>JAKTPC010000002.1:298213-699979 GCA_030557395.1 Ambrosiozyma platypodis
TACAAGCACTAATTTAATAGTATAGAGAACAAAAATCAATTAAAAAGACAGATATAGTACGTAAGAACGAAAAAACGCAAAAACGCAAAAACGCAAAAACGAAAAAAAAAACAAAGGAAGAAAGAAAACGCAAATAAAATAATATTGTTGTTGTGAAAAAAAAAAAAAAAAAAAAAAAAAAAAAAAAAAAAAAAAAAAAAAAAACACAAAAAAAAAAGAAAAGCAAGGAATTTTAATACAAGAATAAAAGAAGTAATATAAAAGACTTAATGATAATGATATGAGAAGAAGAAAAATAGAAAAAAAATGGAAAGGTTCAATGTAACCAACAGAGCATAAGTATATGAGCGATAAAATAAATTAACGAAGAGAAGTAAGTATCTAAGAATAAATAAGAAATTATAACTATGACTCTAACAAAAAATGTCCAGCCCCAAAGGACAAATCATATGTACGGAGTGAATGATAATAATAATAACCGTAGATGTGAAGGGCCATAGACGACCACAATAATGATGATCATAGTGGATCAATGGAGCATAATCTGATCCAATTAAAAAACAATTAACTTTGTTTTCTATAGTTTTAGCTTGATAATATATGCTTGCATATTGCTTGATCTGTATTTCAATACTCTTTGTTCAATATTTATATGGTTCTAGTATTAACAATTCAAAATAGAATAAGCATCAAAACAACAATCTCCCAAAGCTAATTCAACAATGGGGAATTCTTTTTACTTAAATTCAAACTCAGCTCAGTCATTTCAATATCATCCACAAATTTCCCTGGTCCATCACCAGCACCACCATTAACATCACTTGACCCCATAGCACCATTGCTCAACAACCCAGTATTAACATTTGTATTTACCACAGTGGTAGGGCTGACCGGCTCTGCAACATCGGGAGTGCCACTTCTTGAAAGACGACCATCACTAGAAGCATCTTCAAAACTGAACTGGAACCGAGCCACAGAATTACTAGGAGTCAACTTTGACTTCATCTTAGTTTCACTACTAGCCTGGTGGAACCTATACATATTATACCAAATAATATCGCTCAGCGTGATAACCAACCCAATCAAATTAATCCACGTTAACTTATCATTAAATAATAACCAACTGATGAAAATCGTCAAAATCTCTTTGAATATCCCAGCAATTGACAAAGTCAACAACGAAGCGTACTGCAACAACACAAACTCACTCAATGTCATAAAAAAGGCTAGGAAACCAGGAATCAAAATTAACACGCATGTCATACCGATCCCTTTCTCAACCCAAATATCTGAATTTAAGAAATTGCCGAAGCCCTCCACGGACACACCAAACAAAAACAACACAACACACATCGAAGGTGATAAATAAAACATAGTCAAGATAGGATTCTTCGTACGATCGTTACGCTTAAGCATGATTTGAGTCAAAGCCCATCTTAAGCCAGACATACAGGCAGATACTAACACCAATACCGAACCTAAGAAGACTAAATGCGGTGATTGTTTCTCAGAGGCTCGTTTCCATAGTTCTCTTCTAATCATACGAACGGTATAACTTGTGATATCTTCATCTGCAGGTATATCATCGTCTTCAGGTACTATTTGGCCATATTCGAAACTAGGCATTCCGTTATCGCCATTTGGTGCCTCTACACCAACCATATTGTCATTGGAAGGGGGTAAGTCGTCCATGTTTGTAGAAGGTGAAACAGTGGAACCAGGTGAAGTGGTGTCGGTGGTGGGTGAGTCGTCATCTTGACCCCGGACCATTAGTATCACACCAAATGTCATGATTAGCACAATGGTAAGTATACGGAATGTCATCCTCTCCAATTTGAAAACGACACCCCATAGTAAAACGAAGATCAATGCCGATGTTTTGATCATCGTGTACAAAGATAACGAAATAAATCTGAATGCAGTATTACCAAACCCAATATCACCAGCTGATGCCAATGAGCACGGCAGGATTTTCGTAACGTATTCTCTAACTGAAGGGAAGTAACTCATCTTGTTATTGTTTAATAAGTTGTCCAGTTTAAATTCATCATCTGTGTCTGCACTGTTTGAGTTTGAGTTTTCTAAGTCTGCATAATCAAAATTTTCTAATGGGTCTAGAGGTTTATAATTTGAAACTTCATAATTCAATCTAAATTTAGGGATTATCACTAAAGTACCCATTGATAGGAGAAATAAGATGCATTGATGGAAAGAAGTGATAATTATTGGGAAAGAGAAGTCCAAGTTTTTATTCGAAAACATCCATCTGTTGTATAAAGAGATGCTGACGGAAAAGGTGTACCAGGATAAGATGGAAATAACTGTTATGCCTATATTTGGGAAAGATTCTCTAATTTGGGATAATGTATTAGTTGTAGATGAGGTCGGTAGTGAAGGAACGGCGGCTGGCAATGGGATTGAGTTTGATGGAGTTGGATGTCTTCTAGGAGACTCATCAGGAGAAGGAATAGTTGGTAATGTTTGCATGTTGCTAAATTTTGAACTGTTGTTGCTTAAAGAAGCTGAATTTCGGTGAGATTTCAAATTTGGAGATAATAATAGAGAAGATGAGCGTCTGTGGTTATTGAATGGGGAGGTTTTTGAAGAGTCCAACTCTGCAGGAAGAGGAGGGGCCAGTGTGGACGATTTGAAGGAAGCTGATCTTCTCCTATTGGCCACGGTGCTTACTGTGAGTTTGTGTAGTGAAGAAGGAGAGTTTTTGCGTTTATGGTCTTTGGTTATGGGAGCTGAAGAAGCTAAAATCGACCTGCTGTTATAAACTGGAGTTGAATTATGTGCTTGAATATTAGCTGGAGCTGAGTTCGAATTCGAAGGGGTGTTCAAAGCATTGCAAATGGGATCAGACAGAGAAGTGTCTATGCTCTTTGAGCTTGCAGAAACAGGGTCTCCAGTGTTTGACTCTGTGGACGAGTTTGGCATTCTATTTTGGGATGGTGTTAAGGTAGAGTGGCAAATCTATGACGGCAATAAGGACAGAGAAATTAGCAAAGAAAGGAAAGGACAGGGTTGTAGATTCAAGTATAGCTGAGGAGGCTTGTAAGCATAGATCAGATCAACACAGAAACAGAGGAAAAGGAAACGAAAGGCAAAGGAACAGTGTTTCTCTTCTCAAAGTCTAGACTAGTCTTCTAACAATCTACAACGTGGTCACTCGGACTCTTCTAGCTTCACGCTGAACACTACTCACTGGCACACCCACCACAACCAGGCACACAGGTACATATGTACAAAACTAACTAACCCTGAGTCCCTGTCACAGCCACTAACTAGTAGCACAATACATGGACAAGCCCAATTAGAACCTCTGAAACGGCAGCTGTCCTACTTTACAAGAACAGTTTGACGTGGCAGATCTCCAAGACACCTGTACACCACAAACCATCTCATCTCCTCCACGCTCCTAACCTCCTAATCTCCCACCAACCACCCAGTTTAGATCAAATCACGCTGTGTTATTCCAAGAATCCTCTCTGAGTTTGCTCGAAGCAGTTATGTCCGGGTGGGCGTACCTGCAATACTACAATTGAATGAACATTTATCTGCTACTTCTTGCAGTTGTCTTGAGACCGTGAAGGAGAGTGTAGGGCCCAGGAAACGACATGTGACCTGAGACGCTGAGATCAGACCCCTTCAAGAAAGCTTAGCTTAACTCTTTTTGCTCTGTTGATGCTAGCGTCTATGGACTGATCGATTTACTAAAGATCCCTTGAGCTAGAAATTTGATCTCGTATCAGAATCAGTAGAATGTCGGACTGACTTGCAATTTGAAATTTGTAAATTGCTTATTTAAGTTTGTACAGCTGATTTTGACCGACCAATTGCTGAAGCTTACGTAATGGCTTACGTAGAGCCCAGAACCCTCTCCATGTACGGACTCGGGAAACACGGGCTCTACATCCATGAATCCTTACGAGATGGCAATGAATCACATGATCGATGATCAGTGATCAATGATCAGTGATCAAACCCCCTTTGTTTTTTTTTAAAGGATCAAGAGAAGATAAGGAGTCTCTATATCTCTTCACGAACTATTTATTTGTGGCACTCCCGATAAGATTGAATGGTAGGTACATTAGTTACAGTCAATGTCAATTGAACATTATTCTCAAGAGAATAAATAATACGAGGAGACTTGACAAGTAATTAATTATTCAAATCTCTGAATCTGTAGATTATCCAAATTTAGTAATTGTCAAGGTTAGTTTCCAGCTATGAAAGCCGCTGTTTTTGTGATCTGATAAATGGATAGATAAATTTACAAATCACCGGGGTTTGCTTGTTTTACGATGAATCTGCCGTGAGCCGTGAGAAGTCCCTTTTTGGGGATCATAGAATCGATTACGGAAATTTCGGTTGTTTTCTTTGTGAAAACTCTTAGAAGGTAATTACACCTTTTGCAATGCAGTGAAGGTACTGAAGTCTGGGGTTGGGATTAAGTTGTCTCACGCTACCCTTTTCTGGGCTGACCCCTTAATTGCATGGTGACAAGAGCGTTACTTAATCAACTAGTTCGTCCCCAAGACCTATTGTCTTTTTTGATTTCTCCCTCGTATGATTTGCGTTTAATTACAGGAAAGAAGGGTTGATCTATGGGAGCAACTACGTTTGTTTATCTAACGTGAAATATCAAACAATGGCATTGGATTCTTAGGTACTAGTTACATGCACCAAATATCTTTAATTGCATGATCGATTAACATACATTTGAAAAAGATATGGCCACTCCAGTCAAACTTTGTAAAATAATTTATGATGATCCTCTGAAGAAAAAAGAATGAATGAACGAACGAACGAACGAACGAACGAATGATAAAATTAAATGTCTGTTTTTAAAGTTTCTTTTCTTAATCTCTCTGATCTTATCTCTGTTGGGTTTTCATTGCCTTTTGTCTTTTGGGAATGGGTGTTTTATATTATATTCCAATAATTTAAACCCTTACTTTAATGCGGGTGGCCAGATTTAAGAATAATTAAATTATGTGGAAATTGAATCGTGGCAGGATTTTGGGAATTTGGAATCCTTGATTCGGAAACACCTATTACGTGGAATATTCTTAATATGATTCTTTTCATTGTCTTTTTTATTTTGTTTTAATTTTTAAAGATTTAATTATGCCTAATAAATAGCACTTCCTCTCACAAAGTTTAATTAGGCATTTAATAATTTCCCATTAGGGGCTATAGTGGTATCATATGGAGAATATCTGTGGCACAAATAACATTAAGTTTTTCTAGATCATAACTCGACCTTTTAGGACAATTTATAGTCTCATTCCATTGGAATCAGTACTATAAATAGTTATTGGTTTGATGGGGGGGAGTTAAATAACTCTAATTTGATGTGCAAGGTACCAGGGGCACCCCTAATTAACCAACTAAAGAAAAGGGAGTTGTTTGATCTAAACTGGCTTTCTTTAACAACTGTAACCACACATTAATGCAAAATGGGAAATAGACCATTCCTCAATTAAACAAGCTTATCATCTGAGGCATATAAAATATTTCCTGTCCCAATTATTGAAATAACAAGTATCATTTTTGCTCAATTTTCAAGAAATCCACCAAAAACAAATGCAAAAATGCTCCCTCAAGTCAGACACCCGTGCACCAATTACCCGGTCTGGACACTGGATGTCTTTAAGTAACTCTCGGACCTAGCTAACAACCTTATCTCCATTACATAATGATCCCTTTTTCTCTCTTTCAACTTCTTATAACTTTAGCTCCCCCAAGTTCCGAGAGTCAACCGACTGAACTAGGAGATCTGCTCTAGCCATGGTTGGGTACATACCAGTTTGTTCTTTTTCGATTGGCATTATGTAACAAATGTAACACCAGCAATTGCGAATGCAACGGTTAATTAGTTGGGGATGCATTTGTTATCGTGGATATCATGGATATCCTTTATAGATATCAGATATAGAGAGCCTCCAGGGGTTTTATGTGAGTTGATAACAGTGTTCATGGCTGTTAGTTGAACTGTCTATGTGGAAGACGTGTCCCCTTTGTTATCTGTGGACTCGTACCACACCCATCAGCGAAATAGACGCTGGCCCATATTTTTACCACGAAAAACGAGAGAAAAGCAAAAAGGCGACCAGCAGAAAAAGAAACGACTAGGTCGTGCATGATCTAAAAAGAACTGTGATCACCTCAACTTTTTTTAATTGAAGAAGAAAGGCATTCGAATTTCGACTTTTGACATCCAACCCTGTTCTCTCTGTTGAATAGACATCATCATAAAACCTATCCCCATCTCTATCTGCCTATAAACATACACGTTCCCACCCCAGAGATATCTTATACACATAGCTTTTCTGATACCAAAATTTTTAAGCACAAAGGCTACTAGCTATCTCACTCACTCATCCCCTCTTACTAAACATAATATAGTTGCCTGAAAATGACTTCCTCTTCCACTCCTCCAACTAATTCCAACTCAAAATTCTCTCAACGATCCAATGAGGTCTTTCCGATGTTCATCTTTGCACTGTTCATCCACATGTTCCAATGGTTTTACAGCTCCGTTAAAGGATATATCGATGGCGACTTCAAGAAATCTCCCTCTGCCGGAGCCAAACAGGACGAAGAGCCATTAAAGCGTAAAACTTCCTCAAGCTTGTTTCCTGCCTCTTTGTCGTTATTCAAGAATTTGTCCACTAAAGATTTAAAAGCTTGTTCGACTAGCTTTAATTCTGAATTAATCTCATTCACAAACTCTAAAGGCGAATTAGAATTTAGATTAATTGATAAACCTAAAGAACCACATCAACAACAACCCATTACTACAGAAATAAAAAAAGATCCAAGTATTCAACAATTATCCCCCGCTTCTGAAGGTTATTCTTCTCCAACTGTTAAACAACTACCAATTAAAAATGATCAACATCTTGTGGAAACAAATGATTTGTTAGCTTTGTCTCCTGTTTCTTCTGTTAAATCAAACTCAAGCTTAGGTGGTAATGATGCCTCTTCGTCTGCAAGTTCTGTTTCACCAGTTCCTGAAAACGAACACGACCATGATCATGATCATGAATCCTCCGCTGAAGAAAAGGACGAAGGTGAAATCTCCGATGAATCTGAAGGCTCTGGTGAAAACAAAGTCCATCAATGTCCTCATTGTGACTCAAAATTTAGAATGAGAGGTTATTTAACCAGACATATCAAAAAGCATTCTAAACAAAAAGCTTACAAATGTCCATTTTATGATCCTGACGCTTCTCAAAAATGTCATGCAACTGGTGGTTTTTCAAGAAGAGATACCTATAAAACTCATTTAAAAGCAAGACATTTCAAATACCCACCTGGCGTTAAGTCTGGTGATAGAATCGGTATGATGGGCTGGTGTGGTATTTGTGGTGAAAAGTTCCTTAATAATGAAATTTGGGTTGAAAGACATATTGAATTAGGTCTTTGTCCTGGATTACCTGAAGAATATATTAAGACTTTGAAAATTGGTAAGAAGAAGACTGGTAAGCATTCCAAATTATTAGATGTTGATAACTCTCAAATGAATGGTAATGTCGGTAATATGTTTTCTCCATTAAAACAACAGTCTCCGTTATCAATTAATGGTACCCCATCTCCACAATCCTACGGTGCCCCAACTCCAAATTTCAGTTTCCAATCTACCTCAAATCCTCAGCAACCACAGCAACCCCAGAATTTCCAGAATCAATTATTACAGCAACAATTAAATAATAATGTGACTGCTTTACTGTATAATTGGCTAGAAAAGTCACAATTTAATTCTGCATCTGCCCATTCTCCTGCTACCGCAGCAATGGCACAGAATTTATTCAATCAACTAACTGGTTCTAACCAGCAACAACAACAACAACAAGCACCAACTGCTCCGTCAACGACTCCTTCATCTTCTTCAAGTATGACACCAAATTCTCATTTGGAACAACAATTATTACAACTAAACAGATCTTCAAGCTCATTGTCATCCTCAATCACATCAATGAACATAAAACCACAACCTCAACAACACATTCAGCAACAATTACAACCACAACAAGAAAGTGAACAAGACGATTTCCCAAGCTTAGACGGCGAATGCTCCCCAGAAGTTTTCATGTCGTATCCAGCTTTAATTCAACATGAACAGGAAAAGCATCAACAACAAGAACAAGAAGAATTAATGAAACAGCAAGCTGAACAAATGCAACAACAATTACAATACCAACAAGAACAAGAAAAGCAACAACAGATGATTTTCAACAAAGCTTATCTCGTTGCCTTACAATCATTACAACCTCAGTTCCAATCAGCTCTGAGCGCTAATATGATCAACATGTTGAATCCTAATCAGCAACAACAATCACAACCAATTACTCCTAATTTTGGTGCTATGAATATGAGCGGTATGAATAATATTGGTAATTTTAATTTAAGTTATGATCTATAAATTTTTGTCAATTTTTGATATTTATTATAGATATAAACTCCTACACTGCTACATTCCCCATTTTACCGTCCATTGTTTATGCTTGTTGTTTCATTGCTTTTTTTATGAATTCATGTTTTAGAATATCTCGTTTTTGTTTTTTTTTTGTCTTCCGGTTTTTGTTGTGTGATATTGGTGTTTTTCTTTAGTTCTTCTTGTATTCTAACATACTTTTATTTGCTTTAATTGTTGCTGATAACTTGTATGGAAAATTTAAAAGAGATGAAGAAAGTCTGTTAGCTGCTGCTAAGTGCTGATGGACGTTGTTCCCTTTTTTTCATGTGATATAGTTTTTTTTCTTGTTAAATCTGGTGCTTTTGGTTTCGGTTTTTATTAGCTTGATTTTTGTTGTGCTGTGTTTGTTTGCTACATCTTGGAAATACTTTTTGTTTGATACTTCTGTTCTTTTTTTATTATGAGTGTTGTGGGATTTTCTTTGCTTCTTTTTTTGTTATTACAGTTAGGTTATCATTATTACTGAATTACTGAATTTCTAGCAAGCTATTCTTTTGAATACTTTATTTATTATCCTTTTTTGTTGTGCAAACTTTTATGGTAGTTTAGCCTAATTGTTTATTTTTGTTTCTCTTCATAAAACGTTTGCATAGTTATTTTTCTCTTTTTTTTTGAGACTTGTTACCCCCTTTTTTTTGTACAACGGACGTTTATTTAATTAAATTTTTTTGTTTTGTTTTGTTTCCCCGTTTTTTGCGTTTGAATTGAGTTTTGTATTGTTTACGCTGCCCCATAGTTTTGTTTGGCTCTCTTTATTTTATTTTATTATCTTATTAAATAAATTGTTATATTCATATCTTGAAGCAAGAAGAAGAGTGTGCTTGGAAGCAAAAAGCAAGAAATTTGAAACCAGTGTGCGTTGATTGGCCCCAGAGTCTCTCAAGCGACCGGCGAATGTGCGGCTCGCGCGGACCGGTTTAGATTTTTCAGCACATCGGTGACTCTTCTGAATTTTATAGTTTTAGTTTTTGATCTACGTGACTTCAATTGACAATTACCCCTTTTCCTTGCAAAAACAAATAATCACATACAATAACTACTACAAAATGTTGAGCGTATTAAGATCACAACAGAGTAGAGCTTTTTCCACTTCTTCAAGACTTCTCAGAGGCCAGAATTTAACTGAGAAGATTGTGCAAAAATATGCTGTTGGCTTACCATCGAACAAACTAGTTCATTCTGGGGATTATGTTTCGATTAAACCTGCTCATGTCATGTCCCATGATAACTCTTGGCCCGTTGCTTTGAAATTCAAGGGGTTGGGTGCCAAAAAGGTTAAAGACAATAGACAAATCGTGAATACTTTGGATCATGATGTCCAGAATAAAACTGAAAAAAATTTAACTAAATATGCAAACATTGAAAATTTCGCAAGAGAACAAGGTATTGATTTTTATCCGGCTGGTAGAGGTATAGGTCATCAAATTATGATTGAAGAAGGTTATGCTTTCCCTTCTAATCTGACCGTGGCCTCCGATTCTCATTCTAACACTTATGGTGGTATTGGTGCTTTAGGTACCCCTATCGTTAGAACTGATGCTGCTTCTATTTGGGCTACTGGTCAAACTTGGTGGCAAATTCCCCCAGTTGCTAAAGTTGAATTAAAAGGTCAATTACCAAAAGGTGTTACAGGTAAAGATGTCATTGTTGCATTATGTGGTTTATTTAACAA
Source organism: Ambrosiozyma platypodis (assembly GCA_030557395.1). Lineage (NCBI taxonomy): Eukaryota > Fungi > Ascomycota > Pichiomycetes > Pichiales > Pichiaceae > Ambrosiozyma > Ambrosiozyma platypodis. The sequence continues at coordinate 308,374 of JAKTPC010000002.1, forward strand.
TGATGAAGTTTTAAATCATGCTATTGAGTTTACTGGTGAAGAAATTTCAAAATTATCCATTGACTACAGATTGACAATTGCCAATATGACTACTGAATGGGGTGCCTTATCTGGATTATTCCCAATTGATGATACTTTGTTGAATTTTTACACTAACAGATTATTAAGACTAGGCCCAAACCATCCAAGAATTACACATGAAAAGATTGAACAATTAAGACAAAATAAAATACAAGCAGATGACGATGCTTATTACGCTAAGACTTTAACAATCGATTTATCTACTTTATCTCCATATATTTCGGGGCCTAACTCTGTTAAGATTGGTACCTCACTAACTAAATTATCTTCAGATAACTTGAAAGTTGACAAAGCTTATTTAGTCTCGTGTACTAATTCAAGATTATCGGATATCAAAGCCGCTGCTGATATCATTAAAGGACATAAAGTTGCTCCACATGTTAAATTCTATGTTGGTGCTGCTTCTTCAGAGGTTCAAAACGATGCCGAAGCTGCTGGCTATTGGCAAACATTAGTTGATGCTGGCTGCATTGTTTTACCTGCTGGTTGTGGCCCTTGTATCGGATTAGGTACTGGTTTATTAGAACCTGGTGAAATTGGTATTTCTGCAACCAATAGAAATTTCAAAGGTAGAATGGGTGCAAAAGATGCTTTAGCTTTCTTAGCTTCCCCTGAAGTTGTTGCTGCTTCTGCAGTCGTTGGTAAGATTGCCTCTCCAGCTGAAGTTGAAGGTAAGCCATGTCCTTCAACTCCTGAAATCACCAAAGAAGTTATTGTCCATGAACCACCAACTGAAGCTTCAGCAGAAGCTTCAGCAGGTGGTGTTATGCCAGGTTTCCCTGAAGAAATTGAAGGTGAATTAGTTTTATGTGACGCAGACAACATTAACACAGATGGTATCTATCCTGGTAAATATACTTATCAAGATGATGTTCCAAGAGAGAAGATGGCGGAAGTTTGTATGGAAAATTACGATTCTGAATTTGGCAAAAAGACTAAAGCTGGTGATATTATTATATCTGGTTACAACTTTGGTACTGGATCATCCAGAGAACAAGCTGCCACTTGTATTTTAGCCAGGGATATTAAATTAGTCGTTTCTGGTTCTTTTGGTAACATTTTCTCAAGAAATTCTATAAATAATGCTTTGTTGACTTTAGAAATCCCACAATTGATCAACATGTTAAGAGAAAAATATGCATCTGCTGAACCTGAATTAACTAGAAGAACAGGATGGTTTTTAAAATGGAATGTTCCAAAATCTTTAGTTGTTGTTAAGGACAGTGAAGGTAATGTTGTGTTAGAAACTAAAGTTGGTGAACTAGGTACCAATTTACAAGAGATTATTATTCAAGGTGGTTTAGAAGGATGGGTTCGATCCGAGTTGAAGAAGGAGCAACAGTAGATCTGTTTGGAATCTTTGTAGTCATTACACTAATTTATTTATTTACTTTTTTTCATAGATTATTCATAATATATTCATTCACTTTTTCTTGTGCTTTTACTGAAATTTTGCGAAGACCTGTAGCTACAGTTACTTTTGTTATTCATTTTTTTTTCTTTCGTAAAAACCAATTAAAATTACAATTTAGAAGAGAGTAATATGCGATCTATATATGAAACAGAGGGATATATGTATGTAGTGTGACTTGACTAATTAACCTATAGGGCAGGGATTTCTTTGACAATTTCATTATAACCTTCTTTATAATCACCATCTTTCTTAGGAACGATCATAACGCAAGAAGTTGGTCTTTTAGTAGCACCAGCTGAACCCAAATCTTCTTTGGATGGGACAAACAAATATGGAACACTGTTATCTTCACATAGAACTGGGATATGAGAAATGACATCTTGTGGAGAAATATCACCAGCAATGACAACTAATCCCTTTTCACCCTTTCTTAGAGCCTTGACAACTTCTTTAACACCTCTTTTAACATTTTTAGCTTTGGATGCTTTCTTAACTGTCTTTAAAATCTTCTTGTTCAATTTTTTGGTAGCTAATGGCTTAGCAAAAGGCAACAAGGCTGGAAGTCTCTTTTCGTAGTTTTCTATTTCGCTGGATTCTTTCTTAGCCATTGTGTGTATGTATATTTGCTGAGGGACTTGCTTATATTTTGTTCAAGTTGTAGTAGCAGTAAAGGTCTTTTTTATCTAAGACTGAAAAATCGATTAAAATTTTTTGAAGAAAAAAGATGTGCGGCTGATTAATCAGTCTGAAACATCCGGACACCAGAAACTTTTCAGATGGGAAATGAGCTTTAACTAAAGTCGATGGTGATAGAGGATATCCCTGTTCAAGCAATAGGTCTTTGAAGAATACAGAATTCAGTAATGCTAGAAACAGCGGATAACACAGAGATACCGAAGCACTGGCTATCATTGGCAAAGAGCGTTTCACAAAATCCAACAGAGTTCCCATTATGGCAGAAGTTGATAAAACTCACAGAGACACTACCCACAACAAATCCGAAGCGTCCTTTAGAATTAACCAAGTCAAGCAACAAATCATGGATAAAACTACTCTACATAACATATGAAAACCTACTTATACAGTTCCCATACTTGGAACAGTACTGGATAAATTTTGCCAATTGGAGGTTCAAATTAGATGATGATTTATCAACTGTTGATACCGTTTATGAGAAAGCATTAAACATAATACCGTGTTCTACACTAATTTGGGAATCATACTTGAAGTATACACTACACGTTAAGAATAACTATAATGAAATTTATGATATTTTTGAAGAAGCTGTGGACAAAGTTGGATTTCATTTTTATAGTCATTCAATCTATGATCTTTTCTTAGAATTTTTGAAAAATCAAGAGATGGATAGGTTGTATCATTATCTTGTAAGAAGAGTCATTGAAATTCCTTTGTTCCATTATAGCAAATATTTTAAACTTTGGCTACATCTTATAGAAATATCTGATTTGACTACTATTAAATTCATGATTCCAGAGGCCGATCTAACAAAGCATTTTAAATTACAATACAAAGATTTGATCGATGAAGAGACATTTAAAACATTCAAACAAAATTTCAGGAAGACATTTCTAGATGTGTATATCACTACCCAATTCAATGTTTATCAATTATTCAACTTTGAAAAAAAAATCAGTACTCCTTATTATGAACCAAATAGAGAATTAACAAGAGATGAATTAAATAATTGGAATTTGTTTTTACAGTATGTGGAAACATTAAATCTAAAGAAATCAAAAGATGATGCAGTTAATAATAATAATATGAAATTGATAGATACAGTTTATGAAAGATGTTACACTAGAACCAATCAATATCCTAACTTTTGGATCAAATATGCGAATTTTAAAATGAATCTAGGTTTCCTGAATGATGCTAAAGAATTATTGATTAAAGGAAGTTATTTCAATCATGTTGGAAATACTAAATTAAAAATGAGATTAATTGATTTAGAATTATTAGAAGGTAATTCGCAAATTGCGAAAGACTTAATTTTGGAGATGTCCGAAGTACTACCAAATAATTTAGAAGTTTTCTTAAAGCTTCTACAAGTTGAAAAAATCACAGGAAGTATAGCTAGTGGTGCCAATTTTTTGAAATTGATTAATTGGAAATTAGGTGAAGTTAAAGCAACTAAATTTGAATCTCAGTTTGATTATTTATTTGTGGAAGTTTTGAGTCATACGAATTTAAACCTTGATCAAATTGAGAAATTTTTAATTTCTAATAAGAAAACCAAAATAAATTCATTTTACTATAATAAGGCAGTTATCCAGTTTTATACATTTTATAAGCAAGATATCGAAAAATTGGAAGCGGCTAAAAAGTCAATCACAGATAATTCAATTCGTCAAAGATTAAGCATCAAAGATCCTGCAAATGATGATTTCTTTCCGCTATGAATTTTGCTTTATATAGTTGTATAATTATTAAAATATATAAAGTTTGTAATGAATAATAGCATTGAACCAAGTGACCCAAACAAAAAAAACGGCAAACGATGAAACATAAATTAAAAGCAAAAGCAGCGTAAAACAATAAACCATAAAAAGTATATGTTTTAAATAAAGACAAAGTAAAAAAATAAAAACAACTGAATAAAATTGTAAACATGTATCTAAAACTACATCCAATAAATCTGGATAAACATACAAACAGACCAAAATAAAACACAAAACGTACCAAATGTTCTCCCAACATACCAATTATTCAAAGGAACCACAATTAAATAAATCAATAAAATACATAAAACACTATAACTAGCAAACTTCAAATTATAGTCAACTTCAAAAATTACACCGTCGACATTCTCTTTAATACAGTAAATTGTAGTGTTCAACCCGATGCCAAAAACAACGTATAGTAAGGGCGATCCAAAACAAGCGTGAAGACCGGTAAGCGCTAATCCTAAACTTGCTAATGTAACATTCGTAATCAAGTCACCTATCGAATTACCGATTGATAGAATAGTCATACCTAAAATAGATTCTGGAATATGATATATTATACCTATGTTTTGCAAAATATCAATTAACTCAGATGCCGAAATGGTGATTAGGTTAAGAGTGGCAATAAATCCAATTAAACAGGAAAAGAATTTGAATTTTGATCTGTAAAATTTAGGTGTTATTCTACCTAAGATAATATTCAAACAAAGTAAAGTCAATGACAATAGGATAATTTCAAGAGAAAATGATTGAAAGACAATAAAACAAGATAGAAATAGTTGAATATTAAATAGTGTTATCCTTTGAGTGTATTCTTCATCCTCCCACTCTGCTAAAGTTTCCTCAGCGGATGGGCTATCTTCTGGTAATATCAGATAATCTTCGTTTGGTGGAGTTGGGACAATTAAGTTAAAGAAAATGTTGATTGGCAAGGTAATCAAACAAAAGATAGTTTCAAGTGGACTTTCCATGGTAAAGGTTAATTCTGGAACTATTTTATCCACCAGTTGTGGAGCTTGTACGGTATGATGCATCGTTATTGAAGACCCTAGTGCATGATGCATTGTCATTGACGATCCTATCGTAGATAATATTTGAGAACTAGAGGAGGTAGTTGAACGAACTGATAGGTTATCGGTGCTTCCTGCAGGGCTTAAATATAAGCCGCTTACCTGTAAAGACTGGGTTGATGCATTATTTGACAGCAGTGGTCTAGTTTCACCAGAAGTAGAACAATCGGAATCAATGACTATGTTTGGAATTGACGGAATAGGGGAAGATGAGGCTTGCGTAGGCTCGTCAACACGCTCAACAGAAATGGTTGGAATAAACTTCTTACCGCAAACAACTTTAGCACCACTTTCTAGAACTTCATCATTATGATATGATGATCCTTGATATCTCTCTCTATCGTCTAAAAGTTTCGTTGTACCGAAACTACTATGCTTAAGCTTTCTGGCTTCCCAGGACTTAAAAGCTAGCTTCAATGAGTCAACAAGAGTTAATCTAAAACTTCTCCCGAGCTCTAAATTTTCAACATTTCTTTCAAAATTGGCATCTCTATTACTTGATTCACTATCAGAACTAACTATAGTTCTTGTATCATCATCACAATCACCATCGTTGTTATTTGTTCCAGTAGAAAGTAGTTCATCTTCATCTAATAATTTTTCTGGTACTAAGAAACTCAGAACAATATAACCAACATACATTAAACACATAGTAATTGATTCCCAAAACGTAATTTTACCATCGGATAAAAACAATAAGCTGATCACTATCAAAATAGTGAATAAGGAGACATCTCTAATGAAAGTTCGATAATCGACTTTAAAAGGTTGCACAATCATCATAGAACCAAACACAACAGTCAAGGCAATATTAGCAGAACCTAGAAGTTCACCAATAGCTAGAGACGTTGATCCTGAATTCATGGCAATATAAGTGGCAAAAATATCTGGAGCACCATTAGCAAAAGCCAATAGGGTTAAACCGGATAACTTCTCATCCATATGAAGTGATTTCGATAAAGTTGTTAGATTTGGGGTCAAGTAATTAGAAGCAAGTATACCCAATATTATAAATAGTAAGATTATCAATATGACTATAGCTGAAAATGATAATATAATCGTGAGAGTTGAACTTTTTGGTATTGCACAGTAATAGTACTTTGTGTATCTGAATTCGGAACTGTTGCAGTGATGCCTGATGAGCTTGCAGATTTCTCGACTCGTTTCGTTTCTGGGAAGCGAGTGGCAGAGAGAGACTTCATCTGTTAAGGAGTTTAACGACATTGAGCAGTGTAACAATATATAGCATCTATTGTAAGTTGTCGGAGAAAGAGATTATGAGTGGGAAGGGTAAAAGAGTTTTATTTCATGTTTAGTCTTCTTGTTTAGATATGATGAAATTGGTGCATAATGATAACGACCCTGGATTTCGAAATTTCGCGGTGATTATGCTCATTGCTGAGCCACGCGGTTGGTTGATTGTATGACTAAGGTCAGTCAGGCAATCGAGCCGCCGTTTTCTGGTTGATTTTACTTACGGTATATTTACTGCTAAACCGGTACATGCCTACAAGAGCTATAGTGAATCAACACAATTTTTGAACTGAGAAAAGGCGATACAACCCAATTAAATAACACAACGAAACAGGAAAAATGTATGTTAAACGATTGAACAAAGAAAGCAAACATTTATAATCAAAAAGTATTACAATAGCAGACCAATAAATCCAAATAAAGCTGGAATAGTTCTTAAAAGCTGCAACGAATTTGCATTAGCTGGATTTGAAGAAGAACTGCTCGAAGAGTCAGCCCCATCAAATATAAGTGATATAGAAGTTTGAGTATCTCTTGGTGTCGTTGAAGAAGAACCAGAATCAGAATCAGAAGTTGATGTAATTGTAGTCGCAGTATCTGGTGATCCAGTAACAGTTACGGTTCCGGGCTCAGTACTTGCACTGTCATCTGATTGTTCTGCTTGGACAGTTACTATCTGGTCAAATTCGGAAGTAGTTGTCCCATCAGTTGATATCTTATAATAACATTCAGCTGAGTGTGTGTCGTCAGTAGGCGTATGAAGTAAATTACCGTCACTGTTGGTGTAATCCGAACAGTACAATCCACCACTTAATGTAATCTCGTTGTTACCATCACCATAAGCTCCATATGTTTCCCAGTCTGTTGTCGTGCTGGTAACCCCTTTGAACAATAGCGCCAGAATTGAGAATAATATAATCAGCATCTCAAAGATTTCAAATAAATGGAGTCTGTTATATTATTGACAGGCAATATAAAATTTTGAAGAACATAAAGGTCGAATAAACTGTTTATTTTTAAGTAGCCACAACCAGCTCGCCAGGTTTATGTGGACTGAAACGAATTCCAGCTCCTTTAAGTGATGAAAAAGCGCTAGTTCAACCTTTTCCGAGACTAACTAAAAAAAGCGTAAATCAGTACTGATTCAGATTTTATAATCAGTCTCCCCTTCATATCAACACCAGATGACGTACTTAACGGTGCTATGATTCTGAATAAAACAGCTCTATAGTAGTTAGTAGTTAAATATAGATCAAAAGTTTGTTGAGTCTGATGAACTAAAATCACAATTTTTGAAGCCTGTAATATATGAATCAAAATTCTCTGTTCGGCTTGAAGTCGAAAGATTCTTTTACTTTCTTTATAATACTTTCGTTAAAACTTTTAGAATCTAAAGATATTTCCATCGGTATAGTATCCAGACTCTTCAAAGTTTTGTAGATAAGGTAAATTTCATGTTGTGTATTCGACATTTTCGTTTTGCAGCTATTTCTTCGAACCACTGAGTTCAATGTCAGGCCATTGGGCTGCTGCAAGTCCCATCTCTCTTGAACACGAATTGAAATCAGATCCCATATCATGAGCTACAGGGTCTTTCAAGATCTGCAATTAGAAAAACTGAATGTTAAACTCGTGTTAAATATAACTTAAGAAGGAGAAAGTATAGAAAGGGAATTAATGGAGGCATAACTAAGTAAGTATAAAAGAAAAAACATTGAAAGTGAATAAATTAAGATTTAGAAGAGTAAGAAATAAATTATACTAAAATACCCATGATAATTGCAAGAATAGCAAATCCAGATAAAGCAACTGGTGATATCGAGCTTCCTAAAGCTGTGGACAAAGAAGAAGATAATGTGTTACTAGATACGATCTGAGAAGTGGTGGATGAAATATCAATCTTTGAGCTTGACTTACTACTGGTAACAGAATTGTTTGTTTTATTAACTGTGGAAACCGATCCTGAATCAGTTATTAAACCCGCTTTTGAGTAATAGTAAGAAAGACTGCCAACCAAAGAATCATCAAGAGCATTATCGACTTGAGAGGAGTAAACAGAGTAAGCTGAGCTCATTTGTTGTTGATCACTGGCGTTAGCATAAGCCTTGGTAAGAGACTGAACGAAAGGAGCAATCGTTGAAGCAAGATCATCTGTAAATACTGAAAACGCTGAAACTTCGGTTTGAGGAGCTGTAGCTATCCAAGAGTCGAAACCACTGAAGATAGTTGATATGACACCTTCCATAAAGGAATCCGACGCAAAGGCTGGAGTTGCTAACAGAGTGAGAAAGAATATTGCTTGTAGTCTTACTTTAGGGGGGGTTAACATCTTGACTCGAATTCCTTATTGCACACTGGTATATTGTTGAAGAGCAAGATCAACGGCTATATCTACATATCTAGATTTCGATATGGGTATTGATTAGTATTTATACAAAATGGAGGTTTATTTTTAACATATTTAGCAAAAGCTTGGAAAAATGTCGTAGGATACAAAATACATCAATTTAAGGGCTTAGCCACACGGCCCTTAAGAAATGGAACAGCTGCCTCAACTTTGGTAAGGAAAATTTGTCTCTGTGCGTCCAGCTTTAAATGCAAAACATATAAAAATAAAAGGTTCCCCATGCTTTTGAACGGGTACTATTAGTTGAAAGTATGTGGTGAGCCCCCTTAATAGGTTTCCGAAAAGTTAAAAGGCAAAACGAACAATTTCGATCATACACAGCATCATATTATGAATACATGAAAACGTGAAGACATGAAGACAACAGAACATCAAAGAACTAGGATTTATAACATGCAGATCTTCGAAAAATAGCATGCAAAATTAAAGTATGCTATCTTAAATCACAAAAATATACCAATGAGACCCAGAACAACAGCTAAGTCAGAAAACATGATTGGAGACAAAGAATTACCTGAACCAGTGCTGGAAGAAGTTTCACTAGATGGAAAATTTGAGGAAGTTGTGGATCTCTTGATTATAGCGGCGGTGGTTGATGTTGAGATTGAAGAATTTGAAGATACAACGAAAGAAATAGATTGAGAAGCTTCTCTACTTAAACCAGCTTTAGAGACAAATGAGGATAGACTTGTAACAAAACTTTTATCTTTCATAAGCGTACTATCCACTTTATGTGAAAAATAGGAGGAGGCTGCATCTGACCCTTTTTGATTAGTAGCAATACCATAATAGGCCTGTGAAAATAAATCCAAAATTGGTGTGATGGTTGAAGCTGCACGGCTTCTGAATACTGAAAACTCTGAAACATCTGATTCATCAGCTGTTGATAACCACGATTCAAAATCTGGTAAAATGGTACAACTTGAACTAATTGAAGAAGTAGTAGTAGTTGCCGCTAGTGCTTTTGGAAGAGGGAGGACAAAGATAGCACATGTTACCAATATTGATATTATGGAAAATGTGTACTTCATAATAGGAAGAGCTACACCTTATGCAGCATGTTGCAAATCTGGTATCGATTTTAGTTTTTGCAGGAAAACACTTTTTATATATATTTTGTGAACTAACGAAATTAGAATTTCAAAAGACCACGTTCGATAAAGCCTGAATGGTATCTGTTTGGTATGTAGGTGGAGTCTAGTCTTACTGGTTTTCTCAGGGACAGGAGACCAGCGCACACTCCCCAATACGCACCTACAAACGGCGATCAATACATATCAACAGCTTGAAGTCAATATACTAAGTAACCAGAGTAGTTAACCTTTTATAATAATAGTTAAAGACAATTGTAATAGTCGAGAAATATAAGAGATGAAATATAGCAATAAGAGGGTAATAGCAAAAGCCGCAAAAGCACACAAAGCACACAAAGCAATAGAAGACATCGAATTAGCTAACCCAGAAGTTGATAGAATATTGGAAACATGTGTCTTCAAAGAGAGATTTTTTAATAAACCAAGTTTTGAGGATCTGTGATTACAAGCAGAGCTTCCATTTTGATCAGATATAGTATAAGCAGTAGAAGAAGATCCTGTTTGTGCTGGAGTTGATAAAATTAATAAGACAATTGATGCTAAGGTATTTGAAAATGAAAGTCTCATTTTCATTTGTCTTGAAATCTTGTTGTTAGAAATGTTTACTAGAAATGGTAAACATTTCTACCCACGAAATCCCCTTTGGCAACTTGCAAAGCCAGCTGTTGTGCTACTAAAAGTGATCTCGATCAAAGTAACAGGCAATAAAGGCGGTGTAATGTTGAACATACAGGTCCAGAACGAGCAAGCAATTACTACAAAAATAATAGGAGAAAAGTGACTGAATTGTGAAGTAAAGTATATAGGAAAAACAAGTAAATATGAAAATACACACATAATAATAATAATAAGAAAAACCGTGGATAGAGAATAATAAAACCTAACACCATTTACTACATAGAAAAAAATACCAATACTAAACAAAAAGAAGTGACCTTTCTTCCTTAGAGAAACTCATATCATAATGCTCGTCATAAGAAAGCTAAATAACCAACTATGAACATTAAGATACTTTGACTAACATAAACACTAGCACAGCCTGCTGCACTTGAAGAACTAAAATCATCAGAACTGGAACCAGCTGTGGCACTAACACCAGCTTTTTTCATGAATTCACTTATTTGAGAAGAGTAAGCTTTTTCAGTAGAGATAGCACTGAATTTGCTAATAACATCAGAAGAAGCAGCTGCCATTGATGAACTATCAGAACGGATTTTAGAAACCTCACTGTAAAAATCAACATAAATATCATTCACCACAGAACCAAATGATTGTGTGAATGCAGAAAAAGCAGATAAATCACTTGAAGCTGCAGTTTCTTGCCAGTCTGTAAATTGTGTAAACCTGGCTTGAACTATACCATCAACAATTTGATTATGGCCTGACGATGAAGTAGATGATGCTGGAGAACCTGTAGATGTGATTGTTGCCGATGGTGAACCAGCAGATAAAGTGGCAATTGCAAAAAATGATAAGAGCACAATAAAAGACTTGATTAGTTGCATTATATTTAGTTTATTTTGTCGAGGAAAGCGTTGGACCTGACTGAAATTATGAGGTGGAATAATTATTTAGACTGTATTGCCAGTTCAATACCTAAAAGAAAGGAGACATCAACGTATTTATAAACATTTTTCACATTTTGTACTAATACAGAAAAGATTTGGGTGCTTCAACACGGTATTCGACCCTTTGTAGGTGAAGATGGTGGCTTTTGCTGTAAGAGCCCATAAGCACCAAAGGATAGAAATAACGTGTCTCAGAAATTGGTCCCGCGTTGGGCTTGGAAATTTGAAGTGGACACACTGATAGGTACGTACCATGGGTTCACCATTCATAAGAAGTCTTCTCTTCTATAAAAAATGACACAAGGCGTTATGTGGTACTTCAAATTATAGTAGTACAGCCTACATTACAATTTGGTTGAGAATGGATAATTAGAGATCAAATTGCATTAGTTAAATAAGGAAAACCAATAATTTAGAGAACGAACACATAGTGGGAATCAGATACACCATTGGATCCTGCCTCTCAAATTTATCAAAATAGTATAGTCGGTAAATCACTTTAGCAAAAACATCTTCGTTGACTGGGAATTGAAAATACATTAAAAGATATGTTTTAGTATATTCTTTAATTGATGTTAAAAGGTACGACTTTCAATAATAATGAATCCTTGATTGTGGTTGTATGTCATTTGGACCCTGCTACTGTTGGAACTGATTTTGAAAAAAAATATTTCCAATCGTAAGTTAGTTTTGTTTTTTGTCTTTTCTTTTGTTCTTTTGTTTTTGATATACTATTTTATATATTTATATAAAGCCTCTTCCCCTTTGTTTGTCAATAAATTAGCGATATTCAGTTGTTGTTGTCCGTGAGGCAAGTTGCAATCACCCTGACCCTACTGTTATCCTGAAAATATTTTTGAAACAATTGGAGCTTGGTAGTGAGCCTTGGATATGTGATCTTGGGGGGGAATAGTGGATGGAAGACCTCAGAGAGATTGATGTTGACTTTTTGGAATCTTATCAACTGTGGATTCAAGGAAATTGAAGCACCACGACCAGAGCGTGGCGGAGTGGTATTCCCGTGGCACATGAAACGTACTGTCAAGTTGCAACGTCACAGATTTTTCAGCAATGGGGAAATCAAGCGGCTCATTTCTGGTCCTTGAATTCATCATTAACAATACACTGATGCTCAATTAACTTAACCATAAACAAATAAGGTTGTTAATCTCAAGGGGGTTTACGATAATAAACTAGCAATATCATTTTTGTTTTTTGAAATTAAATAATTACTCAAATATAGAGCAGAGCATGCGGAATAGTAATAAATAAACCATTTGCGCTCCAAGAAATAAGAAAAATACCTTTTAAGTGGATAAGTTATATCGCAAACTCAAAACAATATACCTAAGAAACCAATAACAGCAGCAAATCCGCAAAGAGATCCTGAAGTAACAGTATTACCCAAGGCAGTTGATGTAGAAGTTCTTAATTCTGCAGAAGAAGTTCCATCGTTGGCAGCGCTATCTGAAGTTGATTCGGCACTACCTCTTGAAGTACTAGAGCTGGTGTCATCTTGTTCACTAGAAGAAGTACTTCTAGGACCCCCTATAGAACTTTCAGTGCTGGAAGTAGCAGAATCATCGGCAGTAATTGAAATACCATTATCAGAAGTTGATGCGCCAGCTTTACCTAAGAAATAATCATATTGAGATTGATAATCCTTATTGCTTTTGAAATAACTATAGACTTGATTTTGTAGTGTACTGTAAGCAGGCTGAATATCACTATAGTATACAGCTGTACTATAAACTTCATCATATGAAGAAACAATATCACCTAAATCACCAGCAATCGAAGCGGTAAAACTTGAAAAAGCCAATAAGTCTGAGGAAGCAGCTGTCTTTTTCCAATCTCCAAATTCAGTAAACACTTCATCTAGAATATCACCGAAGTCTTCGTCATCGGAGTATGAACCAGAGCCAGAACCCGTTGGATTGGAAAACAAATTATCAACAGTACCAGTAGCTTCCAATAAATCATATTTGGAAGCCATTGAATAGTAAATACCCGAGAAGCCATTAGCAGTCAAAACAGACAGAGCCTCAACAGTGAATTGTGATTCAACTGAATTAAGAGCTAACTGATCAGATGCTACGGAATAAGCATCTAAGTATGATGAAACAGCAGTTTTGACTTCAGAACCAAAATTAGCTGTGATCGAAGCATACTCTGAGTAATCACTGGAGTCAGCAGTTCGTTCCCACGAATAAAAATCAACAAAAACTCCCGAAATGAAGCTATCGACACCTGCTTCAACATCTGAATCAGAAACAGCTATAGTAACTGAGATTATTGTGAGTAGCAAAACAGCAGAATTAATAGACAACATTGTGGTTTCCTGATAGTTGGTTTGCAAAGAAAAAAAAAGGACAATATGAAGTAAAAGTGTGGAAAGAGAGAAAGTCTAGGTATTTATAGAGATACAAATTGGTGGCTTTGAACTCACTTCAGCTCCACAATAATTAGGAGCCAGAGCCAAGTTTTTTATTATCCATTTTAGGACAATTTTGAATTGTACAAGCAGTTGCTAGTGTATTGGGAACGTGCCGATCTCGTGGCTCTGTAGGACCCCTGGTAAATACCCGGGAAAATATCCTTGGAGATTTGGTCGAATCTTAATCCCAACAAGCCGATTGGCCCACCGCTTGTAACTCTCAGCAAATTGTGAACTCCAGGAAGGTAGATTTATTACTGGCTATTGTTTTATTGAAAGGTAAGAACATATGTTCATGCCCTTAAACTGAAAAGACTCATAAAAGGGAAGCTGTGGTGCACTTAGCCATACTTCTATCAATAAAAGTGCAGAACGTGGCGTAGTAACATGCTTGTGGCACATAAAATGTTATCTTCAAGATATTTAAATTATAAGGATTGATAATCATTATTATTAGATGATCCATTAAAACTAATAATTTCTTTTAACGTTATAAATCGGGTTATTTATTAATATTTTATAACATTATTCTTGTATTTACTCTTCATGCAATATTGTTTTTATAATTTGAATTTCATCTACTATTAGATAAATGAGAATTCTGCTTCCTTAATGAACCATGAGAATCTAAATTTATTGTTTAAATATTGTAAAATGTTATATAGATACCTGATTTGGAATATAAATAAAAATTTAAAAAGATGAATATCTAATATTTAAAAGAAAATAAATAATTAAATCACAAACTATATTAATGAATTATTCCCAAAAAGATGAATATTTAATATTTAAAAGAAAATAAATAATTAAATCACAAACTATATTAATGAATTATTCCCAAAAGAATAATTTATTAATTTCATTTTAACCAGTTGCCTATAGCCTCAACATCACAGACTTTTCAGCAATGGAGAAATCAAGCGGCTCATTTCTGGTCCTTGAATTCATCATTAGAATTACACTGATGCTCAATTAACTTGACCATAATCAAATAAAGTTGCTAATCTCAAAGGGGTTTACGATAATAAACTAGCAATATCATTTTTGTTTTTTGAAATTAAATAATTACTCAAATATAGAGCAGAGCATGCGGAATAGTAATAAATAAACCATTTGTGTTTCAGGAAATAAAAATACATATTAAGTAGATAAGTTATATCGCAAATTCGGAACAAAATACCTAAGAAACCAATAACAGCAGCAAACTTGCAAAATAATCCTGGAGTAACAGTGTTACCCAAGGCAGTTGATGTAGAAGTTCCATCGTTGGCAGCGCTACCTGAAGTGATTAGGCACTACCTCGTTAAAAATCAGAGCTGCTGTCATCTTGTCCACCAAAAAGACTAGTTTCACCTTGCCAAGCACCACCCCTTTCACCGCTAATTGTATGATCATCAGTGATTAAGAAGCCAGCATCTTGTTCTCCGTGGTCGTATGGATTATAATCAGCATCATTAGAAAAGTTGTTAGAATGTGAATGTTACACTTAGTATACTGTGATAAAGTACAGCAATTCGGTTTGTGTCGCTATTGACTCAAGTATGGAAACTACGTCGATCGACCCAAACGTCCATGACTCTCATGTTAGTATTGAACACATTAACTATTGGGAACCTGAATATGGGATCTTATTGACTACTGAAGTAATATGACTTAATATGATTTGTCTCTTGATTAGTGCGAGTCACGGATAACAAAATTTGTTGACCATAGACTTAAGACTGAACCATATTGCGGTACAAGTATGCTATTGCCTACATGAATAGTGAGTGGTACCTTGCTCCCATTACTGGTTGCAGCAAGATGAGTGGTCAAATGGACAACCACGAGCTATAAAAGATATGATCCAGATATGCCATTGAACTAAGATTATATATATATATATATGCTGATCGCCACTTTGTGTATCCACACAGAGAAAGAGCTTTCTTTCAATCATCGATTAATCTGCGAATCGTTTTACTGAGCTGCTCCTCTGTCTGGGATTTCCTACAGGGCGATACTATTAAAGGAGGATAATTATTCGGCAGTTACTTGTCTTTATATACCTCATTATTACTTAAATCCTAAAGGAAAACCTATGGGGATAATGTGATATTTGAAACAGTTAAGGATTCTCATATTATAAAAGCATGGCCTTTTGGCATACTCTGACATCAATAATTTTTCTTTATATCGCATGGACGCTCAGAATCTACCAATCTCAACTTGTCAATCGAAATAGATTGTTTCTTACAAACTATTGTGCTAATTTAAAACAAAAAAACAATTTGATTTCTCAAGATATGCTTACACGAAATATAATGGTCGATATGCTGAATTAAAAATTCAAAACCAAAAAGAAGATAGCTGCTTAAAATTCAACTCCTATAAGAAGTCACCGAGGAAAATATTAATAGCGACATAATAGCCAGAGCGTGACCTAGTAAACTTCAAAGTATGAGTGAGACTTGAAACAATATTGAATCTACTCCAGTTACATATGTAAATTGAAGATGGGATGGGTATAAAGGTACGTACATAAATTTGTATACCGTGTTTGCCTGATTCCTTCTACTGTTTTTCTTTTTTAAAAGAAAGGAGTTTGAGGGATTCAATTTATTTGAGTTGAGCAAGTCTAACTTTATATGTATGTATATTTGTGCTTATATCTAGATTCAGACAAATTACCGAAACTTCATTGATCTATTTACCTTTTATATATATATATATTTCTCCATAACTGCTAACTCCTCTGAAGCGTTGAGATAAGCTTTTGATGGTCCTTCAGGTCACCTACAGAGGAAAAAAACAAGTTATAACTGACCTGTTGGGAATAGAAGATGGAATTCAGAAATTTAAAGATATATTACTCCGATCGACCAAGTCTCATCCAATTAATTATGTAATCGCTTAACACTAATCATTTAATTTAGTCTTTATACGCCGAAGTGCATAATTATTATCGAAAAAAACAAAAAACAAAAACCCAAAAACAATTCAGTCGACAGAACAGCTCCAGAATTAATATATAGGTCATACTCAAGCAAATGTGAAATTTAGGAAGTATGAATCAAGAACATGAGCAGGATCCAAGGCTTACTGCTAAGCAACAGAATTTGACGTGATTAATCCCAACTTTTCAAGTGATTACATAATTGCCAACGGTTTCAATGTGGTGACATACAGCACTAACTGGTTGTGTGATACAAATCGGGACGAACGCACTTCTACTTATGGTCTAAACTGGTTAAAACCTACAGGTGTATAACCTTGAACTTTAACCATAACACAATTTTGAAGTTTTCATATATATATATATAATTTAGAAAACTGCGAGATTCCTGAAACTTCATTATAACTCGTAATATTCTCGGATCTGTGATAATAGGCACTTGAGTGAGTGAAAATCATGTTAGTCAGGTCACTGAAATTATTCTTTAAGGAAAACTCGCAAAAAAGCAGGCTGATTTAATCCTCGATGGAACTTTTCTCGGTTATTCCATCAAACACACAATTACGTACGTAATTGACAAAACGTCACATGCAACCCCTGTTGCTTGTTTGATCAGAATTCCAAACCAATATGTCGGTCGATGATGATGTCGATGGATCAACCAACCTAACCTGACCCGAGCAAAATAATTAAACTGTATAATGAAGAGTACTATCTACGCTGGTGGTTAATTGCAAGTGTAATAATCCCAGCTATGCCAGCTGTCGAAAAGTTGGCCACCCCTTTAGCTTGAAACTTGCAGAGAAAGAAGGTACACACATATATATATTCAAAGGAATTGAGCCGGAGGGAGGATACTCCTTTAACGTAACCATACATACCTCAGGTGATGATTGATAGACAATTGAGTTTAAAGGGGATGGATGGATTGATTTATAGTGACTAGGCCATAGTTCTGACAAATTTCTGGTCCAATATAATTAGCAAATGGTTGTAGTTGAAGACAGTATTCTTAATATGTCAAAAATGAATTACCGATCTAGTAAATCGTTTAAGCGCATAGCCAGCTCAATGTACTTAATCAGCTCAACTTAGACAGATTATTTTTGAATATTATTTGGCCTAATCATACCTGTGCTTATAATTAATTTCATATGCTCGAATTGGTCATTGCAAAACTCTGATTAATTCATTAGCTAAGGTACCTCTTTGATCCGCTTGGATCGCTAAAAACGTAGGTGCTTTTTAACCAGCCACCGAATTCACCGACCCAGTTCTAGTTAACAAGGGTTCTAGAGTTGCAAATGCTCCGAGAGAACTTTGAAATATTCAATAATTTCATAGAATGTAACTAATCACACATCGTCACAAGCACTTCGATTAAGTGCTATACCTATAATTGCCATTTCAACTGAAAGGCGAATCGTGTAGACCTGCAGTTTACGGTCAAGTAGGAAACCTGTGTACTCGAATATTCTTGAAATTTATGTTTGAGGGCTGGATTACAAAATGATCCAATTATGATCAACCCTTTGACCAATTATAGAATGGCGAGGCAGTGTTGTGCTCTATTTGTTAGGCCTGTCTCACATTAACCATTTTGGGAGGGTTTGGTGTCTTTAAAAGTTGAGTTTGAGGTCCCCTTTTTGATTTTAGTACCACTTCTGTCCAAATTGGGAATGAAACTGTCAATTTGTCTGCTGTTGAATTAGAGTTTAGCTTGATTAATACACTGAATCTGGTTCGATTCGAGAACATTACCCCTTTACGTGATATGGATCAAGTCAAGTATCTCTCTTTTGATCGTTATCTAACAAATCCAAACAAATGGCTGGTATAGTTGAGTAAGAATTAGGCATACCCCTGTCTATCCCTTCACTTGTATGGCTATATATGAGTGGGTCAAGCATAATATAGAGAACTACCTGTCAAAAGCGAACGAACTAGCTTATACTTAATTCCTCAGAAAGGATTGCGGATCCAAATAAGCTTCTTCTCTGGGTGTCGACACTGTGGCTGTGATGAACCAATCATAAGTGCGGAGAGGGTCGCGTACACTCGCGCCGCCTGACCGGGCACCCTCTCGTATTTTTTATATAGCAGAAAGAGAAGGCAACTAGCTAGGTAACTTGTTCCTTATAACGAGAAAGAATATAAATAAGATCTCTTCCCTATATGAATTATCATGTAGACTTTATTGTTATACATATCATTCTTATAATTTGTTTGATGTAAATGCTTTAAGAAGATTAAATGTTTAAGCGCCATAGATCAAACCAAATCAAGGGTTCAACTGCTTGCTTAAATCCGGGCGTCTTCTCTAGTCGTGTTGCTTGTATGGAGACAGACGCGTAAAAGCTAACGGCGACTGAAACGAAAACAAACAAACATACAAAGCGTGTCCTCGTTATTGTTATGTTATGTTATGTTATGTTATGTGATATGATTTGCACTTCAAAATGATAAACAAACAGGCAAACACAGGTTAACACTACGACATGATCAGTTAGTCCCATCATGATTCTTAGAACTAATAAATAGATACGGTAAGTTTCCCTACATATATATATATAGAGTAAGTAAAACCTGTTTAATTTCCCCTGAAAAAAGCTCTATATACATAAGCGAGTTTTTGAGACTCACCGGGCAGAAGTTGTTCGCTGCAGATTTCATCGGGCACTCGACAACCAGATCACTCAGCGGGTCCTTGCATCTCGCGCACCTTGGTGCGTATTCTCGCGGCGACAAATTTCTACTTCAAACTGCAAATTTCGAGCCCATGCTAAAAGAGGGTGGTATCGAACAAAATCAAAATTACAGAGAAGAGAGAAGAGAATTGCCAAATGTTTTCTCGACCATAGAGAGACTACTTAAAGGCACCAAGCACCTTTAATTTTCAATGACCAACGAACCCTTTAAAGGTACGTATATATAAAGGGAGTACTGGTTAAGAACTTGCCACCCCAATACCAAGATTCGCAAAAAAAAAAAACATCGCTACGTTCCGTCGATCATAGAAGGCCCGTCGACAATGCTGTAGTGGGGAGACACGCCTTCCCCGACATGCATCCCCATTAGGTGATGGTGATTACCATGTTGAATTTCAAGTTGCAGTGCTCTAGTTCAACACTTTGGCATTGGTTTGTATAAATACTGGTGGTTCCCCTTCTTCATCTGTAATCTGAACTCAACAATTGTGTGTCAGGTTTTTCTTCTTTTTCCTTTTCAAAGCATCTCAATCGTTTGAAAACAATAACATATACGCATAACAAAAAATGAGATACTCCTCTATTCTCTCTATCTTTGCAGCTTTAGCTTCAACAATCAAAGCTGATTTAGATTCTGATATTTCTGCCGACTTCTCAGAGTTTGAAAATTGGTATTTAACAGCTGCTGACTCTGATAAAGCCAGTTTTGCTGCCTTCACCAGTTCATTTGCTAGTGCGGTTGCCCCAATTTACACTGCTTACCAAGAAGCAGCTTCAACTGCCACTGGGTACGATGCTCAACTTGCAAGACAATCATATTCTACAGCATATGCCGCTTTCTTGGACTCCCAGTATTATGCCACCTTAAACTACTGGGCTTCCGCAGCTTGTTTGATTAATGGTCAAGAATGTGGTGTCACTACTGGCCCGGATACTGTTAGTGCCACTGCCACCGCTACTGGTGTCCAAACCATTCAAGTTACTTCTGAATATGTTGTTTCTTATACTTCTGTTTACACAGGTAATGCTGCGCTGACAGTTGAGAGTGTTGCTAGTGTTGCTAGTGTTGCTTCTGTTAGTTCTGCTTCTGCTGCTGCCGTTGCTGCCGCTGAAACTGCTGGTGCCACTGATACCGCTGAAACTGCTGGTACTGAAGGTTCAGGTACCACTGGTTCTACTGATACAGCTGCTGCTGCTGCTGGTACTGAAGGTTCAGGCTCTACTGAAACCGCTACTGCTACTGGCACTGAGGGTTCAGGTAGTACCGATACTGCTGCCGCTTCCCCAGCTTCAACTGAAGGAGCAAGTTCTTCTGATTCAAGTGACGCTGCTGCCGCTGCTGCTGCTGCTGCCGCCGCTGCTGCTGCCGCTAATAATGGTTCTTCTACCCAAGCTGGTTCAACAACTGCTGCTGCCACTACTTCTTCTTCTTCAACTGGTTCAACTGACAACACTGAAGGTAATGGTACCAAGAGCACTGTTACTTTAACTTCAACTTCTGCAACTGATAGTGAAAATGCCTCAAGCTCATCTAACGGTAAGAAGACTGTTACTCTAACCTCTGCTGTTGAAACAACCGACTCTGATGGTAACAAGAGAACTGTCACTATCACATCTACCTCAGTTGGTGATGAAGATGAATCTGCTTCTTCTACTAAGGGTAAGAGTACCGTCACTGTTACATCTGCTACCGGCGCTGGTGATGAATCCTCCTCTTCTAAGGGTAAAAAGACTGTTACCATTACTTCAGAAACTACTGATTCTGATGGTAACAAGAGAACTGTCACTTTAACTTCAACTGGAGATGTCGATTCTGGTGCTTCATCCTCAGGTGGTAAGAGAACTGTCACTATTACTTCCTCCGGTGCTGAAGAAACTGGTTCTTCTGGTGGTAAGAGAACCGTCACTATTACTTCCTCCTCGGATGATTCTGCTTCTTCTGGTCATGGAAAGAGAACTGTCACTATCACCACTGAAACTACTGATTCCGATGGACATGTCAGAACCGTTACTTTAACCTCAACTGAAGATGACTCTGCTTCTGGTTCATCTTCAAGAGGCAAGAGAACTGTGACTATTACTTCTGGCGGGGCTTCCGAATCTGGCTCGTCTTCTTCAAGAGGCAGAAGAACTGTGACTACTACTTCTTCCCACACTGGCTCTGGATCTTCTGGATCTGCTTCTGCTTCTGCTTCATCTTCTGGTATGGCTGCTGATTTGCAACCATTTGCCTTCACTGGTGCTGCTGTTGTTGCCTTTGTCGGTTTCTTATTGTAAACTTAGGCTAATTTTTCATTCCATTTTTTTATTTTTATTTTAATGTCCTCATTTTTTTTAATGTTTTAATTTATTATCATTAGTATTCATTTTCTTGTTTTTTCTCTTATTTGTCATCTTATTCATTGTCTTTCTTCTACTTTAGACTTCAAAATTCGTTTGTTTTCAACTATTATAATTTTGCTATAGTTTTTCCCTTATCCTTATCTCTTATGCTTGCCCTATCGGTTTCTATAGGTTTCTCGTATGTGGTTTTGTCGTTTTTTTTTTACTTCCAACATTCATATGATAGTATTTGATTTTTATTTGATTCCACTTCTTATATATTTCCTCTATTCGGTTTTTTTTTTTGTATCTGTATATTTTACTCTTTTACTCTTTTACTCTCATTTAATTAATCATTAATTTTAAAAATTTCAAAATATTTTAAATATTTTAATGGAACGCTGCAAATCTGCACATCTGCTATTCGAATAGGGTCATGAATTGCGAAAGTCGTGCCATTGGTGTCCAGATCACGTTATGTGGTTTGGGATCTGAGGCATGTACAAAATGGAAGTATTTGAGCTGGTCGACGAGATCGAGATCAACTTTGAAAATTAAAGGTACACACATCAGTAAACTGGTCCCCGAGACTAAGTAGCTTGTTCCAATTTACGCCACAAGTGGTGGGAAGCGAGTAGTAACAATGACTAGTTGATGCTGATACCTACTTTGGAAGGCATATCATTTTGCATCCGGTTAAGCATTAATGCAGCGAGATCCTAAACGAAAAGTAGGGAAGCAGAATACAAAGATACATAGAATTATTATGATAATATGCTATACAAAGACTCATAACAAACAGTTTAAGCAAGTAACAGACGCCTGCAGAACAAAGGGATGTGTGGTACAACGAAGTAGTAAAAATCATTGCCGGCTCTATCAAGTTTGAAACCAAAAAATGTCACTCGAAATCGTTTCATCAGATCTTTTAACCCTAAGATGTAAGCAAGCGATGAGAGTCTGTGATTGTCTTAATTTATATAAAGTAGATTCCGATTTCTCTAAAGTAAACATATAGAGTTGTACACAGTATAATCAGACATTCCAATTGCATGAGCAGGTAGGTACTCTAAGGTTGCACAACATGCATAAAATTTAACTCCGGATCAATAGAGCCGCACACCTCCGGGAAACCGTCGATCATCAAGTTCAACAAGTTTCAGTTTCACAATCAATTAAGGCCTGGCGCTTGGAGTTTTCTACTTCATATAAACTCATAAACCCCTCTCTTACTCTCCAACGATGTCTAGGGAAGAAATCATTAGCCAGTCTGCATGACTAATGAATACATAAAAATAGTCTCCGAATTACCAGTGGAGTTACAACAGTTAGTTATTGGATTTTCTCTACAGCAGCTTAACTTGAGCACCAAATGGATTGAGTTTCTTGATATTATTAATTGGATAACGTTGAAACCTGCATTCAAGGTTAAGATTGATTTCCAACTTTATCATATTCAAATAGTATTAGGACCACTTATTCAGATCAAATTTTCTGTCACTTTCTCAGATTTTCATGCTCATCTTGTTACTACTTTGAAGAAGTTCAATTTTTCTACTTTAGAAATCGATAAACAATCCATGATCGAAACATCTTTAACTGATATTAATTATATCATTGCTTATATGGCTCGTTTCAATCCAAATTCTTTTCTTTTAAATAAGGCTACTCCTTCATTGTTTTATTGTTATTGGTTCGAACAGATTACTAATATTGATATCGAATGTGATTATTTTGGTCCTTTTATGGATAGGCTTCCTTGGATGAGCAATTTGAAGAAAGTGACAATACGAGTTAGTGAAATGTTTAGAAATTTTGAAGATTTGGAATATTTGCTTAATTCAGCTGTGCAATTAGAACTAAGGATAGTCAATGGAAGTGATAATGAACATTTTGATAAACTTAGAAAGTTTATTGATACACATCATAACCTTGATGTTGTTGTGGAACATTATTTTTTATACGGTGAGCTCAATACTAATGATTCTTTATTGAGGAATTCCAAAATAGAAATTCTCGAAACCTATTTCAAGTCCAACATTGAATGGTTTAAAGTATTTCCAAATGTTTCAAGTTTGATACTAAACGGCGAACCAGATATACAAATTTTTCGTGAAAATACCAGCATTAGAGTGCTAGAACTTTCTTCATTTGGCTCTAACCTGTTAGATTTAACCCGGCTATCCAAACTTTATGAACTCAAGTTAAGTGGATTGGATGAAGTTTCTCAACCACTAAATTTCGATAAATTACCCTGCTATATTCGATGTTTGAAATTGCAAGAACTAGTTCACCTTGAAACTCCTGCAAAATATATATTACCCAAATATCTGAGATCACTATCTTTCTCGCTTAATCAACTTCGTAAACTAGACCTCGAGTCGGCTGAGCATCTTCATCACCTAGAACTTCATTTGAGGAAAGAAACTCAATTTGATTTTAAGTGGGGATTTCTTCCTGAACAAGTAAATATTATTGAATTAGAAGGGACAATGTTTCCGGGTTATATTAGCAAACAAATATTTGGTGTTCGTTTAGGCCAAAGCTTAATTAACAAACAGATACTGTTCAACATTAAGAACTCTACGAATATTTACCTGAACACCGAAGAGCAATTAGTATCGATGGAAGATTTTGAAGACGAGTTCCCATCTGAAGGATTCATTGTCGTTTATATTCCAGAAATTGGTAGAACTGATTTCATCATCCCTGAACGTATAAATTGCAGGGTAGTATGTCCCGATAGTTTAATCGATAATATTAGGATTCAAAAATCCAATAGTGGGTTAGAGTATTTGGTAAAGACGACACATGGTGATTATACAGTATTTTCTTCAAGTTTATAGAACTATCTGGCATCTTTTGCGTGTTGAAGAATCAAAAGTTACTCACTAGGCATTTGACTGGTTTGTTATAGTATTATTTGCTCTCTACGAGAATATCAGCTGATGATACTATAGGCGGTATCATTTTTAACTGTATACTACTATTAATAGTATTTATCCAATAGATAATGAGTTATAAGCTATAAGCCAGTGTGACGGAAAAAAACAATCAACTAATCTTAGATGTCCTGACTTGTCTCAGGAAAATAACTTTTACTTTCGTTTGAAATTCAGTGACACGTTTTGTACAATATTTCATGCACATATACCCTGCTTTTATAGAACTATAGAGCTATATGTTATTTTCCTCTTAAGTGACAAAATAGAAATAAAACAAAGCCATGAACTTTTCAGTCACGCTTTATAATTTATGCTTTTTATTTTATCTCCTTAAAATGCATTTTTTTGAAACTACATTACTACTAATGTCATTGGTTCTTCTTGAATAAGCTTTAACTGCTTCAGATGATGATGCAGTTACTGTATCAGATTTGGTTGGTAATGCCGATGATTACACAACTGATTACGGGGAAGCTGTCCATTTCTTTACCGACTCCGAAGATGGTGATAATTACACGACCAATTATGATGAAGGTAACTTAGATTATACTGAATCCGATGATTATGATGGCTCTTACACCAGCGATTATTACGTAGTCGGTGCTTCAACTTCAGACTCTTCATCTGCCGCTATTACTTCGCCTGTTAACTCATCCTCCAAAGCTCCTGCTTCTTCTTATGGTCTAATCTACTGTCTCATCGATTGTATCAATATATACTTCATTCATCGCTATGTTATCTTATGCTACTTCCGCAAGCTCTTCCTGTAAAGCAAAAGTTGGTTCGTTGTTAAACCCAGCTGATATAGCTGGTTTGGTTGGATTTTTAATTTAAGTTCACAATATAATTAGTCTTTTCACAGACATTCTAATATCGTAGACACTTCTGTTCCAATACTGTTACTCATTTATACTTTCAGTTCTTTGTCGTTTGTATGTTCCTAAATGAATGAATAGTAACAAAATTTAGTTGCCATAAAAGAGGTAACGGGTGCGTTAGGCCCAAAACACTAATAACGAGAAAGGTTGGAGAACTGTTAGTGGATTACTTCAAAATTTTTACTGCACATACTAAAGATAGTGATTCAAATCTGTAAGAGAATATATCTTTAATATGGAGTTTGAAGATAGGTGGAAACTCTAGTATAATCGGTTTATAGGTTGTTGTACAGAGTAACCACCATCATTTTGATAAACAGAAGCTTTAGTTTACAGAACTTCCTTTAAAGTCGCTTTTCTATTACCATCCTAGGTTAGTTTTTATATTGCAAACCCTCATTAGCGTTAGTCTGATCAAAAGTATATCTGCATCCAGTTCCTCAATTACTTTTGGTTTCTTTACTTCTTTTTTGGAAAAGTTCAAATTAAATTTTGCGAGAGTTGGGCCTGCGAACTTATCGGACTTGTGTTTTCATAGGTGTGAAACTCCCTAGACTAAGTTAACTTGCCACTCTTAGTTGGTATGATTATTTCTCACATCCTTGATTGACGTCTACGCAGTTCTTGGAGGCAGATGTGTATAAATAAACTGGATTTTCATGCTCGGCACTATCGCCCTTTAGCCATTTGGGCGTACAATGGGCCGGCTGATGGTTTACTACGCATATTAGGGGTGAGATATTTAGGGTCCACTCTGACACTCCCTGGATTAGTCTATATCTCCACTTCACACGATCAACTGGCCTAGAAAAATTAAATCAAATTTTCTTGTATATAAAGGCATGTTTTGCCAAAGGGGTGTTTTTCTGTTGATCGGACATATCACATCATCACTAACTAATGAAAATTCATTATAATGAAAGAAAAGCTTTCTGATTCAGTTAATACCCAACTACAAGAATCATCTTCAGGTAATCATGATCAAGACTTAGAAAGCAGACCACATGTAACTGACAATGACGATGAAGCTGCCTTGAACGGTGATGGTAAGTTCAGAGACTCCGATGCTGGTGATGGTACAACCAGAGATGAGCAGATTCTTCATGGAGTTCCACTATACTTGTGTTTGTTTTCAAGTTTGCTTTGTATGTTCTTAACAGCATTAGATCAATTAGTGACAGCAACACCAATAACAGTCATAGCTAATCAGTTTGATGGATTTGACAAGATCATGTGGATCTCTGCTGCTTTCATGTTAGCTATGGGCTGCTTAGCTCAAGTCTGGGGTAAAATTTCAATTATATTTGGAAGAAAATGGGCTATGGTTGCTGGAATTGTTATTTTCGAAATTGGCTCTCTAATATGCTCTGTTTCAAACTCAATGGATTTGTTAATTGGTGGAAGAGCTATTCAAGGTATTGGTGCTGCTTGTGTTCAAAGTTTAAGTGCTATAATTTGTACTGAAGTTGTTACTATTGATAAAAGGCCAGCCGTGGTTGCTTTCTTTGGGATTGTGTTTACTGTTGCCTGTGTTGCTGGACCAATAGTGGGGGGTGCCTTCACCTCTTATACGACTTGGCGTTGGTGTTTTTATATCAATTTAATCATTGGAGGTGTTATTTTACCTTTATTTATGTACAGCTTTAGACCACCTGCAAGTAAAGGTAGTCTAAAAGAGAAATTCAAAAGATTGGATTATTTAGGTTCTATATTAATGATTACAGGTGTTGTGTTACCTTTACTTGCCATGTCTTTAGGTGTCAGTGAAGCTAATTGGAACTCTTCAAGTGCTATCTGTTGTTTTATATTTGGTGGTATTTGTATTATTCTATTTATCATTTGGAATTTCAAATATTCTAAGGAACCTCTTTTACCTACTTCTATAGCTAGAATTCCCACAATATTTGCTGCCGTTGGTTCTTTAATGTTTGGTTTCTCAGCTTTCCTCGTCACTGCTCAATTCTTAGTTATTTATTTTCAAGTTATTAGAGGAAATACTGCAATTGAATCCGGATTAGCGCTGTTACCATTTTTTATTCCAACTTGCCTATTTACAGTTATAGCTGGCATATTACTGAAAGTCACAAGACAGATCAAATTAATTGGCATTCTCTCTGGAATATTCTTGGTCATAGGATATGGATTGTTCTTACTTATCAAAGAAAAAATATCGTTTTCAAAAAGGGTGGGATACTTGTTTTTTGCAGGAATAGGTACAAGCATAGTTTCTCAGCCTGCTTTCATGAGTGTTCAAATTCTAGCACCAAAAGATCCAAGAGCGCTGATTTTGTCCAATGCTCTTTTATCGTTTGGCAGAAACGTTGGGATTTCTTTATTCAGTGAGATCGCACAGGTTATCTACACTGAAAGTTTAAAAACTAATTTACGGGCTATTCAAGACAAAGTTGCGACTACGGATAATTTGTTAGTTTTAGCTACTGATACTAGTCTGATTGAGACTTTATCCAAAGCTGACCAAGTTATTGTAAAACATGCAGTTATGAAAAGCATTAAGAACATCTTTTATTTTGGACTGGTTTTAGCCATTTTCTCTTTGATATCTTCTCTACTTATGTCAAATAAGAAATTACCAAAGAAAGAAGATGTTGAACACGCTTAATGGTGTTTGCTACCCTAATGAGTTTTGTATTGTGTTTTTAATTGACCGGATTCAATATTAATTCGATTGCTCTAAAGCAAAACAGTAATATCAATTAAGTTAGCCAGCAAGCTTTTTCTATTATACAACTAACGGAAAAACAAATCATTAGACAACACTAACAGTAAAGTTGGTATCATTAGACATATTATAACAACTACACCTAGTAACACAAGGTCTTTGTTTATCATTCATCAACAAAACCAACTCACACAACAACAATTTAACATCCTGAACTTTTGGTTCAACGCACCCTAAATACAAATCCAACAAGAAATCATCGGTATCATAAATAGTGTAAGGATTGCGCTTCCATCCTAAGCCTAAAATATATTGTCCGATATTAGTAACCATTAATTTATCTTCAAGTATAATTTGTAAGAACCGTTTCCAAACTTCAAATCGATCTCTAGACCGAATGTAAAAGGTTAACAGACTCCCATTTCTAGCTATTTGATCTTTTCTGATCCTTCCTTGAATTCCATATTTCAACATCATAACTTTACTATTTCCAAAAGAGGTTCTTTGATCCACATACTCATACGAATTGTCGTATAATGTATTTAATTGACGGCTTGACCATACTTTATAAATCACATCGATGTTGCCAGTACTTGCATCATCATACCAAATATTCCAAAGTGTGCTATAATTCTTTTGTGTTACCCTTTCTTGAATGGTCTCTTCATTTTCATCATTTTCATCATTTTCATCATCATCAATTACACAGTTATCTTCACCTTTCACTACTTTGAGTTCTTTAATTCTAGCTGACTCCCTTTCAGCTTTTTTTATCAGTTTGGCCACTCTCTTATCTTCGGCTTTTTTGATTCTAGCAAAGATCTCACTTTCCATTTGAGTATTATCTAAGCCATTCATTTTGTATAACCTCTGTAGACTAATATAGGCAGGTGTCAAATTTATTTGTTGCCTGAGATTATGATAAGGATTAATATTGGCTATCTGTTGCAATGGGTCATTGAAATTAACTAAGCTTAAATTAAAATGAGGCATCGGATCTCTAACTAAAATGGGTTGGTCTTCGGGTCTACTGAATAAGCTGCGTAATGAGCCCAATGATTTCTTTCCTTTGAGCTTCTTATTCCTTTTCTTCGAATGGTTAGTTGATGGTCGAGAACTTATACTTTGGTCATACAGTTTCTTTTTGTCCAATTCTGAAATTATTTTGGAATATTCTTGATCATCTTTATTTACAAGTCCAGCATTGATGAGATATCCAGCGGTAAACGCGCTTGATTCATCATAAGGACTTTCTTTTAAAGGAGAGGTAACACTTGGAGTATAGGATCGGTCACTGCAACTATCAAATTGATCTGGTGTAGGTGTGTCAGGAGGATTTAAATCTTGAGTTGCTTCAACATTAATGGATTTTCTACTGGATCTTGATGAAAGCCATCTTCTTAATGAATGTCTTCTATGCCAAGTTGGAGGAGTTGTGGGTGATTCAGAGCCATCTTTTTCAGCCATATTCAAAACATTGGTTTCCTCTTGGGGTAAGTCCACAATGGAAGCAGAATCAACGCTGAATGGATTGCTCTTAAATCTCGTAGGATTCTCAACTTGAGATGATTCAAATGGATTGTCTTTTTTAGTTTCTAATTCATAACAAATTTCGGGTTTATCAATAGCAAAGGGATTATAGGATTGTGGCTTTTCGTTCTTGGAATCTAGTTCAAGTTTGGCAATAATGTCCTGAAATAGTCTCTTTTGTGGAGTATACGTAGTTAATACATTTCTGCTCCTGTAAGTTAAACAATTTGAATCATCTGTAGTAGCACCGACACTTCTGGGATCAGAGAAACAGTCCAAGGGGTCTATTATATGTTCTGAATGTTCTGAAAGAGATGGTGATGGTAGAGCATTGGCTTTGTGTTTCTTAGAATGCCTTGTAAAAATGTTTCTGATAGATGATGATAGCGATTTATTTCTTCGAAGGGAGTTTTGCTGGTGGATCTCTATTTCATCTAGAGGATTTCTGATACCGTCTTTGGACATCTTATTGGTCATCAATAAAATATTATAATTTCAAGATATAGTTGGGTGTACAATGAGTGTTTCCAGCCAAGAAGTACAGGGTTTTGGATTATAGGAGAGCTGAAGACAAGATGATCCTTACTTGGGCGGCTGGTATCTCTTTGTTTTTACCTGCGGCAAATTAACAAACTGGGCTGTGGCGCACCAATAAATCATCCGTGGCCCAGTTGCTGCGGCCCTTCCTGGCATCGCTCTCCGAAAACGGCTAGATCTGTTTATGGCTTATCTGGGGTACTAACCTTTAAGTTTCACCAGCTTAATTTAGCAAAAACCAGCAATCATTCTCAGACGATTTTACAGTCACAACATAAAAAATTGTTTTGCTTTGCATTTCCATAAAAGACTTGCTTCCTTTTACTGCTTCAACAACTTGATCCTCTATTCAAGCACAAAGACTTCTACTGAGCATCAACAAAAATCAAAGCCTTCAATCACCTCATATACTGCAACAAAAGCTTCATTCAAAAATGAAAAATACAATTCCAACGTTTATCATCTTTCTACTACTTTCACCACTTCTTCTGACCACCATTCACGCTGGGTCAGCTTACGACATTACCTTCGTCAATTCTACTTCATCCCAAGAATGGTGGGAGTATGAAACAACTACTGCCACTACGTCAACTGATAATTGGAGCCTGGCCGCTATTTCTTCAGAAGCTTCTTCTGTTGAGTCATGGCTGACTACAACAACAGATGCCTCTAAGTCTTGGTTAGATACAGCAACAGCAACAAACACATATATTCCTTGTTCTACCTCCGACTCAAGTTTGATTGCTGTTTGGAACTCTTCTGGTTCTTCAATAACTACTTTATCAGTGCCAGCCAATACATCAACCACTACGACTGCGTTTTTAATAATTACACTAACTGGAAATAACCGAACAGTTTTGACTTCACTCCTATTAGAGCAATCCACTTCTTCAAGTACTTCTTCTGCTCCTCCTTTCCCCGGTCAAACTACAATCACTACAGTTTTGGTTGCCAAGAACTCATCTGATGGTGGTCAGGAATACACATATACTTCAACTAGAGTTTCCACTGCTGGTGCTGTTTCAATTCTACCTCATGTCAGCTGCTTCAGTTTGTTCTTAGTCTGTTTATGTGTTTTCGCATAATTCATGGAAATCTTAATCGATGTTTCTTGAAAACACTTCATGTCCTACTAGGGACCATAGTTAGTCTTAATCTTTGTTTCACTTTGCTCCTCCCCCTTTTCTTTTTTTCTACTTACGCTGCATTAATCTTCTTTCTTAATTTTAATTTTAATTTTAATTTTATGTTTGGGCATCCCATCACTTCTTTGTTTCATTACTACTAATTTCTATCCCACGCTTTTTCTAGTTTATTTATTTCTTGGTTTTTGTTTATTTTGATTTTCCCCTCTCAGCTGTACCATATTTACAGCTCATATTTATATTTCCTATTAATGAAAATTCACACAGATTTATATTCTCAAATCTAACCATCGTTAGGAATGGGCTATTAGTTGCGCTGATCTACACCCTCAAAGGCAAAGATCACCTATCTCCATGACTACTTTAGCAATACTGTAAATTAAAGTCTCCAGATCCTTATTTGTACATTCACATAGTTGTGAATTTGTTAATCTATATACGGGTTTCAATCAGGTATAACTTATTATGTAGAATTGTAATTTTTGCTTCCTCGTTTACAATATTGATTATAGCTTTTTCTATTTTTTTCAATTAATTTACTTTTTTCACGTGTGTTGTTATAGGTAACTTATAAGTTGCAATTCGGATGAATGAATGAATAAATCTATTTTGGGGTTGATGACCAAGAGTTGTGGATTACGTAATAATGCTGGATTGAACCTCCCACGCGACGAGGTTCAACAACTTCGGTCACGATTACACGTCCGAAATTAGAATACTTGAATGAAAGAAAAGACCCTAATATAAATGAATTTTAAGGACCTAGGTGAACCAAAGGAAGCTTGAAGTCTTAATGTTTTCCCAATACTCAGACCAACCTTCTGGTAGAGTGAAGAAATCTTCATTGTTTTCACAAGTAACCAAGGCTCCTCCATTAGAACAACTTAAATGTCCTTCAGCTCCTTCTGAAAAGAATCAATCCAAACGTCAACGGCCATCTTATGCCCCCACTCTATCTGAAGAATATACAGGGTTTGGCCCCACCCAACCTCCTGCCTTTTATAACAATGTATACCCTATTCCCTCTGCTAATTGCTGGAACGCAACCACTTACCAAGCAGTTCCATTAACCATGCCACATTTAACTCCAATCATTTTACCGACTTCATCCGCAAATCAGTTAAATAAGCAGCCTCGATCGATGGAAACTAAGAGTATAAACTCAAATGTTCAGTCTTCGAGGAAATCTAAGTATAAAAGGGATGAACAGTTTAAGTTAAGTTATACCCAAAGAAAAAGTTTAAGGATTATTAAGACTATCATTCCCAATTCTTGCCTGACTGATATCCCAGAAGACTCTTGTTTTTCATTCAAATATGACAACTCCAAAGAAGTCTTACATCAGTTATTTGAAATTTGTAACTCCAGCCTCGGCATCAAGGATAAATCAACTTTGAATACGATAAATGAAACTTTCAAGTTATTATGGAATAATGAAATTTCTTCTTCCAATACTACTTCAGATACTAAATTTGAAACACTGTCATCCACTGCTAATCTAAGTAAAACAATAACAAAAAAAGTAATTACAACAACAACAACAACAATTATCACAAAGAAGTCACCTTACTTGAAAATGACTATCTCTCAAATGTCTCAGTTCTGGTTGGTTTACCATAGAGCATTTATTTGTAATCTAAAAGAAACAAATGATAAGTGCGACATTGATTCCGATGATATTTCCTTTGTTAGATATGCTTTATTGTGCCCCAACCTTGATTCTAATAACATCAAACGATGCGATGGTGAACTTGAAATTTATTTTGATAAGAAGAATTTTGTATTTTACATTGGAAGGGTCATTGATGCGGTCCATACTGATGATATCAATACCAGAATCAGTAATTGTAATACTGAATTATTGGGGAAAGGTGATTTTGGAGACACTCAGAGACTAGTCAATTCTGATTCCACTTTGATCCCCTCTAAAAATGAGGATAGCTTTACTGCTTCCCTCCCTTCCAGGTTGATGGATGAATCAATTATAGAATTAAGTCAAGGTATACCATCAAACATCGTTGATAATTCAAGTTTTATTTCTAATCACCTAACATTACATCAATCGATTGATATTGGGGCAGTCTCAAATAATCTTAAACTTAGGAAAGAGAAAGCATCGAACCCAAATTTTAAAGAAACTATATTTGCCAAATCACTTGAAATCAGACCTAAACCCAGAAGCTGTACTGTTGTTGAAAACTTTGATGTTGACTTATCCGAAGTGAAAAATTTGGATCAATCAACCCCAATTAAACCCACTTTAGAACTAGTTACAACTGGGAATCCAACTGAGTTGGATTTGTTTGTGGAAGAGCCTAGTGTTAATTGGCTTGAACCGATTACCTCTAATAGAAAAAAAGAAGATAAAGACCCGTTTAGAGAACACCCAAATAGAGTGTAATGGGCTTTCCTTTAATTCAAAATTTGTTTTTTACCCCCGCCAGTTTAACTTTTTAGCATTTATATTTTAATTCTTCTGTAACTTTTTTTTAATTATAGTTTAAGCAATTAAGTCTGTATCGAATAGCTACAATTCTAGACTCTAGAACAACTTGGGCTCTCGAGGTGAATAATCCTAAGTTCCCAACTCGATCATCTTCAGCACACAGATAACTATGGCTATATGATAAACGTTTGGGAGAATATGTTACAAAATCCCTATAATTGTCTCCATCAACATTCAAACAAATAAATTTTTCCCCTCTTTAAATTCGAAATGGCCCATATTTGACTTTTTCATTACATGTTTCGATAAACGTGCTTGTCATTGTTCCCCGAAGAAAACTATCATATCGAAAAACAGAAAGAGAAATCAAAACGCGATTTCAACAAGCAGTGGGAGCTGGCAGTGGAGCGCCAGAACCTGTAATGTTACATTTGGACTTCATTGATAGAGATAATATTGTTTATTCTTCATCGAAAGAGCTACTTCTATTGGACATTGTCACAGTACAGGAGAGAACCAAATGTAATATTGATCGGTAAAGTTTGCTTTCGAGTCTGCCGTATACCGTAACTCCTGTTAAGAAACAACCTCCAATATGAAACAGTTAAACATTCTCCTCCGCCTATTCGTCCTGTTTCTTCTGATCAACCACCTGCTTCTGTTTCTCCTGTTCTGTCTGATCCACATTCTCCTCCTCTTTATCCATAACCACGACCACCTCCACCTCCTCCTACTCCTCTTGCTTCTCCTGCTCCTCCTGCTCCTCCTGCACCTACCGGATCACCTCTCAAAGAACACCAACAACATAAACCTCAACTTTCCTATAACTACAACAACTCTAAAGTTTTTTTCTGACAAAGCTGATTCATGAGTTTCTCAAGAGCATCATGAATCATAAATGAGAATGTGCAAAATCTGCCAAAGAGAAGTCCACCAATTCCAATGACTTAGCTACTACCCCTGTAACTTGTAACTCAAATGACGTGACTTTTGCAAGATCACAGCTCAACTTAATCTATCTGGTTGTGCTGTAAGTGCTGAAGAATGTGATCATACTGAAGATTCTTTTTACTCAGATCTAAGTAAGTGATAATAGTCCTCCACTTTCGTTTCTGCAGTTACATACAATTCTTTCAACTCCGAGATTTCCGTAATTTTGAAGGAATTTTCATTTGCTACTGAAGTTTCCAGTTGCTAAACTAGATATTGAAAATGATGGTAAATCTTAAGCTCATTTGTGGTTGATTTTGTTTACTTTGTGTATGTAATTTAGTAAAATTCTTATTCCAGTTCTATTCGGAGAATGGTGTTCTTTATTGTTTTGAATGTGATTTTCATTGAACCCGTACATAGCTCGCCACTGGATCAGATCTTCTACAACCCTTGTGAACCTTTGAGATTTGGTCCAACCACGGAATCCGTTTCCGATAATTGAACTCAAAAATCCGTGCACCCTCAAAGTATGTTAGCTGTAATTATAATTACCATACAATATGTATATTTTACTAGAGCAAAGAAACAGAAAAGGATGATCAGATTTTACTTGCCGAGCCTCACTTGTCTGCCTCAAATCTTTTTGGCTTCGATATGTAACTAACTTTGTTTAAACCAGCTTTGGTCAATTCTCCACTATCTTCAGATATACGAATCAACATGTGTTATCAGATGGAGCTCATTTCAAAACCTACTAGAGATAACTAAGTGTCCTCTCTTCCTATGAAAGCCTTTTTTGAAAGGCGAACTATCAGATCGAGAACCAAAGAATTTATACTCTGCAAGACCAATACTTTTAAAATACTGTTGAAGTCTCTTCCCATCGAACTTCAATTCGAAATATGGAACAAGGTGTTTGACAACATCAATGATATCTGTGCTTGTATGAACTTATTTGGGAATCATCCTGAACTTGACGCGTTACTACAACACTCTTTACAAGGAAGAAAAATTTACTTTGAAATAACAAGTCACTATTATGAAGATGGCGATGATGTTAATAGCTATCTTTACGCATTAGCTTTTGATGACCATGACCCCCCTGACACACAGATTAGGGATCACCGTCAGAATTATTTGGATTTATATGACAAAGTTCCTCGTGTTAATTTTAAAAAGTTCCAAAAGGTGGTTGATTTGATAATTAAGAAAGGGGTCAAGCTCGATACATTAAAGGTTTCGTGTTGGATAAGAAGATTACATTTGCGTGTAAGTGAAAATATAATCAAGCTTCGACTTGTTTTAAACAGCTTATTTGAGTTGTTCCGGAACGTGGAACTCTTGTACACAGATTTAACTGGTGTTTTCTGTGATATCTGGAGTGTTGTTAATGATGGTTTCAAAGATAAAGTGACTTCATTGAATATCAGTATTATGAGTTTGGACTTTGGAAGCATTCTTCCTCGTGAAGCATTTGCTTCCAAAAATTTGAAACATGTTAGCTTTAGAAGTATCAATGTTCATCCTGATTTGGAATCATTGATATCTTTATTACGCCCCCTCCACGGGCTAGAATCATTAAGTTTATATATGAATTTTGCGAGTGATCCATTACTGATTTACAGTACGGATTTAAGCCATCTTTCAGAGTTATTTCAATCGTTCACAAAAACAAAAATTGAGGTTTCTTTACAAGGTATTTCATCATTGTATTTAATAAACAACTCATCTGAATTGAAACAGTTGACCGAAGTCCTCAAGAAAGTTCAACTTAACTTGGATTGCTCAACTCTTCAGTTAGAAAGATATCCCCAGTTACGGATATTGGTTCTAAAGAATAATACGACTCATGAGAAGTTTAAATTACAACATGCCTCAATACATACTTTGAGAATAGAATTTGGTTCCGAATCCCCTTTACAATTTGATATTAGTGGACTCAAAAATCTAAAAGCTCTAACTCTTGGAAACCCTTCAATTTCTCAAGAGAAATTTTGTATCGATAATGCCTCAAATTATTCTTTCTCCACTATCCCTGATACAGTAGAGACAATACAATTAGCTAACTGTTTTGTATACGGTGATGTAAACAAACTTCCACTACATCTTTTAAACTTGATTGTTAATGATAACGCGATAGTCAAGTTTAAGATCAATACAACTCCCTCAAATAAAGTTTCACTCATCTTAGATATTCATGATGTTAAACTGTCGAAGATGATTGGCATAAATTTATCTCAACTTACTTCAAGTATATGGCAGAGATTGCCAGTTCAAGCAAACGTTAGCTCTCTTAGGCAATACATATACTTCAATTTATATTATTATGGTGATCCGAGTACTGAGAGGAGTCAAATCAAACAAGAGCTCCGTGTTGAATATACGGAGCCTCATAAGTTCCTTTGTTTTCGAAAAACCTTTAGCGTTAAGATCACAACTCAGAAGAAATATTGTGATAAGATTATGAAGTATATGTATGCTGTTTGCATGATTCCATTTCAAAACCCCACTTCGTATGATTGCCGCCCCGGAAGTATTCAGTACATCCATTACAATTTTGATTTTGCTAAAGAACTAACTAGGATATTGAAAAAAATAAACACAATTGAGAATTTTTCAGTTGAGTTAGCCGATGTTCATGTTGAGAAATAGTTGCTCTAAAGGGGTCATCATTTGCTTCAGGCCTGTAGTAATGTATAAGCTTCTCCAATTTTGTGTGTAGTATACAATTGATAACTAATTGACCTGTACTAAGCTTTCCATTATTGCCTTATTTGATTATTATAGTAATTTGTTTGAGGACACCCACCTGTAGTGGCTCTGTAATTGATTTTTTTGTAAGTCTAGACTGCGACTAGACGTGCAAGTCCGTGATCCCGCTAGTGACTTGTGACAGGAAAAGTCCCCTGCGGACACTAATCGCCGAATATATCTTCCAGATCTGACACACCCATGCACCAGGTAAAACGAGCCGCACCCTAGTGACCCGCGGCCCCAGCAAAACGGTCTCACCGCTCTCACCACTCTCACATGAAGTGAATCGCCGAATCTCGTTTTTCAGTCCATTTTTTAGCTTCAAATCGTGTATCAATATCCCTTTAGACGGTTCCATTTCTAGATCCGGGTATAATGGTATATATTAAGAGCTACCGCTATCTTCCAGGTCCACGATAACTCTTACTTTCCTGTATTGAACTTTAACTTAAATGCCTGAAGAAACCCCACAAGACCCACACACCAAAACTAGAGAAATTTCAAGTGGACCCAAACCTCGGGCAAAACACCTTACAAGTCGAACACCCCCACAATTGCACAAGAGACAAAGGATTCAAGGTTCTCCACAAGATTTGAATGAAAGGGGCAGAACTATTATTCAAGGACTTCCTCTTGAAATTCAAGATGAAGTTTGGATGATAGTGATCTTCAGTAACTTATCACTAATACAGTTAATTCAGTTAATAGGAACAAATGATTCGCTTGATTCAATCATAGCGTATGGTCTATCATTTTGTCGGTTTGATATAGATTGGTCGAAGGGAATACGTGTACTATTTCCTGGAAGCAAGTTGTTAAATAAGGCTATTCCATTAGTTGAAGTGTATCCATGGGTCGACGACGAATCACCTATGGCCTCCTATCTTATGAATTTCATGATCCGAAGCAAAGTTGTCGCTAAGAGCATTATAGTGCCAGAGCTAACAACATCCCTGGACATGAAAAGGGTGAAAAATCCCTTATTGATAAATTTTTTAAAGAAGTGTTTTACTCAAACTCGAATTTTTACTACCCATCTGGATTCAGGTCTATTAGACAGCTGTCTTTCTTGTGCTACATCTTTGGAAATCACTTCCAATTGTGTTATCACCGAATCCCTTTTATCTGGAATGTCAAATATGAACGAATTTTCAACGACTTCTAATAGCATCAAAGATCCATTACAAATGAAGTTGCTTGAAAAATGGTGTAAAACTCCAACAAATGATCGTT
This sequence comes from Ambrosiozyma platypodis, assembly GCA_030557395.1. Lineage (NCBI taxonomy): Eukaryota > Fungi > Ascomycota > Pichiomycetes > Pichiales > Pichiaceae > Ambrosiozyma > Ambrosiozyma platypodis. The sequence goes on from JAKTPC010000002.1 coordinate 347,210, forward strand.
CTCCAAAAAAATTGCTAATTTGCGTTATTGATGATGATGACTCGCTTCAACAGATACTTGATTTCACTGCTTCCATTTGCTATTACAACGTGGATATTTGCTTAAAGCTTCTTGAGAATAGGCCTATTCCACATCAATTTTATGAACATGTTTCTAAGATATCTTACACTTTTCAAACAGAGGATGATGCTAAACATTACAATTGGATGGATGATTTCAAAAATCTTAAGGAACTGGAAATAATGTGTTCTTCTCATACTTCAGATGTCCCTTTAAAGAATTTATACATTCAAAATTTAACTTTATACAGTATACCTAAGAACGTTGACATATACATAGAAGACACTCCTAGACTTAGAAGATTGGAATTAATGTTTTTTGATATCAAGCCTGTTCTTTGGCATAGTATCCCAAACTCTGTTGAAATTTTGATAACTAGAGAATGTAATTTTTTGATGATGGATTCTTTTAGATTGCCCCACAACATTTTTCTTTTCAAATTCGGTATTCATTCTTCCTCATGCACACTTCCATATATAAGCAACACCAACGAACTTTTTTTCTTAAATGATGTGGAAGTTAGCTGTGATGATTCCACCACAGAAGTCGCTCAAAGGTTTGTTGATTCATTACCTATAAACTTGATTAAACTAAACTTCATATGGAGAGAAGTACCCGTTTCCAAGAATCCATTATGTTTACGTAAGCTAACTGGTTTGAAGGTTCTAAAGCTTGATGGTTATTGGCAATATCAATTTGATTTTTCTACCTTGCCACCCACTTTGGAATACCTGGATTTTGATATCGGGACTTTTCATTTAATCAATCCGCTCCCCACTTCTTTGAAATTTTTAAAAATTGGGCTTCAAGACTACTGTGACTCTTTTACCAAATTCTGGATGAATCACATCGCTGATTCTGGCTTAATTGACCTTAACATCACTTCTCTTCGAGCCCCGGCAGAATTGAATTTTATTAACTTAGGATTAGGTAACTTGTTGAACTGTGAAATTTCACTCACTGTTAAAAAGGGAGCACCCGAAACCGACGACGGTTTGTACCCGCCAACACACACATATATTAGGTTTCCAGATATGTCTGACGTTTCATGTAATTTTATATTGAATAATGATCTGGGTTGTGATTCAGGTCGTCATTATTGCACCGTTATTGGAAGAAATATAAATAGCTATCCTGAAAAAATTGGGTTGTATGACGGTGATTACTCGGATAGAGGTGCTTATAATAGAGTTATAGACGACTGTTAATATTATATTGTATAAGTTCTAATTGATTTCACTATGTACTAGCATTACTTAATTGCACTATTTCAATTCTTCATTGGCTAAAGTACAGGGAAGGTGTGAATGGAATTCGATAATCTATAATAAATGGTTATTTGAATTTCAGGGCCCCTGAATTCGATTTTGTAACCATCTGCGAAGAACGATACTTAAACAAAATAAAACAACTTTAACCCCAGTTAACGGACTTCATTAGTAGTGGTGAACCTCAGCATGAACTCCGAATCTGATCACGTGACTCAACCAAAGCCGAGCCGCCCGACCCGCTGTCAATTTGTAATACAAACACAGGAAAAATCAAGAGCTAGAGATCACCAAACCCCATTAACTATTCCCATCCCTCACACTTATAGCATTCCTAGAAACAACAATAAGACATGAAGCTCAACTTTTTCAAGTTGATATTCAGCTCCTTACTGCTAAACCTATTTTTCACAGCAACGGGGGCGTTAGGAGACTCCACCCAAACATTTCAAGAATCACAAGAACAGCAACAACATTCAAATCAACATACAAATAACTGGGCAGTTATAGTGTCCACTTCAAGATTTTGGTTCAACTATAGACATATGGCCAATGCTTTGAGTATATATAGAACCGTTAAAAGATTAGGTATACCCGATTCTCAAATTATTTTAATGCTATCAGATGATATTGCTTGTAATCCAAGAAATGCATTTCCCGGGTTTGTTTTCAATAACAAAGATAGACAGTTAGAATTATACGGTGATAATATTGAGGTTGATTATAGAGGTTATGAAGTGACTGTCGAAAATTTCATTAGATTGTTAACTGATCGTTGGTCAGATGATTTACAACCAAGATCGAAAAGATTAATGACTGATTCCAACTCCAATATCATGATTTATTTAACCGGACACGGTGGTGATGAGTTCTTGAAGTTTCAGGATGCTGAAGAAATTTCAGCTTTTGATTTGGCTGATGCTTTTGAACAAATGCATGAGATGAAAAGATACAATGAAATTTTATTTATGATTGATACGTGTCAAGCAAATACAATGTATTCTAAAATTTACTCTCCAAATATTCTTTCTATCGGTTCATCAGAATTACATGAATCCTCATATTCCCATCATTCAGATACCGAGATTGGCGTTGCTGTGATCGACAGATTTACTTATTTCAATTTAGAATTTCTGGAAAAAGTTAATAAAGATTCCAACTTAACATTACAAGATTTAGTTGACTCATATTCATTTGAAAAGATTCATTCGAATGCTGGTGTTAGAACTGATCTATTTGAAAGAAATTTAACAGACGCTTTAATCACTGATTTTTTTGGTAATGTTCAAAAAACAGTTATTGATAACGTCGAAGATGATTTGCTTTATTTATCAAGTCATACTGAAGATGGCCAATTAAAGTTGCTCAAGCAATCCCAGACAGAAACAGTGATTTCAACTATTGGGAAAAATGGTACTTCTAAATTGGTTCATAATGAAAAGGGAACTATTAGAATTGGTAATAATAAAGCAAAAATTGATTATTCAGATTATACTACAATTGCATTCACATTAGGTGTGTTATCAGTCACTTTTTATGGATTGACTAACTTTGTTAAATTTTAGGAGCTAGAGGTGGTATGTGAATATTTATTTATTCGCAATGTGTGATTTTGGTAAAGGAAAATAATAGTAATAATTTGTGTTAATATGCTTCCTTCTTTTTTGCTTATGTTTTTAGTTTTTAGTTTTCGATTGATATATATATGTGCATGCTTTTCAATTGAGTTTATAAGGTGACTTTAAACTTTAAAGAAGATGGTGATAATTTCAGTCTGGTTTCAAAAAAAGAAATACAGTTCAGAAAAGAGCAATGTAGTCTTTCAACCCCATAATAATTTTAAAAATAAAAATGATTATCATACATAGCTCAAGTTAAAATCTATTATAGATCTTAAAAAAAGAATCATATACAATTATAAAGGATATCCCGAAAAATGCATTAGTAAATAATATAATGATAGCAATAATAAAAGAATAGGAATAGGAACAGGCGTAGTAAGACAAGGGAACAAAAACAAAGCAAAAAAACAAAACAAAATACAGCTGTTAGAAAATAAGCAATAAAAGAAACTGGTAATCAAAGAGAACTAATATATAAAAAGAACGCAACAAAAAAGAATATAATAACAACAGTTGATAATAAATAAATAAATAAGACAAGAACAAAACCACTTCAGAACTTCACTCATTTAATAATAATACTAAATAAATTAATAACATCGTTTTTCAAATTCTTATAAAAATGAAAATCATCTAAATCACAATTATCGCCATCAATAGTACCTAAATTCAACCAACCCTGATTCTCATCATCGCTTTCATCATCATCATCATCATAACCACGATTACCAATTAAATGCCAACTTGAATTATCTCTACTAGATCTAGTAGCACCATTTTCATTCAACTTCTGAGAAACTGAACTAATTAACGATTGGACGTAAACTTGAGTATTTAAACTAACTTCTCTTGCTCTAGCATTAGAATTATTATTTGAATTGACAATAGCTTGTGGTGATGGTGGTACTGATCCACTTGTTGATCTGGAATTATTCGAATGATGTGAGGACGAAGATGATGGGGAAGAACCACTTGAAATAATTTCGCCTGTACTTAAAGTAACGCTGACATAAGGTTTACCGAAATTGAATAATGGAGTAACTGAAACACCATTGTTATTGATTTGCGTTGAAGCATCACTTACTGGACCAGTTTTAGTTTCTTTAACTTCTGGAGTGACAAAGAAATCATAATTGAATGGAGTGGAACTTGATGTACGAGCTCTCATCGATCTAGGAGCAATTTCTGAACAGGATGTGAACTGAACGTTGGCCATATTTATAGTTCCATTATTATCGTTATTTGAATTAGCATAGTTTTGTTGCATCATTTGTTGTTCTTGCTGTTGCCTTTGTTGGTGGTTAGAGTTACTGGAATTGTTTGGAAATGTATTGGTGGCTGACTCATTAGAATTTGAAATTGTAGTTGAATTATTATTTTTGTTGTAAGATAGAGGTTTCTGATAATTCATTGGTTGATGAGGGTAAGGTTCAGGAATTTGAAATTCTCTATGTTTGGATAAGTAAATATCAATGAACGAAATATCTATATTATGTTTCAATTTAATCAGCATCCATAAATCAGAAACTATACTTGTTAACTTGTTTAAACTTGATAATTTATTTAACCAATTATACTGAAAGTTTTTGATCGTCTTATCAATCAAATGAATCTTTAGATTCAAATCATAGTTGAATTTACCATTGATGAATTGTGAATCACCTTTTTTTAAATTTGTAACTAAAATTGTCATCAATAAAATTAGTTCATCAATTGGTATAAAGTTCTTTAATTGCCAATTAAATTTAATTAAGCTTGAATCTGAAAACTCAATAAAAATACTTAAGTAATGTAATAAACTTGGCAACAAATTTGTTGATAAATTTGTGTAACTATAATTAACAGAATTTGACTCTACTAACTTCAAGTTCAAGTTTTGCTCTTGAAAACCAGTAGAAGAAATATAAGGTATAATCAAAATTTTCTTCTGCAACATGATTAAAACCTTATCACTTAATAGGCTTAACATTAATGAACAATATCTAACTGAATCAGAATCAGCTTTTTTGTTTGTGTTAACTGACTTATTTAATAACTTTTCAACATTCAATTTGGAGGAAGAACAAGATATATATAGATCATTAATTTTGAATTTCAACTTATTGATATCATCATTTTTTAGTTGAATGTTTAAGCCATTGCTTAATTGAATTAAATCGTTAACGATTAAACTAAATCTGAATTTCGAATTTAAATAACCCATATTTTCAAAAGTTGAAGTATGATTTAAATTTTCAAAAGGTAATGAAGAATCAAATTCATCTAATTTAATAGTTGGAGACAAGTTTAGGAAGAAGGAAATTAAATTATCTAATTGGAAAATTTGCCACCAAACAATACGCCTAGACTGAACCAACTCTTGGTCCTTCAAATTATGGAAAATAACAGGATCTCTATTGAATTGATAAAATTGACAAATTCTTAAGATCTTTGCAATATTGATTAATGATTTACCATTCTTGATATTCACAACAGATTGAATTAGAATATTCATTTGCAATATTTCCAATGACATTGTCTTTGGATTATTTAAATTCTTATAATTAACTGAATTGAAAACTTTATAATATCTATTGACTTCAGTTTTTAATAAATTAACTTGTCCAGGTGGCAACTGATAAGTTTCAGAAGCAGCTGAAACGTAATAAAATGAAAACAGCAACATGCAGAACTCAAAAAGATTTGAAGGATTAAGTAAACATGATGTCTTATTATACCAATAAAGAAATTCATTGATACCATGATCTTGTAGTCCAGAATTTTCATTATTGTTTTTATTATAATAATAATAATAATATCTGAACAATTTTTCAATATTATGATGTAAAAATAAACCACAATACCAAAATTCATCATATTTCTTTTTAAATGTTTCAATATCTAGGATTGGTAAAATTGGATGAATCGAAATTAAAAAATTTGATAATAATTCATCAGATCTATCCTTCGAAGGCAAACAATTCAAAACAGGTTCAAACTTCACCATATATCTAGCTAAATGTTTTCTGAATTCAGCCTCTCGGGTATCATGTTCTTCATCATCTTTTTCTTCGTTAGAAAGCTCCTCCTGTTGCCGTTGAAATTTTTGCACTTGCTCCTGGTCCTGTTGCTGTTGATGTTGATGCTGTTTTGGTGACGGTTGCTGTTGTTGTTGTTGTTGTTGTTGTTGTTGTTGTTGTTGCTCCTGCTGCTGCTGCTGCTGCTGCTCTTCTTGAACAGGCTCTTCCAACGAAGAGTGTTGTTGTTCTTGATGGTGTCGTTGGCCATCATTTAAAGAAACAGAAACTCCAATTCTGTTATCCATGTATTGTGATAATTCATATTCTTCATCTGATTTCAAATCAAAATTGCCATATTCTGTAACGTCGTCAAGCTCATTTGCTGCTTGAAATTTGTTATCTTGGTCCTGCTCTTCTTTAATTTCAAAATTTTCAGCTTGTAGTCTATTGGGAGGTGTTGTAATATCAGTGTGAGTTGAAGGAACGCTTGAACGAGAAGATAAGGAATCACAATCCAGATCACCTGTGGACATTTGTGCTGTCGTCTGTAATTGCTGTTGCTCCTGTTGTTGTCCCTTCAGGCTCGCTAAATCAATGGTACCATTTTTAGGTAGCTCAGTAGATTTAGTCAGGTTAATAAAGTTGATATCTCTTTTCTTCTGCAAATTTTTCTTCTTATCATTAACAAAATATTGGCAAGCGTTTAACAATTCAGTAGCTTTATTTGGGTTTTTAGCGGCCAAACGCTCACAATTCGTGCAAATAGGTTTTTCTCTTGAACACTTTATTTTTCTTTGATGACATGGGATACAACTCAAAATCTTTCTTTGTCTAATCTTTTGAATCTTATAGACCTTTCCATCTTCCAAAATCAAAGAGTTAGTTGGATGGACCTTAGGTAAGGCATTTTTAGTTCTATGTGCCTGTGGCTGATGGCACATCTCGGATGACGGGTTCAGAGAGGAGTAGGGAGAGGTAAGGGATAAATGAATATATAATATCTACTGTGTAATAGATGCTGTTGTAGGTGTGATGGAGCGTTATCTAGTTTGGGTGTAAAACTAGGGGAAAAAAGATCGAAATAAGTCGATTTTAATTAACTTTTTGATATTATAACGTTCTACATCTCTCACAAGTCAATTTCCTGCAGCATTTTAGTCGTCTCATTTCAGCCGCTAAGTTCAACCTCCATCTGGATTTACCTCTTTTTCCCACTCTCCTTCATACACTTTCCCACCACAAAAGCAACTCATCTGATCTCTGCTCTGTTTCTCCAAGTAGATATATGAAACACCCCTAAAGAGGTGTCTCGCAGCCCGGACAGCACCCCAAGGAGTTCTCCGCCAATCAGCGCGCAGTATTTTTTCTGCCCTCCTTGGATTTCTTTTCGTTCCCAGTAAATTCACATACTGTCTACTCAGCGAAAATCTGACCTTGAATCATCAGCCAGCTATATTATATCCATTTATCAATAATTCGACTCTGGTAACTGGTTGATAGATAACGGTTTTCAAGAAACTGCAGGTGCACGTTCCAGCAGAGCATCCTACCGCACAATTGTTAAAGATAAAGTCCAGGGTCATTCTCTTCTTTTCCTTGGGGCAGTTAGCCGAATTAGGGAATTTTATCTTATCTGTACATGAGAATTTGAGAATCACTCTTTCACCTTAGTATAGGCATGGCACAACAACCTATTTAGGATTTGTCAATGATTTTTTTAGTATCACTAATGATTGATAATATTCATACAATTTCGAGTCCTGTTAGTAACACAAATTTTTGGGCGTGGTGGGTATGATAATTATAGTCAGCTTATCCTTAAGAACCAACTAATCCTTGAGGTTCAAATTAGTACCGCTAAGCTTACTGTATTGAAATCCATCTTAAGTTTATGAGCCCAAACATATAAATCATTAATTCTAATTGACTACTCCTCTCATTACAACCATCCATCCATCCATCCATCCATCCATCCATCCCCCTTCAATTACTATAACTGATCTCACAGCATTACCAACAGGAAAGCAAAGAAGCACATACAGTTTAATTAACGATTGAAAGAAAAACAAAAATCAAAGAAAAGCTTCACCAAACAATCGACGTATCGACGCGTCTCTCTGTATTTTGCACAGCCCAGTTATGAACTCAGATTGTAGTTTCAACAACGCGTAATTTTGATGATTTACGTGTTTGTCTAACAACCATCTGCCTGTATAACTCTAAATTCATACTTATAACTCTCCTTAATATATTGATAGCACATTATGCCTGCTAGTGATACAACTGACCCAAGCTCTATACCATCTCCTGCCCCAGAACAGAAGTCTTCGCAAGAGAAGATAACTGTGTCTGCACCAAACAGTGCAGTCGGCACCCTAAAAATTTCAACAACAGCATTTCCAGAACACACATCTGCAGAATCACCAGAAAATAATCGAAAAACTCAAAATCTTACGAAATACAAACCTTCAAGTGCAGACATGAAAGAATATTATGAAAATTTCTTGCCTTTCTCTTCTATTGCTAGATGGTTAAACCATTCAACTGCAATTACGAAAGATTTTACGATGAGAGAATTTGCCTTTGAACATAAATCAGGAGCATACCAGAGATATAAATCATATGCAAATGTTAACGAATTCAAGAACGATGTTGTGAGATCTGGACCGACTAGATTTGAAATCGGTGCCGTTTTCCCGGTTGAACCAGCAAAGAGAAGAGAGGTTCCAAAATCTTTAATGAAACCACAAGTGAAAGAATTTGTTTTAGATATTGATTTAACTGATTATGATGATATTAGAACATGCTGCACTAAAACTGAAATTTGTAACAAATGTTGGAAATTCATTAATATTGCAATTGAAATTGTTGACTACTCTTTAAGAAATGATTTTAATTTTAAACATTTAATTTGGGTCTTTTCAGGCAGAAGAGGTGTTCATTGTTGGGTCTCCGATTACAGGGCTAGAACATTGAATGAAACTACAAGAAGATCGATAGTTGAATATCTTGATGTTTTAAACATTAAATCTAAAAATAAAAAGACAACCTCGTTAAATTTCAGGAAACCTTATCATCCTCTTATTGAAAGATCATTTGAAATTTTGAAAATTCAATTCATTGAAGTTGTCATTAGAGAACAAGACCCATGGAGACTAGATGATAGATATGAAGACTTGGCTAGATCCGTGCCTGACTATAGGCTAACTCAAGCATTATTAAAATATTGGAAGACAACAACAGGTAGATCATCAGCTGATAAATGGGTTGATGTAGATACTTTTTATCATGACTTGAAAATAAATTCATTTGATTTGCAAGATTGGAAAAGGGAAATGATTTTCAAAACCATGTATCCAAGGTTAGATGTTGAAGTTTCAAAACAAATAGGTCACTTGTTAAAATCGCCATTCTGTGTCCATCCTGGTACAGGCAATGTTTGTATTCCATTCGATCCTAGTGTTAGACCTTTCGATCCTCTGGAAGCTCCTAATTTGCAAAGTCTTTTCAATCAAGATGAACATGATGTTTCAAAGACAAGTTTGCAGGGCCCAATTGATCTATTTGACACATTTGTGAGGGAATTAATTAAAGATGAATTAAGTACTAAGAGGCAAAGAGGGGAAAATAATGAGGCATCAGATGCTTAAGAGGTAAAGAGAAAAAATAATGAAACATTAGGTGTTTAGTGTAAGTCAATTTAATTGAAATTGTAACTTATACGAAGAAAAAGTATGGCTGGACCTGGTTCATTTACGTACACAATAGACTTTCAATGTCTGCCTAACATACTACCATATGGCATTGCCCAACCTCTTTCTCATAATTTTTTGATTTTGATTTTTAATTAGGTTTTTATTTTATTTATTTTTTAATCAATTAAACTTCAGTTACACAAAGTACCCCCCCTGCGTTTCTTCCTATTTAGCTTACAATTTCACTGTCCATAACTAGATATATGCACATAGTAAAAAACGTTGTCTCTATAATAAAAATTACAAATGATTGCGGTATTTGAGAATTTGTTCTATTAAGTCCAAAAAATTAAAATAAAATATAATAAACGCAGAATGAATGTGAGAATGTAATTTGATTCGGTGTAAGAGCAGGAAAACTCAATAGAGTATGTAAAAGTAAATAGAAAAAATCAATATGATATAAATAAAAACGCAGAAAAAAAGCACAGGAGAAAGGGCTGAAACATTTTGAAAAGTATGAGATGAGATGAGAGAGATCAAAGGACGGAAGGGAAATAATAGTAGTACATCAAGAGAAAGATATAGAAAAGAGAAAGTTAGCAGAAAAATAATCGTAAAGGTAAAAAAAGCAGGATACGTTCGTCTAGAATCTTTGAAGAGAAATTTCATATAAATGCAGCTTTAATTTTTTATTTTATAGGAGGTGGTACCTAAAAAGAGAAGCTAAACTCTATTGGGACGAAATCTGGATCTACCTGAAAATAAGGATCGTTGTTAATTTGAAACCAATATGAATACTCCTGAAAATCGTTTTGTCATAGTAATTTCTAAAAAATCTTGTTTAGTAACAACGTGGAGTAGTAAAAAGCCGGTAAGACAACCGAATTGTACAAATCCGCATCGGCCAGAAACCTTAATGTGGAGGATGCTAGACGGGCGGATCTAATAGGCAGTGCATCTGCTATAGATTCTTCGGAAACAGAAATAGAACTAGAAACAGTAGCATAGTCGGTGGAAACCACCATAATAGAAGAACTTGTACTTGTGGCAGAAATAGTTGAAGTGATTGATGTTGTTGTATGTAATATAGTGGAGTATGGTGAAACAGAAGCAGGCAGGGGCGTGCCTTGGACACGGCCACCATTGACGTGGACATTCTCTCTCAAGACATAGACCAAATCGTCTCTGTGATTATTATTAACCGGGATTCTAATTTCAAACGCTGATTCATGATAACTTTCACTGGAAAAGGAGTCATCTAAGTTTTCGACAAACAGGTAGACACAAATATTGGCGTATCCTTGATTTGAGCCTTCATAACGGACAAAAAATTCATCATCTGTAACCCTTATGTTTGTATCCGAATCGGTAACATCTAGGAAGTAACCATCTGCTTCTAAAGCAACCAGTACACCTGAAGGCACATATGATTCAATTAAATTCAAAGATCTAATTCTAAATGATGATATCGGTGTTGTTCCTAATGGTAATGTGATAATAAAATGAAAATCAGAACTTGATGGAGTGCCATACGGACCTCCTTGACTAGCAGAAATTGAAGGTTTAAAAGCTGAAAGTTTGGTAGGTGATGTTAAAGCTGGTTGAAAGAGAAGAGAGAGTAAGAAACAGAAGACAAGGTAAGCTGGAGTAGACGTTGAAGTTGAAGTTGAAGTTGACAGCATGCTTAGGATTGTATGAAGAACTTCAGAAAGAGAAAACGGTAATTTCTTTTTTTGACAGGGAAGTAATTTGACGTGTAATATATAGAGTCGATGTGGACTTACAAAGCTTGTAGTTGGTAACCGATTATTCTAGAATGAGATTAGATATTTGGGTGGATGGCCAGATAGATTTGGTGGGAAGTGTGCCTCTATTTATCTTTTTTTCTAGAGGAAATAATATTTGAGTATTGTTATTAGATTTTGTTCCTATGTACCTTTCTGTCACATAGATCGATCGATCAATCGAATATTTTAACTAATTTAAAAATTAAATTTCTGATGTTTGGAACAAGGGGTTATGTATTTTCAATGCACTAGTTGTTCTATTATTTAATTAGGTATGTTTGGAACTTATACGCTTATTGGCCGAATAAATGATGAATCAATTTGGATATCCAGTAATCAGTATATGCGGTACTTGAGACTGTCACAACGTTGTATCTGTTATAGGTAGATATGGTTGATCAGATGAGAAATTCGATTAATCTTCTATTCGAAGAAAGTATACTTTAAGGAGTGCAGACTTTTGCCCGATTGGGAACAATGGTATCTCAAAGCTGCATACATGCACAAAACCGTTCAAATTAAACCTCAAAATATTGATAACTATATATATTTGAGATGTGTACATCGGACTACATGGCTGTATAAGGAGAGTATAGTAAGTAAAATTTCGGTTAAGTACTGCAGTGGCTCGATCGAACCCAATCGAATTTAGCTACTATATATGTTGTTTCGGGCTGGAAGACAGGGGAAATCGCTACTCCAGTGGAACTTAATTTGATTTTGTCCCCTTTCAAATGGGACGCTTAGTCCTCAACCTCTAACGTATACAAATGTCAATTACCTAATCAATGAGCAGTTACAAGAAGTTATTTGCAGTAATGTTTGAGCATTGTCTAATCAAATATTCATATCTATTGCAATAGCATCTCCCGAAATCAAATTTGTATGTGCAGTTTTTTTTTCTATTATAATTCATTCGAGACATGCAACCGCAACCAGATACCCAAAGATCGATAAGAATGTGTCATAGTTGAGACATTAATATTTTTCTACTGCAAGAGCTAACGTCTTCTTTATTCAGGGGATCGATGGAACGGGGAATTAAGAAGGAATTGTTAGCTCTATAATCGTTGATCTAGCTAATTAAGGCCTTAATCAACTATAAGAATTGACACATAGAACATATCATTATGGCTATAGATCATACTGATGGTGAACCTACTGATTTCATGAAATAGCCAAAAACCTGAAAACACAAAGTCTAAAGACTCCCATTCAGATAAAATTGATAGTTGAAATCCTTTAATAGATATGAAGAAGACTGTCAAATCGCATAGACCTTAGAGATCACCATTAATATTAACATCATGATCTAGAAATCATTTGAATTGTGTATTAGTATTAAACAAATCAAACCACAAATTGTTAGAAGTACTTATGGGCCGAGAATGGAATGAACTCATGGTTTATGATTCAACTTGCAAAATTAGGAAATTGTCTTGAAAACCATGCCAATTCATTTAAGCATCCATAAAGCGTACAATTATTTTATCACTCAACAACAAATCGCTATTAATTCAATTAATATATAGCTTATAGATCATCTCAAAAGAATTATACGGATAACCTTAGGTGAATAAATATATCATTCATTAGTCGATCTAGAAACATTGCATATTAATTATAATGAAGTTAATTAATAGCTCTATTGTTGCTTCAATTTGAATAATATATATAGGAGTTTTCACAATATTAAATTAATAATTATTTTGTACGTATGTATCATATACGAACGTTAGTACTGTAGGATATTTTTTAAATTGTCAACATGACAAGCTAAAGACTATACGATTCGGTATATAATGGTCCTGTATTGACCCGATAGCAATGAATATATACACAAGTTGATCTTGTTAACTCTGATAAATGAATTCATTCATGCTTCATGATTCATTTGTGTGGTCAGATCCAGGGGAAAACGGTTAGATATAATGATGCGAAATGCCGTTGGTAAAACCCGCGTGCCCCTGATATTTCAAATTATAATCATATTACCTTATAGTGCTCCTTTCCAATTGGCTCGACTAGAGCGCTAAACGAGAAAAGGAGTGGCCAGTCATTAGTTTATCTGGAATCTAGTATCCTCGGACTCTGCATTGTAATTCTATAGAACTAGCATGTTTATATATTTTATGGTTAGCGATCAATTAAATTAATTACCGTGCCTATATAATTTTTGGTAGAAGATCAAATTAGGGTCGGTGTTCCTGCAGTTTGTTGACTCTGATTGGTCAATCTAGAACCTTGCCCAAATCCAAGATCGCAACGAAAGAAATTCCACAAAATTCGGCAAAAAATGCCCGCACTGCGCCGCAATTTAGATCTTTCAATAGCCGTAAAGCCGCAGAATCTTTTTTTCTTTCGCTCTTTAGCTTTTTTTTAACTGCCTGGGACATACAGTACATGTGAGCCAGAATTATCGTTAACTTTATCCCTTATTTACAAAACAGGTTCCCAATTGGTACCCCTTAGGCACAGTAAGGTCAGTGATTGTATCAAACTAAAAATGGTGTTGGAAACCTTATGCATATATCTGTAGTATATGACAACTGAAAATATAAACATATATACTTTACTAAGCTTCTATAACAGCTGATTAAAATGAGATTACATACTGATATTGTGGACCACCTTTACCGCGGGAGGAAAATACTTTAATGCAATATTATTTGCACTATTAATTTTATTATAAAATATCCGGACTAGAGAAAAGGAGAGTTTGTAACTGTGTCTTCTTGAAATAACATTCTGTTTTCGAATTTTTAGCGGTTGGTGTTGGACTTAATAAATTCACTCATAATAATTGTAATAATATAATTTAATTATCTTCTATGATATATATTATGGACTATATGTAAACCCTTAAGGAACTTCAATAAAATAATTTAGATCAAAGAAGAAAAGAAGGCATCGAACAAGAAACGCTTTCGGGTTAAAGAAAAAAAACTAGCTAGGCTAACGGTTGATATAATACCTGTACCGATAAACAACAACTATATAGTCAGAGGAATACTTAGATATGCTCAAGATATTATACAAATCAATCAATCAATAATATCAAGGTTAATTTCATACGGTCAAAATTTAAAATTACAGCTATAGTGAAATAAAGCAAATGAATACTTTAAATTTATGAAACGATAGAAATGAAAAAAATCAAAACTTCTAAACAAAGGAAATCCAAAGAGACTAAAGAGTTTCAAAAAATTCCAACTCAAACTATCCAAAAGAACCAAGCGGAAGACATCACTCTTCTTAGAAGATGACTAATTTTGATAAATGACCATAAATAAAGTCAAACAAAAAACAATTTAGTGAAACCACATATAATGAAATCTTTATACAAATCTAAAAAAACAATTTTCAAACAAAAAATAAAAAAATAGAAGTAATAATAACGAAACGAGCAACAAAGTTTAAAATTGAACAAGCTCCTATCATTATGAAAGTAAAATAATATACGAAACAATATCAAAGGAATGGTAAAACTAACAATGTAATTAAAAATGTAATTAAACCCATCAATAACTCACTCGTAGATAATGATGAGGCAGTACCTTCTAAAATTCTAAAAAATAACGTACTCAAAGAACCCAAAGATGTAGAAATACCAGATGGAACTGTGGTTGAAGACTCTCATGTACCAGCATTGGTATAACCAGTTTCTTGAGCCACTACAGCTGTGGTAGAAGAACCTTCAGACAATTCAGGACGAGTAGCAATAGTTGAAGTGAGTGTAGTTAGTTTACCATTAGAGTCAGTGGTGGAGATAATAGTTTCAGCAAGGTAGTAAGCAGGAATACCGATGGTAGAAGTGAAATTGGTAGACTTGCCTTCAGAATCAGTGGATGTAACGATAATTTCAAGACTATTTGGAATAGTTTGGAACTAGTAGTAGTTTTGTATGTAATTGATTTGCCAATTGAATCAGTAGTAGCAAAAACAATTTGGGTGGTTGTCTTTCCAGAAGAATTAGATGTGATGACGGTTGTTTCAGGACCAGGTGATATAAAAGTTGTGTAAGTAGTAGGTCTATCATTGAAATCAGTTTCATTTGCAACCGTTTGGGTATCAGCAGCAAGAGTTGGTTGTGGTGATGACTCTAGTTTCAATGTGGCTGGTAGCAGCTTTAGTAGAACCAGTAGTCTTAATAATAATGTAAGGGACAACATCGCCATTGGAATTAGTTGAGGCAAAACCTGAGTCAGCAGGTAATTAAGCTAATGTAGCGGTAAATGTAACTGATTGGCCTTCACTATTCGTACTGGTAACAGCCACAACGCTAGGACTAGCATTAATAGACCCAGGTTTTGCAGTAGCTGTGGTTGATACAAATTCTTTAGTACATTGTTTATAAGTAGTATTAGCACTTGCGGTTATAGAAACAGTTGAGTCGGCACTATTAGATTGGGTTGAAACTGGAACAGTAGTAACATACGTAATAGTGATACGTCCAGCAGTTGAAGTAACATACGACTTAGTATAAGTCTCAGAAAAACATGTAACAGTAAAAACTTCAAAGAAAATAACGGTAAATGTTACAGTAGTACTAATGTCAGAAGCTAATGTTGAGTCATTTGCTTCAATTATTTCAGTTGTTGATTTAGACAAAGACGGAGTGGCTGGTGAAGTTGACAATAATAAGGTGACAAAAGAATATGTAGAGCCTTTATTCGTTTGCCCATTAGTGTATGTAACAGTAGATAAGGGCATGTTAGAAGTGGCTTGAATATTAATAGAGCTTGTACCACCAAGTTCGGTGAGGTGAAGAAGGGAAAATTCCTGAGGATGAAAAAGAGGAGCTAGATGTTTCCAGCTTTAATCCATCGTTAGACTTGGATGTCTCTGTTATACTAGAAAAAGTGCCAGACGACGTAGAGCCTGGTGATAAAGAAGTAAAACTTTCAATAGAAGACAAGGCAGTGGATGAAGAAACTAACTCATTTGAAAAAGTAGTGGAGTATGTGCTACCAGAAATAGTCGAAACATTTAGAATCAGTAGATGATGTAATCAAGATACTAGAACTAAAACTTGTTTTAGCATGGAAATCCTCAGAATTATTAAAAGATCCAATTTCAGTAGAATATTGATCTGTAGTAAACGAACTGAACGAAGAATAGCCAGGCTCGGAGTCAGTATCCGTTTCAGATGATTTGTAATCTGAAGACTGAGTAAAAGTTGAAGATAAGCTAGATGGAGATGAAGCAGACAATTGAAAAAAAGAAACAGCTAAAAACGAGCTAGATGAACCATTAGTTTGCGTTAAAGAAAACAAAAGATGAGGAAGAACTTTCAGTAGACGATGAAGGTGATAAGGAAACTGGTTGCTTTGAAAACCAGTAGTCTCAGGTGATGCTGTAGTGGAATCCAAACTACTCTCACATGATGCTGGTGGTGATTCAAGTGGTAGTGTGAAACCGCCAGAGTAAAAGCTAGTGCCGTAAGAGGATTGACTGTAATAGATGGTGTGCTTCGCATTGATCACGATGAAGTCGCAGGATATATACTAGTTGAAGCAGTTCAAGTAACTAAAATTCCACAAACAATAGGTGAAGAGTATGAAGAGAGCCCTGAAGTGCAGGTAACAAAACTATTGAAAATAGTATTAGATAAAGAAAAGGTCAAATCGGTAGAAGATTGAGGAATAATAACTTCAAAGACACCAACATATTCTGCGGCGGTGTTATCTGTACTATAACAAACTAAAACAATATTAATATCATCAAATCCATCACTATCATCATCAGAAGTAACCAAAAACTTAACAGTTGTTGTTTAGTCTATGGCTTCAGAGTCGGACACACCCATGTAAGTACCATCATCACACAATTCAATATATGCAGCGTCAGCAATATATTCAACCAATGTGTTGATAGATTCAACTGTGAATTTATTGATGTCTATTATTCCTAATGGCAGAGTTATTGTATAGCTTATATATATATCTCAGGTATCAACATTGTAAGTACCATCACCATCAATGGTTAGGGTAAACCCAGGTAGATACACAGTTGAGGCTATTAATGAAGAGTAGGAGGAAGATGCTATAACTATTTGTTAGTATTCAAAACTCTTTACTCAAAATAAAAAGAAAAAATCTAAGGTATTTGATAAACGATTAGCATACGACTTGAGGAATCAATAATCAGATGAGATGAGATGGATGAATTGTAATAAAGGGTAGCAGAGGATGGACCAGCCAGGACAACGATAAGCAAATAATAAAAAAGAAAATGGAACATATGCTTTGGCCCTGCCTTTGATTTTTGTTATTGTTGTTGTTGTTGTGGATGTTGAACTTTTTCATTTTACATTTTGTTGATGAAAGTGGGAAACTTGTGGGTTATTTTCAAGATGAAGAAAAGCTGAGAGAGGAGAGTGTTCAGTTTGACTTGTTGTTTTCATTACGAAATACTTTCGGCATGAATGATATCACTATACCAGGAATTGTTTTGATGTATGAGACGTGATAACTTGGGTCATCAACTGCACACATCTGTCATAATCATATGTGAATTTATGTTATCTTGCTTTGCTTTGCCTGAAACACTTCACCGTTCAATCTTGCATATTCAACTAGATGTATAGGTTCGTGAAGTTATAGCTAAAATACGAAGTATCACTACATATTATTAACCATTCCAGATGGACTAATAGAGTCGATCATCAATTATGATAGATATAGATGGATGGTGTATGCAATATATGCAATCTGGAACTGTAATTAAAATTAAACGAATTGGTTGTCATATAATTTTTATCCGACCAACCATGCACTTTTAGTTATATATCTTGTATCTCTTTCATAATTAATGAGTTTTTTGTTGTTAGAGAGGTGTGTTTGAAGTAACCTAATTCTATAGATATACTAACGTTTTTGTGCAACTTTTCAAACACCAACTTGTTTAAATTAACAATCAAAATTATCAATCAACACATTTGGAGCTAATAATATATATATATATATATATATGCAGTGACAGCATCTTTAACGCGTTTGAATAACATAATTTATACATGCAATTCATGCAAAGAAATTGAAGTGACAGCTGACGTGTGCACATGAATTCTTCAGCCAGAGGACTCACACGCTGAATTAGTTGGATTAATATCGACAATATACCTTTAGCTAACTAACTGATAGGTAAAATCATTTTCAAGTCTGTATCGTATGAAATAATTTAATTAATTTGGTTCAAATAATAGTTAACAAGGTGCTCAACTCCGATTTTAAAAAATTATTTAGAGAGAAATTCTTTGTATAGCCGACATCCGAGCTCTGATGGAAAAATGCAAAAAAATTGTTGTGTTGCTAGGTGTGCGTCACTGCGGCGAGTCTGAGCGCCACAAGTACTGCAGGACACTGCACTATAGCCGCAAATTTGACTAATTGGAAAATAGTCCAGATTCGGCCATCTGGGCTAGGACTTCGAGACTAGCTGTAACAAAGAGGAGATGAAACTCAAGAGGATTGGCCTACTTCTTCTTCAAAACTACGTTAGAACTACGTTTGTCTCGATCAGAAATGCTTACAACAGTAATTATCAAGTATATACGACATTGTGTCATTTCTCAAGAATAGTCAGTTTCAAGGTTAGCCTTATCTAGATATCTGGATCATCTAGACGGATGAGGATTTGGGTGAAAAACGATTATTCGAAACTATAGCTTAGGGTCAATCCCCTTAGTTAAAAGATTTTTATAAACCTAATTACAAGCGGCTACCCATTTGAATCTCTCACTTGATTGATTTGATTATTAATCTATGTATGTATTACTCAAAGTATGCCCTGTTAAGATTTAAATCGGCTGGAATCAACAAATTAACTTGGAACAGGATAGTTGGCGATTGTAATATGATGCTTAATTTATCTGCTATACGATCGACAATACATATTCAACTTGAACTAACAATTAAATTAGCGCTACCGGATTCGAAGAGAAATTATTCATATCAAAGCTTTCTTGATGATCATCACACAATCTAGGCTCCATGAAACAAAATTCCTTAACTGATAAGGGACTCAATTCATTATGGGGGTGGAATTTGATGGGTCACTTTGCTATGTCTCTCTGTACAAACTCCAGCGTATCTATCTTATTTCCTTCGCTATCTATGCTTGATGTGCGTGAGTGTAAGCATATATGTGTTCGATATAGCAACAGCATCTACCTATTGGTGGATCATGTGCGGCAAGTTTCCATATATCCTAGTCAAGTTATGTCCCTGTACTTCAACAAATTGGCCTGTATTGCAAAACATGTACTAAAAAAATAAAGGATCTACCTTTTCAAGTTTATGTACTGAGATTAAGGGGGCTCAACACAAAAAGGAGGTCGTATATATTGCAGATATCTAGTGCTTAAGGTGTAGCTCATAAGGCAGAAACTAGATTAAGCTCGATCATTCCTGCTCTAGACAATATAATATTTATTGTCTTCTGTTTCGATCTGTTATGTCCATTTCTTCTATGTTTTCAACCACATAACATACACAAGCATGTGTACGTCACTGGAGACGATAATTGACTGAAAATGTCACTTTCAACTCTTACAGGTAATTAAATATTCTAACTATCTGAGTTAGGTTCAACCTGTCACATCACATATCAACGAGGATCAATTCAAATTTCACAAAGACAGGAGAGCTTAGATGAATGATAGACGATAACATGAATTAAGGCTAATTAAATAAATATGTTAATTTAAACTATGAAAAGATGCCTGTGCATCACATCCATCACCAACAGAGGTTAAATCCGTCCTAGATTCTTGCGGTTCAAATTAGCTATACCCTCCAGATTGTAAAAGCATGAGAGGATTATGTCAACCCCTAACACACCTATCATGCTATACATACATGCAACCCCCCTCCCCGTGAATCATAGTGTATGTATGCTGATGTCTAGCTTTCACTAATCATGAAACACATGAACTGTGATAACGAACCGTATGCATACACCATGCCGTCAATACATATAACCAACCCCATGCGTTTAATCACCCACCTAACTAAATACCATATACTTTCTGCATCCCCTACCAAGAGGAATATTCAATTAAGTAGTAAGAGCAGCCATAGTCATTCTAAAGTAATTGATGCAATTAAGCAATAAAATAACATTGATTAGGTGAATTCAGGATAACTAATTCAATATTAGTTTGATTAAAATGTCGTAACAGACTATATCGGAAAAGCATTATTTGATTATTATTGCATATAGTAGATATCAAGCTGACTATCTCTACCTTAATTTAGCTGAAATAGCTAATGGTATTGATTCTATTGAAATGATACTTACCCAAATTACTTTGAGATTAATATCTTGGGAATATGGGTATATTAATTCAAAATTAATCAGCACATAGGCCATATGTATAAAGTGTAGGTATATGATATACGTATAAAGCTGACCATTTGAAATTCCAATTAATAGTTGCATTAAGTATGTATATATTCCATGGAGGGAGTCTTTTGAGCGCTCAGTTTTCCGGACGTACTTGCGGAAATTTCCATTGAATGGTTTGATGGCACCATCTTGAGTCTACACATGTACAAAGTTGACAAAATATGGCTATAAAGATATGCACCCGCTTTCAAGTTGTATGTAGATGCACTATAAGATACATATGCTATATATTTCAATAGTGGAATGTTCCACTAAAACTAAAATTTGCACTTTAAGCTATTCGAGAGTTGCACTCGCTTCATTACTACCAGTTTAAAACTTACTTGAACCCATGATACTTCACCCAACCTTTTTATTTCCGTGGTCCTTTCAATTTTTATTACTCAATTGATACTCCACACAAAAGCACTAAAAGAAAAGTCCACGTTGTACTTTGTTCTAGTAGCTCACTTATTGCTGTTAAGGATACTCTATTAAACACAGTATCCGTTTTGATTTATTAAAGGTAGTAGCATTAGCTTTGCTCATGTATTCGATAATTTACCGACTTCGAGTATTGTCATTCGGTGTCTCAGTTGGTCAAAGTTAGCTATCTTGTGCAAATGATCAACCGTTAGACAGCAAAGTGATTAAAACTGAAGGTGAAGGTGTAGGTGTAGGCCCTATGCTTTGAGGAAATAAAACTAAGCTAAGCAGAAAACGATTTCAGAGTTAGTCATTGAGTGTATACTAGCCAAAACATTGAGTTTAGAGATAATTTGATTTCTGTATGTTCAATAACAAAGAATTGGCTACTGATGGAATAGATAATAATTATAGCTTTAGGTCAAATCCTCTAACGTCATATCTTTTAATTTTATTTCGTCCTTGCCTCACGGTTTAGGGGGACAGGAAATAAATGACTTTGTGATAAAGCCAATAGGCTACTGAAGGCTATACAGTTATTCCCAATCCTAATAGTGTTAAAGTTCCTTGCTAGACCTAGACACGTACTCTTGGAGTTTCTTGCTTAATTGTAAAGATTTTGCTCTTAAAAAACATTCCTCCAATGAAAGTTAATCAGATCAGTCACTTAATTCATATTAGGCTGTGCGTTTTTCGCCGAGAACTTCCTTGAAAAAATTCGGGTGAGGACTGGGTTTTGAGCATCGCTGCTAACTGCTCTTTGGAGAAACCCACAACAAATTAAGTGCAGTCTTTCTGAAGCCGGTATTGGGCTTGACGATAAGATAACAATCGGATTTGAAAGTATACTTACTTAAGAATATGTAAATGTTTCAAATCAGAGCAGAATCTGGAAAAGGGCAGCTGAGATTTACTCCGAAAATGCGAGAGAGCCGTTCACCTATTGCAATATCAACAATCAACACCCGGTTACTGCTTTCGTTATTAACTGTACTTAAAGTCCTAGTTTGCCTTCTCCCATTACCAGCCTGTTTCTAATAGGCCAACCGATAGATTGCTTGCTTTTGACGTCAACATTTTAGCTTTATAAAAGCCTAGCAATATCCTCTTCAACTCTCAACACGAAATTCCTACTTTTGTTATCTCATCTCATCTCCAATATTGCTATCTTGATTAACATTCCGAACACTTACACAAACATGACTATCGAACAAATTAACGAACCTCACTATAAGTTCTTACCAAACAAGAAAGCTACCATAATTAAGGCCCCATTCTCTGGTGGTCAAGGTAAAGGTGGTGTTGAGTTCGGTCCAGAAAAGTTAATTGAAGCTGGTTTATTAAAAGAATTTGAAGAATTGGGCTGGGAATACACTGTTGCTGACCCACTAGCTGGTTCAAACTTAATCAACATGAAAGATGACCCATCTGATGTTTACAAAAACTGTAAGAGACCAAAAATGGTTTCTGAATGTTGTGAAAAGATTTACAAGTCTGTTGCACAAGCTCATGATGAAAAGACTTTACCAGTTACTGTTGGTGGTGACCATTCGATTGGTATGTCTACTATTTCATCTTTCGTTAATGCTTACCCAGATGGTGGTATTATTTGGGTTGATGCTCATGCTGACATCAATACTCCTTCAACTACCGACTCTGGTAACTTACATGGTTGCCCAGTTGCCTTTGCTATGGGCTTAGATATAGAAAACTGGCCTCCACATTTTAAGTGGTTAGCTGAAATCACCACTAAGGTTAAGCCATCACAAATTACTTATATCGGTTTAAGAGATGTTGATAAGGCTGAAAAGAAGATCTTAAAAGATTTAGGTATTCAAGCTTTTTCAATGTATCATGTTGATAAATTTGGTATTGCTGAAGTTACCAGAAAAGCTATCGACCATGTTTCCAACGGTGGAAAGAACCCAATTCATTTGTCTTACGATGTTGATGGTATTGATCCAATGTATGTTGCTGCTACTGGTACCCCAGTTAGAGGTGGTTTAACTTTAAGAGAAGGTTTATTCATTGTTGAAGAAATTGTTAACTCTGGTTGTCTTACAGGATTAGATATTGTTGAAGTTAACCCATCTTTAGCTTCAGCTGAAATGCATATAGTTGATACAGTTAACACGGGTTTATCTATTGCTAAATGTGCTTTAGGTGACACCCTTTTGTGATTTCTCTTCAATTTTATGCTTTTTCCTTTTTTTTACTGTATTCTTTTGCTAATTCTAAAACTCTAATCTCTTTTTTATGCATTATCTTTGACATATGAATACATATTTTTTCATATTTTGTTCACAATTAAATCCCGTATATAAAGTAAGTTCCAACTAACTATAAACATGTCAATTCCAGATACGTTAGTTAGATCCGTTACAGGCGCGACCAGCGTCTCCGCAAAATCAGTGAGTCACTTTGACGAGAAAAGTAGTTCTCCCCAGTCTGACCCTAGCTTATTTTATTACGTACAACACCCTAATCGAAAACTGTCTACTCATAATATTCTCATAAATGTCTCAGGAACAGCAAGTGAAGAGAGACCCCCCTCCAAGATATGCTGGATTCATTGCAGGTGTGTTTTCAGGGGTAATGAAAAATGCTGTCGGCCATCCATTTGATTCGGTGAAGGTTCGTTTACAAACATCCGAAGGTAGGTTTAAAGGTCCACTAGATTGTACTGTGAAAACGTTGAGATACGAAGGTGTTAGGGGCTTATATAAAGGGTTTACTCCACCTTTAGTAGGCTGGGTTATGATGGATTCAGTTATGTTAGGCTCTTTGCATGTTTATAGAAGATTTGTTAAAGAAAATTTTTATCCAGATAGAGACAAGATGCCAGTTTTAGGCCATTGTATTGCTGGTTTAGGATCAGGTTTAACTGTGAGCTTTGTTGCTGCCCCTATTGAACAGTTGAAAGCCAGATTGCAAGTGCAATATGATGCTAAGAGCAAAATTTATACAGGTCCAATTGATTGTTTAATTAAGTTGGTCAAACACGATGGGATAAGAACTTTGTATAAAGGGTTGATACCTACTATGATTTTCAGAACAAATTTCATTGTGTGGTGGGGTTCTTATGAGCTAATTACCAACTGGTTTAAGGAAAACACAAAGATGAATAATACAGCTATCAATTTCTGGGCTGGAGGATTATCTGCTTCTTGTTTCTGGGTGACTGCTTATCCTGCGGATGTTGTTAAAAATGTTATCATGATTGATGATGTTAAGAACCCTAAGTTCAAGCGTTATTCAGATGCTGTTAAGTACGTGTACAGGGAAAAGGGTGGATTGAGAGGATTCACCAAGGGTTTTGCTCCTAGTATACTGAGAAGTTTCCCGGCCAACGCGGCAGCATTGGCTGCGTTTGAAGCAGTTATGAGATTTTTCCATTAAAATAGAGACATGTGTATAGACATTTTAAATAGATTTTCACTGTTGAACAGTGCAAAATAGATAAAGTAGAGCTTAACTACATAAGCGCCGATAGACGCGTCGCTCATTAGGTCTACTGCAGTTACTCGGAAGTTTGTACTCTGCCGTGTTCCTGCATGATTTTCTCGTTTCAACTCTCGATTTAAGCAAAAATGGGAAAGGGAAAGGGTCTTCTATCATCCCACTACATAAAGACTCAGCATTACAGCTAGCCATTGCTTTATACACCATCTGCACATCATGTCGAAACGGTCCTCTCTCATAAACCCGTTTGGGTTTGGGTCCTCTCTCAGACACAATGAGAAGAACAAAGACAAACACGAACCACACAACAACAAAAACAACAACAAAACCTCTCCCAACGGGATGAGAAGAGAAAGCTTAAGGGTTTCATCCAAGAAACACCTTACTGTTAATCTACCCGATGTTGAAACATCTACACTTTCTCTTCCGAATCTCTTCGTCTCAAAGAATAACTACAGCAACACCCGTCTTAATGACGTCTTAAGTGAAGGTAATGCATCCAACATGTCCAAATCTTCTTCTCACGCCTCCAAATCCTTGATTCCTGATGATATTAGAGAATCAACACCAGAACATATTCCTGGTAAGAACTATACGATGAAAACTAGTACTTCAACTCAAAATTCTTCCAAAAAAGTGGAGGTTAAGCAGCAGAAACTGAAACCACAACCACAACCACAACTGCCTTCTAAAGAACTTTCACCTCCACTCCCTGCCCCAGTGAAAACGCCAGCCACTCCTCCTTCTCCCAATGCTAAAGACAAATCAATAGAATCACCCATGGAGCTGGATAGAAATGCCAGCACTACGTCTTCTTATTATCCTACTAGAAATACTAGATCGGCTTCAGTTGCATCTTCATATTATGGACCAAATGATCACTCTCAAGTTCCTAATAGATCTGGTTCGACTGCCTCGTCATATTATCCCCCAATGGGTGGTGCCAGTGGATTAGCAAGTATTGCTGGTACCATGAAATCAACAAGAACAGTTTATGAAAATCCATATTCTGATCAGGGTCTAGCCACAGGTAGGACTGATCTCGCTTCAAGAAGAAGAAAGCCTCCTCCAGGAATGTTGGATAATCTGCCACCTTTGCCTCCAATGGAGATATCTAGGTATAAGGACGGAAATATATATGTTACTAATCCTGGTTCTGCGATTTCCCCACAACAAAAAACTCCAATTAGTCCTCCAGCAAAGGCACACTCATCAATAGTATCAACCCCGGCTGCTGTGAAGGCAAAGTCACTCTCACCTACACCTCCTTTAAATCCTCCCCTTATACATCCAACTGCGAAGAAACTTCCTCAAATTCCTGTCACTTCCACAGATGGACTGACAGCAAAAATAGATTCTGAAATATCTAACCTTTCTCAACTGGATAATGAAACTGGTGATGCCAATTACAACACCCCTACCGCCTCTAACGGCCATCCTCTAAGTCTTAATAAGAGGCTATCTAATGATAATTTTTTGAATAATATTATTCCAAACAATGATTCAAGCGATAATAAGGTCATTGAATCAACTAATAAACCTACACTTGAAAGGCCTGATATAATGAGACGTGTTAACAGACGTATTAGTCAAAGCGATACATCTAGTTCCAAACAATCATCAACCCCAGATATTCTAGGTGAACCAATCAATTTAACTAAAATACCGTCTCCTGTAAAATCTCCAAAATTAGCCGATATTGAAAAAATTGTTCAAGATGAGGAATCCCCATATATTGGACCAATTAACCTTGATAAAGATGATAAAGGCTCTCCAGAACTTGATTTTAGCCCTCGTAATTCACCTGTTATTACTACACAATCACCTCAGCCTAGTAAATTTTTATCATCTGTTTCACCTGAATTATTACCCAAGAATACCCCAGTGCTAGCGGCTGCACCCCCTCCAAAACCTGCTGGCTCGCCTAAACAACATATTACACAGTCTCCTAAATTCACAGATTTGCATAGATTAACAGCAGTAGGAAATGCCACACCACCACCTCCAGTTTATCGTATTCCAACAGTTAACGTGCCTGGTTCAGTCTCATCTGAAATTGTTAAGAATAGAGGAAGCATCAACAGTCTGGATGATGTTATTGAAAGCAAATCAGGTGGTATTAATAATAGAGGCGGTAGAAGGAGATCACTGGGCACTCCTCTAATTAGTCATGATTCATTGCTTATCAAACCTCAATTCAGTGGTGGTGCTTTATCTAATTCGACTGCCTCTTCATTTGATCAACCATTTTATGATGTTCGACAGGGCTTTGATGAGGATGACGAAGACGATTGGTGGAATCCCGAAAAAGATGATGAGATTGAAGCTCCTAATATTACTGCTTTGGATGAAGAGCATTTGATTAATGATACAACTGTTATCAAGTCTGATGATGTCACTGAGGATCCTTCTTGGACTAAGAATGATGACAATGATGATGATGATAGTTCAGGCAAAGTTATTGTGAATGATGAGGAATTTGAGGTTAGTAATAAATTAGAAAGAGATTCTTCCTTGTGGAGTGCAAGTAATGTCTTGTTGCCATCCGCTGCTAATAAAAGACGTTCATTACTTGATGATGAATTTGGTGAAAATGAATTAACGACACCTGAAATCAATACTGGTTCCGCTTTTGATGAGAATGAAGAAAATGATAATCCATTTGAAGCTGATAGTGTAGATGAAGAGCGAAATGGTGATTATTCAAGGGATACCCAAATGAAGGAATTATATGGCGATTCAAGTGAGGATGAAGATTTAGGAATAGATACAAGTAATAATGATCCAACATTGCCAAGCTTCCATTCTGATGCTGATTATTATATCAGGTCATCAAATACTAGATTATCAATTGCGAATCCTGAAAGTCCTGGGAAGAATACACTAACTGATAATCAAAGTTGGTTAGAAACACCAACCAGCCCTGTAAAATCATTTAGAGGTCTAGAATTTGATAATATTAGCTCTCCTATTTCAATTCATGAAGATAGAAAATTAGTCGTTGCTAATAAATCAAGTAGTGAAACCACAAGCAATGGTGAATTTGATGATAATGAATCTAAATCAAGTGGATTAAATTTCTCAGTTCATCATTACAATTATTTTGATGTCGATGACGAAGAAGATGATAGACCTCATAAAATGGTTATTGTTAATGGTGTTTCAGCTCCATCTTCTAAAGGTTCGGTAGCTGATACATCAGATATTGATTTTCCTAGCAATTCTAATTATGATAGCTCATTTACAACAGCACAACCAATTCCAACTATAGTTACAGGTTCGCCGCCACAGCAGCAAAAAGGTGTTCCTACGTACGATAGAAGAGAAGAACTTACTGTTGCCCCATTAACTCATTCAAGTGTTATTCCTACTGCTATTGCTCCTGGTTCAATTTCGCTGACTAGAAGACCACCCCCTGATTTCCCTACTGGTGGTAGAGATTCAAGATCTGTTTCGATGACTACTTCTCAACCTGATATGTTTGATATTTTGGCTAAAGCCCCTGGTGCTACTGGCTCCTCTAATGCTGCTCCCACTGTTACTGGTCTAGGTATTTCTTCATCTGTTCCCCCGGCTCAAGCTGGCGATTCAAACATGGATCCTTCTCTTCGTCTTTCAGTACCTGAAATATCCAATTCCGTTATGAATGAAGACCAAGAAGTGGAAACTCATGAGGGTAAAGGCATTAAATCTGATTATGTTGCTAAGCTGAGAACCCGTGGTAAAGTTTGTGTCATTGAGGAAGTTGTTCCCGATAAACTATTACCAATTTCCATTAAAACTACTGCTAAGAATAATAAGCCAATCAATGCAAGACGACATGCAAGAACTCAATCACACCAATCAACACATTCTTTCTCTGGTTCGTTGAAGCATGGTAGTTTGAAACCCAAAACTAGAATGTTGGCTTCCGAAATCGATGCTAGTGAATTACCAGATTCTAAATTAAGCCATTCTCTAGGTAAAACTAAAATCCCAACTAACCCTGATGCTGAAATCATTGCTGTTACTGATCAACTAAGACGGTTAACTGAACGACCCACCAAACAATCATTGGATGATAGAGAAGGTGGTAATGCTGCTAGTGGATTGAATAGATATGCAAGCGTTAGAAGTGCTAGAGGCTTTGCTGGAGGCAGAGAAAGCGGTAACTTCAAGTTGTTCATCGCTAACCCTGACAATGATAGTGATTAATTTACACTAAATTAAGCTAATTTGACTAATTATTAATTCCTTTTTTTTGTTATTTATCTGCATGTATTTTTTGTTTCTCCCATTAATTTTTGTACTCTTACAGTGTATAATAATAGTGTTTGTGATATTAGTAGAAGGGCGTCGTGCGCATCCTAAATTTATACAGCGAAAAGTCGAACTTGACAACAAACCAAAACAGCGGTGAATTAACAACACCAAACTACAACAGGTTCAAGACACTACATACTCCAATTGGTACACCGTCCATCTCATTTACTAATTTAATCATGTCTGACAGCATCGCATACACGTTGGTTTTTGAGGTATGCTTTTATCTATATACGTCTGGATTTACCTGGCTTAAATTAGCCTTTTTGAAATTCCAGCTGTTGGACCTGATCTATTTTCAAACGATGATATACTAACGTCCCACACCTTTTATTTATGATATAGCCAAACTCAGCCAATAGACCAAGTCAAAGTGACTTCATGAGAATTTTAGAAAAAGGTGACGATGAAGATAAAATTGACGCAATGAAGCAAATTTTAATCTCTATGTTAAACTCTGATCCGATGACTGGTTTATTAATGCACATTATTAGATATGTTATGCCATCTAAGAACAAAGATTTAAAGAAATTATTATACTTTTACTGGGAAATATGTGCCAAGTATGATTCTGAAGGCAAACTAAGACATGAGATGATTTTAGTTTGTAATGCCATTCAGCATGATTTACAACACCCGAATGAGTTCATCAGAGGGAATACCTTAAGATTCTTATCTAAATTAAAAGAACCTGAATTATTAGAGCCTTTGATTCCTTCTTTAAGAACCTGTTTAGAACATCGTCATGCCTATGTCAGAAAAAATGCTGTCTTTGCAGTTAGTTCCATTTTTAAAGTTTCAGAACAATTAATTCCTGATGCTCCTGAATTATTAGCTGACTTCTTAGTTGTTGAGAGTGATTCCACCTGTAGAAGAAATGCGTTTGTTTGCTTAGGTCAATTAGATAGAGAAGCTGCTTTAAGATATATTCAGGAGCAAAATATTGCTGGTTTAGATCCATTGATTCAATTAGCTTTCATTGAATTTATTAGAAAAGATGCTTTAATTGCTACTGATTTAAAACAAGCTTATTTACTAATCGTTTCGGAATTATTAGATTCTACTAATAGTGCCGTTGTTTATGAAGCAGCTACTACCTTATCTGTTCTATCATCTTCTCAAGGTGCTGTTTCAAGTGCAGCTGGTAAATTCATTGAATTGGCCATCAAAGAAGCTGACACCAATGTCAAATTAATTGCCTTAGAAAGAGTTAATGAATTACATCTAAAGAATGAAGGTATGTTAGAAGATGCTTGTTTAGATATTTTAAGAGTTTTATCTTCTCCTTCTTTGGATGTCAGAAAGGCTGCTATTGATATCACTTTGAAACTTGTGTCTAGTAAAAACGTTGATGACGTTGTCAAATTATTGAAGAAAGAGTTACAAAAGACTGCCACTTCAGATGAAGAGAAGAATGCTGAATATAGACAGTTATTGATTTCTGCTATTCATTCTTGTGCTATTAGATTCCATGAAGTTGCAGCTAATGTTGTTGATTTGTTGTTAGAATCAATTCCAGAATTAAACAGCGTTGCTGCTACTGAAGTTATTACTTTTGTTAAACAAGTTGTTGAAAAATTTCCAGATTTAAGAAATACTATTATCGAAAGATTATTACAATCTATGAAATCATTTAAGAGTGGTAAAGTTTTCAGAGGCGCTTTATGGATTGTTGGTGAATATGCTTTAGAAGAAAAGAGCATTCAGTCCGCTTGGAAAACTATTAGATCTAACATTGGTAAGGTTCCAATTTTAGCGGAGAAAAAGAAAGTTGAAGAAGAAGACTCAACTGAAGAAGTTAAGAGTAATGGTCAAAAACATCATACTTCAACTGGTCCAAAAATTTTAGCTGATGGTACTTATGCAACTGAAAGTGCTTTAGAATCCACTACTACTGCTACCGCTTCTTCTGCTACTAGCCTGCTTAAGACCCCATTAAGAGCATTGATTTTAGAAGGCGACTACCATTTAGCTGTTGTTTTATCTTCTACTTTAGTTAAGTTGATATTAAGATTAAGTACAATTTCTGAGAAGACTGGTTTAGTTAATGCTTTAAAGGCTGAAGCTATGTTAATTATGGTTTCGGTTCTAAGAGCCACCTCTAACTTAGGAAGAAAGAGTATATCTGACGATCCACTTGAAAGAATTGCTGCCGACATTAAGATTTTATCGGAAGGCGGTAGTGAAGCTGATTTAGCTAAAGAAGCTTTCTTGGAAGATACTAAAGAAGCTTTCAGAGATCAATTAGCAGTTGAAGCGTCTAAGAAAAGAGCCCAAGAATTGGAAGCATTACAAGATACTGCTGAACAAGTTGATGATGCTATTGTGTTTAGACAATTACATAACAAGGATCAAGTTACAACAGAAGTTGATCAAGAAGAAGCTGCTTTGGCTGCTGCTGGCTCTACCGTTCAAAAGGAAGATTTATCATCAAGATTAAAGAAGATTACACAATTAACAGGTTTTACAGATCCCGTGTATGCTGAAGCCTATGTTAAATCTAACCAATTTGATGTTACCTTAGATGTGATGTTAGTTAATCAAACCACTGAAACTTTACGTAATTTGACTGTTGAGTTTGCTACATTAGGTGACTTGAAGGTTGTTGATAAACCATCTACTCAAAACATTGGTCCATATGGCTTCCATAGAGTTCAATCTACTATCAAGGTCACTTCTGCTGATACTGGTGTTATCTTTGGTAACATTGTTTATGATGGTCAACACGCTGATCAATCTACTATTGTTATCTTGAGTGATGTTCATGTTGATATTAATGATTACATCAAGCCAGCTACTTGTTCTGAAGCTCAGTTTAGAAAGATGTGGAATGAATTTGAATGGGAAAATAAGATTAATGTTAAGTCTACATTAACTTCCTTAAAAGATTACTTTGATGAATTGATCGCTGGTACTAATATGAACAACTTGACTCCAGGTGCTGTTATTGGTGAAGAATGTAGATTCTTATCTGCCAACTTATACTCGAGATCAGCTTTTGGCGAAGATGCTTTGGCAAATGTTTGTATTGAGAAGACCGGTGATGGTAAGATTGTGGGACAAGTTAGAATCAGAGCTAAGACCCAAGGGTTGGCGTTATCTTTTGGAGATAAAGTTGCGGCCATTGCAAGAAAGACCAACAAGGCCCCAGTTATTAAAGTCTGATTTCCATTCTTACGTTTCCCTTCTCCTTTCCCCTCCTCCAAAAAAAACTACTGTTATTATATATTACTCTTTGTTTTGTATTTGATTTAATGTAACTGAACTAGTAAACCAACATGAAATCTGTGAGATGAAATTCGAAAAGAAATTGCAGCGCGCGTTCTGGAGCTCAAGTGCGAAATTGAGTAAAGAAACTTGGTCAAGGGCCCACGGTTTTTAATCCAGGTTTCACAGGAACACTGCAAAACCGCCTTGCACAACACCACAACAACCTGTAGGCACACAGTATCATGGAACATATCAGCAGGTTCAGAGAACAGTACCAGTACAAAGACCCTCTAGAAAGCATCACCTACCCAGGCTTCTCCACTCATCTGGCTCCATTGTTGCAATCTCAATATGGTTTAACTGATCAATACATTTCAAACATCAAGGTGGTCTTGTTTGGCCTGACTTTATACCATTCTATCTTTTTGGTAGGCCAATTCTTACTCTTAGTAACCAATAACTTCAAAGGAACTTTGAAAGATGGTAAATCAAGAACTGATTTCTGTATCAAATTGGTTAGTTTCTTTCAAGCAACACTGATTGTTATCTTAGGAATTCCTGTTTTCAACAACGAACACCTAGACGTGGATCGTGTATTCGCTACAGTTCCTTACACATATTTCTATGGATCCTTAGCTTTATCATATTTTATTTGGGATACTTTTATTACTTCATACTACGTGAAGTATTGTGGTGTTGGTTTTCTGTTGCATGGGTTAGTTAGCACAATGGTCTTCGGTCTTTGTACATTCTATCCCTTCATTCATCATTATGCTGCTGTCTTCTTGTTCTTTGAAATTTCTACCCCTTTCTTAGATATTAGATGGGTTGGCTTAAAGTTTGACATTTTAAGCGAAACTTTCAAATTAATTAACAACGTCACATTGATTTTAATTTTCTTCTTCATTCGAATCTGCTGGGGTTGGTATCAAGTAACCAGATTAGTTTCAGATTTTTGGGATGCTAAAGATCATCCAGATTTTACTGTTGCGGGTGCTATTTTAGTTTTATCTTGTAACCTTGTCTTGAATGTTTTAAATGCTTATTGGTTCTCTAAGATGATTATTGTCACAGTTCACACTTTAAAACAAATGTTCGGTAAGAATTATCATGATGATAAATTGAAGCTGATGTAGTTACGGTACTTAGCCCACTTCGTTCTCCTTTTTTTTATATGCATAATTATATAAACTAGACTTATTTACATTTATTTCTTTATTATTTAAGATTTTTCCAATTTTTCCTATACTTCTTTTTTTTCCTTTTTTTTTTTGATAGTAATGCTTCTCTATACATTACATTAGAAAAACTATTTTCTGAACCTGATAAAAGTTTTGAATACAAAACCAATCTTAATTGAAATTTTACATATGTAGATATCAAGAGTATTAAAGAAAGTCTAAAAAAGTATAATGTCCCTTAAATTAAAAAAAATTCGTCAAAAATATGGTGAAGTATAAATGAATCATCGGAATTGATCTTTGAATTCAGAATATCCGTCCTTTTCTAAATATTCCAAAGCAGTCTTGATATCTAGATTAATATCTTGAATCAACAACTTCAAAGAAACATAATCCAACTCAGGTCTAATATATCCTAAAATACTAAAATCCAACCCACATCCATAGAAACTATCACTAAACTTATGCATGATATGCAACTCACACGCCTTTTGTTTATTCTTATAGTATGGATTCCAACCCAACGACATAACCATTGGTAGGATTTCGAAATCATTTTCATCTGTGAGTAGTTCACCATAAGTTAATTTCACCTTTGTTTTCCCATCGACTCTTTCAACATCTTCAAATGATCTAGATTTTTTTAATGATGGTGTCTTGTGCTTTAATTTAACATATCCGAAATAAACACCAGTTTCCAGATTTGATAGTTCTGTTGATGAGTCAATTGGGACGTTTGCTGTGGGTATACCCATTTCCGATGATCCTCTCCCGAAACCAGGAATAACGGTGGTATTTTTGATAAAGATTGGATACGGTGGTTCTGGAGCTTCTGGTATCGGGATATATGGACGAGTCATTGTGGTTGACGTTGGGCTGGTTCGTTGCTTACTAAAGGTGTTATATCTGAGAGTTGGTTGGTTCTGTTCTTTCTATTCGTGCGTATTGCTCACTGTAAGGTAAGCGAGTTAACTTCTTTAGCAGTTCGTTCAAATTTCAATCAATTTAATGATAATGCACAAAAGGTCCGTATAAATATAAAAATACAAAATGTAAGATGAAAAAAAAGGTTAAGAGAACTACTCAAGGTTCTAAATGTTTGAACGACTTCAAACGTCTCGTATTAAGCCATTCTTCACCAATTAGTCTCAATCTAGCAGCACCGCTGTATCTACGATCAGCAACGGCCTGTGTCCAATCACTACACATCAGGAGTAACAACTTCTCAGCCTGCTTTCCATAGGCCTGTTGAAATTCAAAAGCGCAGGCATCCCACCAAGCACCAGCAACGATAAAATGGACATTTTCAGTCAAATTTAAAGGTAAGTTTAATAGTCTACTCGCTAAAATCCAACTTTTCGATATAGGTAATGGGTGCTTCTGTTGATTATAACTTAAATATGATGAGTCCAATTTTAGTCTTGTTATCACTGAGTAAACTGTGCAAATACCACTTAATCTTTCACAATACTGACCATCTTCCTCCCATCTATTGTCCCTTCTCTTATAACCCATCCTTAGTCGACCTTCCTCTGTATCTATAGAGCAGGAGTAACCTATCAACAATGGACATTTTTCAACAAATCTTGCCATCAGGAAATATTCTAATTCAGGGAATATAATTAGTAGATTTAGAGTTAATTTTGATAACGCAATAGATAACTCGGGTTTAACAGCAGCTTCAGTTTCAGCTTGGGAAACAACAGCTTCTGCAACAAAATTTAAAATCCACTTGTAAATAAAGTCATTGGATTTAGTTTCGGTGATTAAACCATTTAATTCTTTCGTGATTCGAGTTAATTGTTGTTGGGATTTTGTAAGTTGACCAAATTTTGGATTTATTTTACGTTTATGAGCACCAACCATTTTCTTTAATTCCTTCTGCTCAGGTGCTTTCAAAGGTTGAACAAAAGTGGTTTCAATATCAAGTATATCCTGTTTGTATCTCAAAAATAATTTTTCGATATCTAAGAAATTTGTTGTTCCAGCTTTTTGTTTTGCAGCATCTTCTTTGGCTTTAGCATCTTCTTGGGCTTTGATTTTGGCTTTTTCTTCTTGCTCTTGTTTGGCTTTAGCCTGTGCTTCTTCCATTGCTTTCTTCTTGGCTTCGGACATCTTTTTCTGTTCTTCAGCCAAACGTTTAGCTTCCTCCTCCTGTCTCTTTTTCTCTTCTTCTAATTTCTTTATGGCTTCTAATCTTTGTCTTTCCTTCTCTTCTTCTAACTTTCTTCTTTTTTCCTCTTCTTCTTTCATTTTTCTCAATCTCTCTTCCTCCTCTCGTCTTTTTCTTTCTTCTTCTAACGCAACCAATCGTTGAACATTCAATCTATTCTGTTTCAGCTTTTGGATTAATTTATCTTCAACCAAAGACACATACCTTTCCTGTTCAGGTTCCTCGATTCTGACTTTTCTAACAGAAGGAACATCAGCGGCATCAACAAGTGTTTCTATTTTCAATCTTGTTCTAGTGGGCTTCAATGGATCAACATTAGGTTGCAAATTGACCAGAGCTATATTATAATTATGTTTATCTTGTAATCCCGCATTAGCCAGTACTTGAGTTAAATCATTTATAAGTAATGAGTTATCTGTAATCGTAGTTAATTTTTGCTGATGATTCTGTTGCTCGAGATAATTTTCATCATTATCATCATCATCAGTATAATCCGACATAGAGTCGTAGTCTGGATCTATTGGATCCAGAGATGTCTGGAAATGGGGGTTTCTATGTGGAACAAATCTCATCCAGTATTAATTGTAAGTGTGATTATATTCTTATATTTGAATGAGTCTCTGCTTATTTGCGTTGCAATTGAAAGTTACATGTCTGATAATTTGTTCGATTTGATTTGAATAACTACTTTGAAGTTTTGGTGGGTTTGAGGCTAGACGGATTGCGTAATTGATTACGTGAGTAGTCAGTTACCCTGCCTGGTTCTTGTGCTCTGCTGTGCTCGCTCAGAGTTTTTCAACTCTTTTCAACATGAGGATTACTTAAAACTTGGATTTGTGGAGATAAATAGGTGCAAACTGACAGTTACAACACGAAATAAAAGAACATACCCTCTCATCATGTCATCTGTGTTTATACGTTCATTTTCTACTACGCCAGCTTCCCAAAAAGTTGGTTGTGCAATGGTGAAACCAGTCCATCACAGAATCAAAATTAAGAAACAATTATTATCACCAAGATTCCCAGAATTAAAGTTAGACCCACGTGATATCAGATCACCAAAATACAGGCCATATTTAACCAGACAAGACAGAATGAAAGAACACTACCATAACACGTTAAAGTCCGATCTGTTGTTGATAAACTATAAGCATGAAGAACAAGTTAATGAGGGTATCAAAAGAAGACAATGGGATATGACTTCTCCATATCATATAAACAGACCTTTAAGAAAACCTAAAGGTCAGGTTGTGCCTACTCCAACTTTTTTTCCAGTTAGCGTTAAGTCCATTCCTAGATTCGAATCAGTCAGTATAAATTGTTGGGTTAAAGAAGCCAAATTAGATCCTTCCTTAGCCATTTCTGCAGCTTTACAATTACAACAGATCACAGGTGTCAAGCCAAAACCAATTTTTGTTAAGACTAATGTTCCAAATTGGAAAATCAGACCAGGTATGAATATGGGTGCTAAGGTTGAATTATTCGGTACTGATGCCTCTCAATTTGTATCCACATTGACTGAAATTGTCTTACCTAGAATCAGAGACTTCAATGGTATTTCAAACAGATCCGGTGACAGATACGGTAATATTGCGTTTGGTCTAAAACCTGAACACTTGAAGTTCTTCCCTGAGATCGAACAAAATCAAGATTCTTGGTCACACACTTTTGGTATGGATATTACTTTACACACATCTGCTCAAGTTGACGCTGAAGCTAGAACTTTGTTAAGTGGCTTAGGATTGCCTTTCACTGGTAATGAAAGAATACCAAGGATTTTAATTGATGGTCCAGAGAGTGATTAAAGCTGCATAGATAATATTATTATCACTTTCTTTACCTTGTTATATAATTTTCATGTACATATAAGTAATATTAATGTCATTTTCTTACTATTAATCAAGGCGACGTTGAAATTAAAGAATGCAAAATATTAAATAAAAAGAAACCAAACATATATATATATTAAAAAAATCACCAAGAAAAGAACGAAAGAACGAAAAACTAAAGAAATGCATAGTAAAAAATCTAGAGATACAATTAGAAAACAGAATCGTACATCTCGGAAAGAACTTTTAGGTTCACAGTTAAGCTGTAGGGGCCTATAATATCAAACCAACAACACCAACCATGGCGAATAAACCGGAATATAACACTGGAGCACCATTAACGGCTTCACCAGATGAGGTTGAACTTCCAATACTAGAAACAGCACCACTAGAAGAAGCAGTAGCAGCCTTAGAAGTCTTACCTGTCGTACTGGTAACTAGAGTACTTCCTGTTAAATCACTATAAGCAGAAGTGACTTTAGAAACACCTTCAGCTCCTAAAGAAGTAGCATCGGAGTAGACTTCAGCACCCTTGGATGTAACAGCGGAGGCAGCATCAGCTCCAGCAGAGGTAGCTTCAGAGTAGACTTCAGCACCCTTGGATGTAACAGCTGAGGCAGCATCAGCTCCTAAAGAAGTAGCTTCAGAGTAGACTTCAGCACCCTTTGAGGTAACAGCTGAAGCAGCATCAGCACCGACAGATGTAGCATCAGAATAAGCAGCAACAGCAGCTGAAGTGACAGCAGTAGCAGCGTTACCAGCAACAGAAGTAACGTCAGAGTATCCTTCGACAGCAGCTGAAGTAACATCACTGTAAACATCACCAGCAGCAGAAGTTAGATCAGAAATAACACCAGCAGAAGCTAATGAGATAATAGTAGAGAGATATAGAGAAAACTTCATTTTTGAGTACTTGTATATGTATATGTGTTTATATGTGTATGAGAATTAAAGATTTTGGATTTTGGATTATAAGTTTCACTGATTTAAGAGTTGTAACTTGTATGATAATAGAATAAATGATTTGATTACAGAAAGTTAGATCAAAGACAGGAAACAGGGGGATCTTTATAGCTAAAAAGTGTATTCCACTGCCACACATACACCCCTCGTTGAAACGCAGAAACCAGCCATTGTTATTACTATTGCTATTGTCAGCTGGAGATCATGAATTCCAAAACTCAGCCATTTGTTCGCAAATAAAAGCCCAAACGTAAATACGCGCCCCAAGTCGTCTCGTTCGAGTCTCGGTATGCGCCCCTGGACCCAATCCCCGAGGCTTGGCAGCTCGGCCCCGTTGTATGCGCAGTCTTGCATCCTAGCATGATGTGGCGGTTAGCATGGAATTGGTGGATGATGGTATGTAAAAGAGTACAAGATACAACAGAGTTTCTAATTATAGTTTGATTAATGTGCTGCATAGCCTAATTAGAGTTCGATCTGATTGATCTGCTTGATCTGGTGAAATCAATAGCTAGTTTAATTAAAAAATGTCTACACCTAGTGAAAACCTAGTGAAAACCAAAATATTCTAGAACACTTTTAGCAGAGTAAATATTGAGTGACTGCACTTCCAACTATATATGGACTAATATCTTCAAGCAATGGAAGCTTAAAAATGATCAATTCGATTTCAAACCCTTGCCTACAAGTCAATACATTGAATGTTTAAATCGATGTCACAAGCAGCTTTAGCCAACTCATCAGCCCTCTCATTGCAATATATTCCTGAATGACCCTTGACGTGCTTGAACTCAATGTTACCCCAGCCTCTACTTTTACAGCATCAATTGATGTTGTCAAGATAACCTAAGCATTTTTGAATAATTCGTCCATTTGCCACAGATCTTCGACTGCTGTTCTTCCAGCCATTTCTCTCCCAATTCTCATACCACACTGTTAGGCAATTGATAGCATAACGCGAATCATTAAAAATCCTGTTCTTGTTTTCAGTTTTACCTAAATCTGCTAAAGTGATTGATTTTAAGGTTTTTCTTATACCAAATATCTCAGCCATTTGATTAGTTGGTCGATCACAATTACCGATTCGGTGTGAAAAACGCCTGTCGTTATCCTCATCCTCACTTTCATCAAAGTAACTTACCCGCACCTGCCAATATTTCATCAGAAAATTAAGTATCCACCGTTATTTCTGCAAGCACCATCAACATAGACATCCAGTAGTTTTTCGTATTCATGGCCGTTTTCCTCTTTTCTTGGAAGACATAACTCACCATGTATCTTATCAGCGACAGTTGAAGCTTTCACAACAAATAAAGAATGGTGACATCACTACATTCAATCAATGAAGTCATTGAAGAATGGCAGGCTTACCACCCCAATATTCAAAATTCACTTTTCACTTTGTATTGACAAATTGTTTATCAACCACATTAATACCAAACGAGCATATTGATAACTTTAGGTTGAGCGTCATGATCCTTTAATAAGAATATTGCTGTGCCTAAACTAATTATGTTAACGTGCCTGCTCGTGCCTTTGACGGTGGTCAATTTGGTCAACTTTTTGGCCTTGTCGGTGGGTAGTAGTTGTAAATTATGGATGTACCTAGGGTTCCCAAATATTGTTCTCTGCAAACCAATATCTAGTACCACGTCGTCGCTAGGCTCTGTGGGTTTCATTAACCTTTGCTACACGCTTACTGTCAATCAATTGGATTACATCTAGCATGATTAAAACTTTTCTGTCTGAATCAAGAATTCCGAGTTAATCATATTTGTGATTCTGTGTACGTTAAGCAGTAGCAAGGTTCTAAAGAGTGATTGGCTTAATTAAGAACTTTATCATAACATAACCCGTCGTTTTGTGCGGCGCCTGGTGAGGCTCGATTTGTTTCAACCTCCCTTCTTGCACTTCAACTTCCTGCTTTTTATCGTTTTTCTTATTGTTGGTCTGATAAAAAATTTTGTCTTGGGTATCCGGTCCCCTAAAAATAAATACATGGGACTTTCCTGTATAGTTTTTACTCGTTCCTTATAGAGAATCGCATAGGTCTCTTGAGTATCACAATATAGTAGACCCAGATTATTTGATTTATTGAAAGAGAAGGAAGATGTAATTTATTCCGAAACTGTTGGAAGAATAAACAGAATAATCATAACTAGTTGTAAATGTAAATAAACTATAGGAGCCTTTGAAAGAAACTGTAACTGTAAGTTTAACAATATAATTGAACTTATAGATGTAGTTTAAACCGGCTCTAATATTAGTGAAGGGACTTGCGTGTAGAAGTAATATATTACGAGACTCGAAAGACCTATGCGATTCTCTAAAAGGAACGAGTAAAAACTATACAGGAAAGTCCCATGTATTTATTTTTAGGGGACCGGATACCCAAGACAAAATTTTTTATCAGACCAACAATAAGAAAAACGATAAAAAGCAGGAAGTTGAAGTGCAAGAAGAGGTTGAAACAAATCGAGCCTCACCAGGCGCCGCACAAAACGACGGGTTTAAAAGGTTATGGCCAAGTTATGGCCAAGTTATGGATAGTGTTGAGTTCACCATAAACAGAAGAAATACTCAATAGGAGCAACAAGTAGAATTTAGTACTGTATGCTCAATATTTTTGTTTTTTGCATTTCAGAGTACATGAAAAACTATCTGTTAACTTATTATAGTACATAGAAAATATTAGTTGAAGGAGTGGACATCATTTGAGGTTTGAAATTTGAGTTTTTTGTCCTAATAGTTGAACTCATTAAATCCTTTTTTTTTTCGACAAGTACAAGCTCTGGAACTTTGAAATCATACATTCCAAAACAAACAAAAAAAAAACCCCCAAATTAGTTATTTAAATAATACCCTATACCAAGTACCGCCAGTAGTATAGATAGTAAGATGAAAAAACAAATGTAGCAAAATTTTAACCTAAACTTCTGAGAAAAATTAATATTATTATAGTTTAAAAAGAAGAAGTAAAAGTCTATTTTGAAGTGGATGGAGTATTAGTGGTTGGTGTTGGTACATCAGAACCACTTTCAACTCTCTTTTTATTTCTATCAAGGAGCACCTTTAAGTTCTCCAGAATGACACTTAGTTAGAAGATTAAGAATAATATATTTAACATTCAGGTAATTGCATTGATGGCAGCTTGATATTTATCTAATAAAGGTATAACACTCAAAAAAACTTCTTCATTAAATTGTATTGATAATCTATAATGTCTAGTCTAGATTTAGGGTCAGAGTAACGTGGACCGGTGCAACACTAATAAGAAAGCTAATCAACTCCAAATCTTCAAGTTGATTACCCGACTCACTATAATCATAAAATCACATCGACTTTTTATCTGAATCTTCCTTGCATGTTAGGAATCCATTATATGACAAAGTACCATATATTTTTGAACAGTGACATAGTTGATTTTTTAAGAAAGTGTTTCTCAAAGTCAGATGAAGATTGATTTGATAACCATCCCGTCAAATTGGTTGCTTAGCCCAAATGCACCGCCACAAGATTATCTGAACGGCTAAGTGGCTATACCCTGACATTAACTGCGTCGATCGCCGGTCAATTAAACGGTATTTGTTTTTGGCATACACCCTTAAATTATGTAATTAGGCGCTAGAAACAACCCTGTAAGCGGGGTCGTTTTTCTAAAGACAACTACTGTGTTTAATCAATTGAATCACTATATTTATTGTAATCAAACTTCCCTGAAAATGTTTTTAGAGTTAGACCCTAAGCTCAAGGCTTAGTTAGATGGTTTTGGCCGGAGATGATCTGATGAAAGAAGGAAAAATAAAGGCGAGAAAAACATGGCTGATTTTTGGTGATCCGGTCTAATTACTGATCATTGCCACCCCTTTCAACGACTTTTGATCTATCAAACATGATTGATGATTCTTTTTTGCAACTATACATGGTATTTCCAGGATGACTATCATAAACAGTAGACTAGAGTATATGACATGTTCATGATCATTCTATATAAATCACCAAATTAGGCGATTTGTAGTGCAGGAGAGTTTTAGAACCCATGGTTGAATCACATTAGTAATTTCATACGTTAACAATTATTC
This sequence comes from Ambrosiozyma platypodis, assembly GCA_030557395.1. NCBI lineage: Eukaryota > Fungi > Ascomycota > Pichiomycetes > Pichiales > Pichiaceae > Ambrosiozyma > Ambrosiozyma platypodis. The sequence goes on from JAKTPC010000002.1 coordinate 389,662, forward strand.
CAGGTAGTTCGTCGTATATCGGAGAATGCCCAGTTTAAATATCTCTTTTGTGGATTACTAAAACCGAGGTACATGGGTTGGCCCAATTAAAGCTTCTCATGGTTGTAGGATAAATATAAGAACAAGGGGCCTCCAATACTTATATATTATTGTTAAATCTTTAAATTTATTTGAACATGATCTACAACAAAAATCTTAAATTTTGGTTTCATTTTACACCTGATCAAATAAAATTTCAAATTTTATTGTTCTCTTTCTAAAAATGGTAATTTCTCCTTCTGTTTTCAGTCCTAAACTTGATATAGTAAGAAGTCCTATTATTTACTTCTCGATTACCATTGGTAAAATAGAATTCAACTGCATTCGAGTTTATTCAGCCAATAATGCAGCAGGTGTCCAAAAAAGTAGGCAGGAGGCAGTAAGAAAGTGGGCAGAATCGCAAAAACGATCGGTACTTGAGGGATCACCGCTGGATCACCTACTGCGCTTTTAAGATCATGCAGATGGCTCGGGAGATTCCACCTTATTCCTTTACCCTTCGAATTACGTTTGGGTTTAGTTATTTTTACATAGGTGTTTACAATTACCTTTTCTTTATCACTTTTTTTTTCTTTCCAGCATCTTACAAGTGCCTAATCTAACTCTTCAATCGCTTTACTGATATCAATCATATTAATCATAGATCAATAAATGTCAGAAATCAGGATGCCAGTCTTTTACTGCTTACTATTTCTCATAATTCGAGCTGTTGCTGCTTTCCCTCTACAATTCACCAACTCATCTTCATCTTCATTAATTTCCAGTACTGTCTCTGCTTCAAATTCTTCGAGAATTTCATCAAAATCACCTTCAAGCTCTTCTTACATTAGCTCTTCAACTGAATATTCATCTCGTTTCCATAATAGCAGAAGTTCAGCTCCTACTTCTTATTATTCTTCTCTTTGCCGTAACACTGTTAACCCAACCGCTTTCCCAACTGTTTTTGCTTATCAAAATGGTACAAATGGTTGGTTCGAAATTGATGTTCCGGAAACTTTAGCCCCTTTCAGTATTGAAGCTACTGCTAAAAATTTTGCTTTTGATGGACATTGGTGGTTTATAGATGTTAATTTTGAGCATAATTCTGTTGGTACTCTAGATAATCCAGATGGTACTTACTCTACTGCAACCTATAAATACTCTGGTACTAAAGCTGGCACTGATTTGGTTCAAGTGGGTTTAGGTGTGTATGTTCCTTCTGATTTAGTTGGCACCACTGATATGGACGCTTTTTTTCAAATATACCCTTACACTGACACCACTAGTTGTTATGGATCTTTCACGGTTGATGGTACATTAGGTTATTCTGCTACTCCTATTCCCGCTTTTATCAACGGAAATGTTCCCACCTCTACTAGTGGTGCTTCTCCTGCTATCACTGTTGCCACTACTTCTCAAGAAAATGTTTACGGTTCGCCTGTTGTTTCTATCGACGTTGATCTTCCAGCTGGTCGTGGTATTCAAGAATTACATTATTCTGCTATTAATGATGATTTACATTATATCCCAGGAGAAATGAGTTTTGTTGCAGATGGTGTAGTGATCACGTCTGGCACGACAATTAACGTTGATGATGGTAAATTTGACGCTTATATTACCTTACCTGATGGGGCAAGTGAAATTAATTACTATGCTTCCGCTACCGATGAGGGTAAAACAAAGTACCCAGTCACCGCCTATGTAAGCTTCTTATATACTACTACGGGTACTTTCTATGATGTTTCAACTTTTGCCATTAAGAACGTTAAAAGAGAGGCAGGTGGCGATAGAATTATTACTGGTACGTTTACTTCTATTTTGAGCAATACCATTTCTCATCAGACGCAAACTGCAACAGATAGTACATCATCAAAATCTACAACAACTCCTGAACCTGAACATACTTCCTCAACTATTCCAACTACAACTCCGACCACGACCCCCAAAGCTGAAACTACCACTTCGTCAACTCCTACCAAGACTACAGATAATGAAACACCAACTGCTGAAACAGAACCAACAGACACACTATCCTATTATGTTGATTATTCCGATTCCGATGATACAATCACTGTTTACATTATTGCTCCTGAAGGAATCACTAAACATGCTCCATTATATTATACAGCTTCTGGTGAGACTAACTTTGAATTTTCATCTTCTACTTCGGGTACATCAAACGGAGGGTTCTCATTTAGTGGTGTTGAACCTGATGATTCTAAAGGTGGCTCATTTGTTGTTAATGTTTCAAGTAATGACTCGTCCAAGAAGTTAGTTAAGAGAATGACTTGGCCTGACTTAACTGTTACTTTCCATGCTACAGGTAAATCCAAGTCTAGTTCCACTGACACTACATCTTCTAAAACTACATCTAATGATCGTGACTCAACTACTAGCTCCAAGAATGGTAATGATCTTGATTCTACTTCCTCAGAAGTTGCCAGTACTTCTACTAATGGTGGTCCTGGAAGTAATGTCTCATCTAGTGGTGGTTCTGGGAATGCTGCCACAACAGCTATTAATGGTGGTTCTGTAAATGGATCAGGATCAGGATCAGGATCAGGTTCAGGCTCTGGTTCAGGTTCAGGTTCAGGCTCTGGTTCAGGTTCAGGCTCTGGTTCAGGTTCAGGTTCAGGTTCAGGCTCTGGTTCAGGTTCAGGCTCTGGTTCAGGTTCAGGATCAGGCTCTGGTTCAGGATCAGGATCAGGCTCTGGTTCAGGTTCAGGCTCTGGTTCAGGTTCAGGCTCTGGTTCAGGTTCAGGCTCTGGTTCAGAAGCAGGCTCTGGTTCAGGTTCAGGCTCTGGTTCAGAAGCAGGCTCTGGTTCAGGTTCAGGTTCAGGATCAGGCTCTGGTTCAGGTTCAGGTTCAGGCTCTGGTTCAGGTTCAGGTTCAGGATCAGGCTCTGGTTCAGAAGCAGGTTCAGGTTCCAATGTCAATCAAATTGCACCTGGCGTTATTGTTCTATCAACAACAAATTCAAATGGTGACTCTGTTGCTTACACTGCTAGTATTGGCACTGGAACTAGAGAAGGAAATGTTGCTGTTACAGGAACCGGAGCAAATGGAGACCTAACCACATTTACTTTCAACAATGAGGGTACTACTGGTACGTCAGACTCAGGCTCAGGCTCTAATGTCAGTGAGATAGCTCCTGGTGCTCTAGTTCTGTCAACAACCGACTCAAATGGTAATTCAGTTGCTTATACAGTTACTGTTGGTACTTCAACTGAGGAAGGCAATGTTGCTGTTACTGCCACTAATTCTGAAGGAGAATTGACCACTTTCACTGTTAATAATGGATCCCCTGTTGCTTCTACAATTACAACTACAGCTGCTACAACTCTACCAAACGGGAAAGTTTCAAGTTATACTACAGGCATTGAAACCACTTTACCGGCCAATTTAAGTGTGTATGAAGGTGCTGGTAGTAGTCTAAGTTCAATTTCTTGTGGATTTGCCCTATTCATTCTATTATTAATTTAAATTTCAAAAACTATTTTGATTGTTATATTCCTTGCTCGTACACAAGATTTTGTTAGTTGTTATAATTTGCTTTTCTCCAATTCTGAATCTCAGTTATTATGTTGTTTTTATTTTTCTTTATTTCATTCACTCGTTTTGGATCCATAGCTATTTTACATATATTTTTAATTTCTTTAATTTAATTTTATTTTCGGATCGTTTAAAGCTCCTTCAATATTTGTCCAAGTTTAGGTAAAAGCTTAGCGATTGTTCTTTACCTTAACTGACCACCGTAAATTGCCTAATTGGGATATTAAAGTATCGAGCAAACTGACATTTGGGAACGTACCGACAGGTAGTTTGTCGGTAATTTAACAGGAGTTTTTTACTAGGTTTTCATCAGTGTTGACTGGAGTGGGGAAATTACGTAACTATTCTAGCTAATATATAACTGCAGATGATCACGGTTATCTAATGAGATTTTCATAATTACACAAATAGTTTAACAATCCAGCTCGAATAATCTATATACAAGTTTATTTCCCCAAAATGGACTGGAATATTTTATTACTTAATAATCTCTGGAATTATAAGAAGAATGTACGGAGTATATGCACATTAATTTTAATTAAAATATGTCTCGATTATATTCCCACGATAAGGTTTTATGTATATAAGGGGTTTCATTATTGTACCTTTACAGTTCATTCAAGCATAAACAAATAATTATAAGTAGTTGTTAGTTTCCAGCTCATATAGGCCATTGCAGATTAACGATCTTCAGAAGTTATTACATACTACTATTATTTGAATTATGATATTTTTATTTCAATCTATGGCTACTGTCGATAGAATGTGCCGATGCTCAAATGAGTGTTGGATCCCAGCCTTCATTAACTTCCTAACTTTTAACCCCAACCATCACAACGAGTGAGGGTTTGGTAAGTGTCATATCACCTTTAGTTACAACACCAGTTTATGATCTAATAATTTATGCTTATGAAACAAATACAAATGGATATTTTGAATTTGAAATTACTGCTCAATATGCTCCTTTCAAAGTTGAAGCTACTGCTAGAAATTTCGAATTTGGCGATGAGAGCTTCTTCTCCGATGAAACAATTCAAGTTGGTCTCGGTTTGGATTTATCTGGTGTTAGTAGCAGAATTTTAGGTGCCGTTTTTGAAGTTCTTCCAGAAATTGAAGAGTATTCTTTTGAACAGTTATTGTATTTTATTGATGCTGCTTTGACTATTACTAGTTTTGCTTCAACAGATAGTTCTGCCAATACTGTACCGCTCCTGAGTTAGGTGGTTACCTTCCTGCTTCAACGACCTCTCCAACAGTTACAATCACAAACACTATTGCCACTTCAACTGCAGAACTTAACGGCCCCATCCTTACAGTAGCTGTTACTGTTTTTGAAAAAGTTACATTTTTTGCTATTAGTTATTCTGCCATGGGCTCTGATCTTTCGTATATTGCTAGTAATGTTTATTTTGTGGGTACCTCAAATGATACTATTGAAACGATTACTGGCGATTCAATCCAAGTTAATGATGAGGGCTTATTTAATGCTTACTTAGAGCTAACTGCAAGTTATGATTTGATTAAGTTTTATGCTTATGCCGAAAATCAAGCAAAGAAAAGTTAAAAAGAAGTTGAAAAGGAGAGCCGGTGGTAATAGGGTAATTCAGTTCAATACCACATTTTCTGATTCCCAAACTATTACTCAAGCTTCCACTGTTACTGATATCACCCCATCTGAAGAAGTTTTAACATCTAGCACTACTACAAGAGCTCAGAATGAAGCTACAACAGCTGTGACTTCGATTGAATCTACTTCTTCATTTTCAAGCGTAACTGCTATATATACTGTTATCGCTACTTCTCTACCCAATGGAAAAATCACTAGTATCAGTACAAATTCACTGGAAAACCTATCTGTTACTGTTCATACTTTAGCTAATGGAGAGGTTACCAGTTTCAGCACTGATCAGCCAGTCGTCGTCGAGACAGTTTTAGTTAGCACTTGGGTCAATGGTGAAGTTAGTACTCCTAGCACCAACTCTTTGACTTTTGGTTCATCCGGGCTGGATGTGTTTTCTAGATTCGCTGCTAGTAAACAATTTAACCCTCTAATTCTTGAAATGCTACACTATATGGTCTACTTGCGGTTAGATTGTTTTTGTAGTTTTGGTGGTATGTTTCTTTAGTGGTGATTTGCTTTTCCTTTTTATCTTTAAACATCACTCCTGTATTAATTACTGATTTTTTTGTTTTGTTACCTTTATATGATTTAACTTGGGTTTTCTTTTGCTGTTACCATACAGTGATTCCAATGTAGTACTGCTTCTAACCTTTCTAGGAAATCCAGGATGGTTCAAAAGCTTGGGCCAAAAAAGCACCCCTTTACACAGTTATTAAATTTCTCGGAAATTTATGTATGCCCGATAATTGTTTTTCTCAGGGAAAACTATAATTTGGTCTTTTTCTTTGGTATTATGAGCCTGTATCAACTAAAGGGGCACCAACTGGTCTTCTATATGGGCATTATGTGGGATTCACTTGGGAAATATAATGACCAATGCTGTCTTTCTTTTGGAGATAAGTATATAAGCTGGGGAGCTTTCCAATCGCTTTTATTTTAGGAAATTCCTCCATTAATTCGAAACCTACCAAACAATACACCAAACTGGACTTATGATTCAAATATTGATTAGCCAATTAGTTCTATCTTTGCTACTGATTAATAAGGTCCAGGCCTACACTGGTGGTAGCTCATATTACTCAAAGCTTAACCCATCCAGCTCGTACTCAGAAGCCACAACTTCTAGTTCCCAAATCACTTCTGAGTCCCCATCAATTACCAGCTCTCATAGCAATCCCGTTATATTTGCCTATGAAAAGAATACAGATGGATTTTTTGAATTCCATGTCCCTGTTCAATATGCTCCTTTCAAAGTTGAAGCTACTGCTAGAAATTTCGAATTTGGCGAGGGACTTTGGTACATAAATGTCAATGAAGAATCAACTTCAATTGGTTCATTAGACACTCCATTGAAAAGAGATTATCAATATGCTACCTATTACTATAGTGATGAGAGCTTCTCCTCCGATGAAACAATTCAAGTTGGTCTCGGTTTGGATTTATCTGGTGTTAGTAGTACGATATTGGGTGCCGTTTTTAAAGTTTTTCCAAAGATTGATGATTCCTCTTTTGAACAGTCATCGTATTCTATTGATGCTGCCTTAACTTTAACCAGTACTGCTTCAAACGGCGGCAGTGATGCAGCAGGAGCTCCTTCTCCTGTGTTAGGGGGATATCTTCCTGCTTCAACAACATCTCAAACAGCCACAGCAACAAACACGATTACCACTTCGACACCAGCAATTACTAATCCTGTCGTTACAGTTGCTATTAGTGCTACTTCAAGTGTGTCTTTTTCTATCCTTAGTTACTCAGCTATTGGTTCTGATATTTCCTATATTCCTGGTAATATTTATTTTGAAGGTATCGTTGATGATATCACTGAAACGATCACTGATGCCTCAATCGAAGTCAATGATGAAGGTTTGTTTGATGCCTACGTAGAGTTGACTACTAGTTATGAATCAATTAATTTCTATGCCTATGCCGAAAATCAAGATAAGGAAACGTATTCTGCTACAGTTTACGGAAGTTATTATTATTTCTCTACTATTGAGGGTTTTGAAGCTACGGATTATGCCGATGATAGTAAGAGATTAAGAAAAAGAGCTGATTGGAGACTTGCTTTCGATACTACGGTTACACTTTATAATGAAATATCTGATCATTCAACACAAGAACTGTCTAATTCTGGAGATACCACAGCTGCTCAAAGTGGTGGTACTGTAATTCAAAGTGGAAACAATTCTGGCAGTCACATTAATCAAGCTTATGGAAATTACGCACCTGCTACTACTACTAATACTCCAAATGCTGCTGATACTACAACATCTGAAGAAACAACAAGTTCCAGCCAAGAAGCTAGTACTCACAATGCTGCTACAACAGCAGAGCAAATGTCAACTTCCACTACTGTAACTACTAACCCATCAACATCATCTGAATCTACATCAAGTAAGGAAAATGAAGTAACAACTTCTACAGAGACTAGTAGCACTGATGATCATACCGACACTAGCCAAGACACTCCAACCAATAATGATCAAATTACTATTAATGGTAGCACTGATTATACCACTGAAGCAGGTAATGAAGAAACGACTACATCAACATATGCTAATAATGGATATACCACTGGAGCTGATACTGAAACTAGTACGACATCCACTCTTGCTAACACAGATGCGAATACTGGAAGCACTGACAGTGAAACAACTTCCAATTCTTCAGAGAATTCTTCAAAGACTACATCACTTGGAGTTAATGCTCATACAACCGTTGCCAATGTTGCTTCTAGCTCCTCATATAAGCAATCACGCTCTGTTACAACTAATGAAACAGCCGGTGCAAATAATGGTGGGGAGAACACCTATGAAGTAAATTCCCCTATTAAAACAATTGTTGCTAGCACCTTAGAAAATGCTGACGTGAGTAGTGTCAGCACTACGTTTACTCCTCAACTTCAAACCACTGTTATTGCTAGTACTTTAGATAACGGTGATATTATTAGTAGCACAAAGTCCACTGTTGCTGTTGCAGAATCTGCTGATCAAGAAACTGGTTTAACGTCAATTGAACATGGTGCCACAGGGGTTGCTTTGGTCGTTCAAACTATTATCAGTACGTTAGATAATGGCGATGTCACATTAATTGCTCATACCACTTTTGTTCCAGGTGTTCCTTCTGCTTTTACCAGTTCTCTTGCTAATGGCGAAGTCACAGTCATTGATACCACAGTTCCTGTATTAATTCCAACTGTTGTCGCCTCTACTTTAGAAAATGGGGATACCACTAGTATTGATACAGTTACACCAGCTCTTGGAACTGTTATTCCTAGTACGCTATCTAATGGTGAGACAACTATCGTTAGTACTACTATTCCTTTAGAAACTCCTACAGTTTTTGCTTCAACTTTGTCAAATGGGCAAGTTACCAGGATTAGTAAAACGGTTCCAGCAGCAATTCAAACAGTTATTGTCAGTACATTATCGAATGGTGAAGTTAGTAGTATTTCTACTTCTGTAACTTTGGCTGCTACAAGTTTGGATATTCAGTCAGGTTTTGCTTCGGGTAGGCAATATCATTCTATAATCATTGACTCCTTAATGTCTGTTTTATTTGTCATTGGATTTATCTCCTAATTTATATTTTGTTGTCTTGGGATTTTGTTCGTTCTATTTTTAATTTTTATTATACAATTAGTATTTACTTTGCATTTTTTGTTTACTTTGCACAGCTTTTATAAGTACTTAATAGACATATTTTACCTTTATACAACCCTAAATTAGTGACACTTATGTTATTTAAACCCGTAAGTAATTCTTCGTTTTGAGCATCTGCTCATTTGTCTAAACTCATCGGGAAAAAGCAACAAAAATATTAATTAATAGTAGATCCGATTCTCCTGGACAAGTCCACAGCAGTCTAGATCTGTGGGGCATATAACGCGGACGGCTGTGCCTGAAATAGTTTGCACCGCCTTGTACTTTGCAGGCACGATCCAGTCCTATAATTTAATCTTCTTTTTGCTCTGTCACTGCCCCTTTGGTCAAGGACCAGTTACCCAAAACCGTCTCTGTATCTCTCTCTATCTGTGGACTTAGCTTTAAATAATTGATCAATTAAGTTAGACCCTGTTTCAATTTCTACGGAACATTATGATGGCCTAAGAGCCCACACCAGTTACTCATCCCTTTTGCAATCCACGATTTACCCGGAGGATGAAGTTTTCTGATTTTAATTACCAGGATGGCTCTATATATATATATATATATATGGGTCGTCTGCTGCAATAATCAATTGATTATGAAGTGTAGTTGTGCTTTTTGTTGAAAGTTGAAATACCAGAATCAACCAGTGAATTATCATGTTTTCAACTCCATTCGTTTATGTACTGCTGCTGCTGTCTGCTTGGTTTCCGAAAGCTATAGCTTCTCCAATCACTCCTTACCCTACAACTTCAAGCACGGAAGCTTGGTCTCCAAGTTCCACACCGTCAATATCGGCTACTCCATCATTATCCACCTTAGTTGATGTCAACACTTTCATTCCTAACTCAAACCTTGAGATAGCTGATCAGGGGCCAACTGCTCTTTTGGGACAACTTGGATCAGCTGGTGTCATGGTAATTAATGCAGTTGAATCTCTTCTACCTCTAGAACTGACTGTTAGCTGTGAAAATTGTGTATATGATCAAAGCATTGGATATTATTCAGATAATTCTCTAGTTACAACGGCTCCAATTTCTCAAGCTACAGATATTCTCTCTTATAGTATTGAAAACTTAAATGGAAATGGTGACAGATCTATCCAGGTTCAATTTTATTTTACTCCTAAAGATTCTGATTTGGTTACTGATTTGCATGACTACACGGCAAGCATTGCCGCTACTGTTTGGCCTCATAATGATGTCTCGGGTTCCCAGCTTGGCTGGATATGGTGGCCTTCTCTCTCCTTTCATGACTTGTTTGACTCTAAATTTAATCTAGGTATTGTTGATAATGCTGATGGTGTTTTGTCCTCCTCTTCAAGCGAACTGGAAACCACATCTGAAGCTTCTACTGTTATTGTTTCAATCAAAACAACACTTTCACGCCCTTTAATTAACGTTGGATTTTCAGCCCAACCTCAGGAAACTTTTTCTGAACTTAGCTTTTCTGCAATTGGTACTGAACTAACTTATTATTCTGAATCTGTCTTTTTACTAGCAGGGTCTGCTAGTGAGCAAGCTTTAACTTTTGTGTACCCAGATACTTTAATCATTGATCCTGAAGGCCGTTTCCATTATCATGCAATCATTACAAACACGGATTATAGTACATTTGAATTTACAGCTATAGCTAATAGTCAGCCAACGACAGATTACAGCGCTACAGTTTTTATAAGTGCATCTTATGCAATTGGTTTAACAAATGCTGTTAACTCAATTACCAATTTACATAAGAGAGCTGGTGATCAGACACTTCAGTTGACTGGGTCATTTACAGCTTCTAGCACTTTATCACAGCATAGTACTGTTACAATTCATTCGACCAACATTCCTCAGCCAAGTTCCTCTTACACTGTCATCTCTCAGACTTTCCCTACGTTTACTGGATATTCCAATAGTTCGACTAGCACAAAGTATGGAAATGCAGTTACCACCATTGGCTATACCACTTACTCTGATAAAAAAACAACCTGGACTGAATATGGTGAAGTGGATGAGTCTGGTGGTACTATTGCAGAATTTACTTCTTCATCTTCAAGTTCTAGTGGAGAGAGCAATTCATTTAATGCTGTTATTACTACTCCTCAATATTCCAAATCTGCCCAAACAATAATTATTGTCACAACTGAAAGTAACGGTAACGTTGAAACACGTTCTTCCGAATTTGGGTTTGGTAGCACTGAATCTGGAGAATCCGATTATTCTTCTATGGAAGCTGGTCAAAATACTGAATCTATTTCATCAATTAGCTCAACTTCTGTGGATGGTGTTGCTGTATCGACTTCAACTTCGGGATCAGTCCCGATCATTGCCGTTGTAAACTCTCAAGAAAATGGTAATTCTGAAACTTCATCAAGTGGTCCAACAGAAGAATCAATTACGGCTTATACAGTCTATGCAATAACGACTAATTCTCAAGGACAAACCAAAACTATCACATCTGATATTTCTGCTCTATATACAGGAACTTTAATTGGTTCCAGAACTAACACTAATAACGGTGCTATAAGCACTTACACATATGCAGTTACCAGTGGTATTGTCACTTTACCTGATCAAAATGGTAAGACTACGACACAAGAAGTTAGCGTACCTCTATCTGTTAGTATACCTCATTCTGCTGAGTCTTCTCTTGCAGAGGCTAGTACCCTTGAAGGTAGTGCTAGTGGAGGTGTGAGTAGTGGATTACAAAACTTGTGGATTTATATGTTTGCTTCTGTTTTTGGATTTATAATTTTGATTTAATTTTCCTTTTTCTATCTCTATTCCTTAAAGTCCAATTATTTATTTTTAACCTTCAACCGTTCGTTTTCAAAAACATTATATTTATAATTTACTATTTAAATGCTTTTCTATTTTAGATTTTTTTAGAAATGTTATCTACTCAGTCGGAATCCTATGATACAAAGTGTATTGTATCATAGCACTAAAGGTTAAAAATTAAATCGGATATTCGAAGATGAAGATATGAAGATATACGGTGGAAAACTAAAGTGGTCAGGAGACGTCAGGACAGATATCCGCTACAATGGAAATCATGTTGGTTTATAGGAGTTGGTGATATAAATCTTTACCAATTTACACCTTGTATTTCTATCTCTATTAAACATTAAATCTGGTGCTCATGTAACCTCCAGCCTAATATTTTATACGTAAATGGCATTGCAATCTGTCAGATAGGGGACCGGACATTTTGAGTTTTCGATTAGGCGAGTCATTTCCACTTTATAGCTCTGCTCTTTCTTCCTAATGTACCAATTAAACATTTACTTCCCTCCCCCCCTCTCCCCCAACGTAGACACACAATACTTCCTATTTTGGTTTAATCTAACACCAGATTCCAATAGTTTAGGAGCCCTAGTCTCAAGAAAATGCCGTGCTGATCTTTTGACCCTTGCACTTGCATCAGCTCAGGTACAGTTTATAGCATGATCTACTTTTAGGATGGCAATCTTATTGAAAACAGTGATAGTAGCCGTTTCCAAAGTATTCCTTTTAGCTATTACGTTTTCGATCGCCATTGATTGCCGAATAGTCGATAGGGATTTGACTCTTGATCAGCATTCGAAGTCGAGCCCGCAGGTCGATTACTGGGAATACTTCAATTAACGTATTACTCAAACAAACACATGTCCTTTATCTAATCTATCATCTAAATGGGGTTTCAACTATATCTAATTTTACTTACTTATATATATCGGCCATTCACCCCCTAGGATTATCAATGAAACTAATAAATTGTTTGTTGTCGATTCTCGCTGAGCAATCAAAGGATTCCTGAGCTTCATAAGGGTGTCACAATGTATATCCACTCGTTTACTTTAGTGTATCTACTGCTACTAACATCATTTGTCCTTTCATCTACTGATATCAATTTTGCTGCTCCCTATTATCCAACGACCTCGGGCGATAAGCCCCAATCAGTGAGCCCAATTCCCTCGTTAATAACCTCAAGTACTTTAAGCTCAGAAGAAATATACACTTACATATCTTATTCCTACCTTAATATACCAGAACAAGCACCAACAGCTCTCTTAGGTCAAATTGGATCAGACGGTGTTATGATTATAGATGCTTGTCAGTCCCTTTTGCCATTGGAGTTGACAGTTAGTTGTATAAACTGTGTATTCGATCAAACTGTTGGCTATTACTCAGATAGCTTACAAATTGCAACTGGGACAATTCCTGTAACTACAGATATTCTTTCATATGAACTTGATGAGAGCTCCAATAAGAATAATGATGATTCTATCCAAGTTCAATTCCATTTTGTTCCTAATAATATTGATGAGAGTAATAATTTAGATAATCATACCGTAAATTTTGCAGCTACAGTTTGGCCCAATATTGACAATTCAAAATCACAGCTTGGTTGGATTTGGTGGCCTTCTCTTGGCTTCCACAGTTTATTCAATTCTCGGTGTGCTTTAGGTGTTCTGGTAGATGAAAGTGATTATGATAAGAGAGCAGTCAAGATCTCATCTTCATCGTCTTCAATAGTCTCCCGTCCCTTAATAAATCTAGGTCTTTCTGCCCGGTCTAAAGAAACATTTTCTGAACTTAGCTTCTCTGCAATTGGTACTGACTTGACTTATCTTCCTGAATCGGTATTTTTACTAGCCGGATCTGCAGGTGAACAAGCTTCAACTTTTGTGTATCCAGATACTTTAATCATTGATCCTGAAGGTCGTTTTAATTATCATGCAGTCATCGAAAACACAGGTTATAGTACGTTTGAATTCACAGCTATTGCCAACAACTATCCTTCACATGATCTCAATGCCACAGTCTTTTTGAGTGCTTCCTATCTAGTTGGTTTAGCGGATAAAAACCTCAACACAACTTCCAACTTCCATAAAAGAGATGGAGCAGGTGAACGTACACTTCAATTTACTGGATCATTCAAAGATTCGACTACGTTGTCACAAAGTAGCACAGTTACTATTCGTTCGAGCAATATTCCCACACCCTCAGCTTCTTACACTGTAGTGCTGCAGACTTTTCCAACTTTTGCTGGTTATTTCAATACTTCAATTACCAGTGATTATGTTAGTACAGTCACTAGCCGTGTCACCACACCTACTGAGAAACCGAAAAATGGAGTTTTATTAAATTCTAAACACGTGCGTAATGGCTATACAGTTTACATGATCACAAGTAACTCCCATGGAATATATGAAACGATTGGCGCCGGAATATCAGCAGGTCCTGGCTATACTGGTACTTTAATTGGACTTAGAGTGAACCCTAATAATGAAGTTATCAGCACTTATACTTATTCCGTTTTAAATGGACTTCTTACAATAGTTGACCCTAGTGGCCACGTAATAACTTCGGCAGTCACCGTTAGATCAAGCTCTGAAGAATCCAGCAACGGTCATAGAAGTGTAAATAGTTGTTTAAATAAATTGTGGATCTATTTATGCGCAATTTCTATTGGGTACCTTTCTTTGATATAATCTTTAACTATGTAATTTATTCTTATACTTTAGTCAAATGTTTGAATTTTTTCACGTCTGTTCTCTACATCATATCATTGATATCAAGTTGTACAACTGAGCAACTCTTTAATAATATTTTAGTAGATTAAAGTAATAAATAAAATTGACAAAAACAAAAAGACAAGATCAAGATGATATTCAAAACTAGACAAACAAAAACTACCAAATAAAGTTAAGAAGAAGAATAGAATCTTTTCAAGTCTCAGTAGAATGATATTTCCAATTACCTATTTCGAGATTGAAGTACCTTAAACTGGAAGGAAATGAATTGAAGAAATTAGCAGATTTAGATTCAATTTCTAAATATCTTAAATTTGGGGGTAATTTATCTAAATCGAATTCACCCAACTTGAAGAGACTTCCTTTGTATTTAAGAATTTCCACGCTTGTAAGCTTATTGAAATTGACTGTATTCAAGCATGATTCGAATTCTTTGTTTAAATTTCCAAATAAAGGTACGGAACTTATATGAGAAGATAACTGCAAACTAAGAAGATTAGGCGGCATTTGGTTGATGAAATAACCTAAATTCTCTATAAATTTTAGATCCGAAGTAAATGTATACATATGCCTATAATGGATATTTATAGATACCAAGTTTTCTAAAATCTTATAATTGGATATAGTAGCAAACAGACTAAAGGTCTCTATTCTCAAGTAACGTATACATTTCGGTAATTTAATTGTGTCATTGTGAAATCTGCAAATAGCAAACCTTAATATTTCAACAGACTCTGGTATATTATTACAGAAAGAGGCGTAAACATCACAATTTCTAAGATCTAAAGTCTTCAAATTTGAGAAGTTTTGAATTGAATTACTAAACTCGGAGCGTAATTGTTTTAGGTTTAGAGTTTCTACTGATATGCCATTAGGAATTAATAGGCCATTGGCTTTCTCTGGATGCTCCAGGGAAATAGTTCTAATATTAGAACAATTAGATATCCAAGTAATATCTTCAGTATGAGCTGATCTAACAAATGAGTACGCGAGATTGAATAAATGCTTGTCTAATTCTCTTGGAAGTTCAAATTTGGATTTATGCTCGCTGAGTTCTATATTTAATCGGAAATCAATATCATAACATCGGAATAGTGGTAGTAAAGAGCACAATTTTCCAATTTGGCCTTTCTGATACCAACCAAAGGACCAGCATGTGACAACCACTCGTTTTCTAGTATTATCATAGCTTGGAAGTTTGCACCATTTTTCGAGACCATCCATATCTAAAGTAACATCATAAACATCATCAAAGGAGGCCAAGGATAGAATTAAGGTTTTCAATTTTGATAGCTCGGGCAACATACCATCAAATTCTTTATAACAAAGTCCAGTTTTAGCACAACGTAATTCCAAAGTTGTAGCACAAGCATAAAACTCAATTGTACTCGAAATAACTTCAGTACTTTGACCATTAATTATACGAACTTCTTCAAAGCATCCATTTAAAAATTGAGTAAATGAATATCCTTTTATATTATCAAAATGCTGAGGAAAAATTGATGAACTTGTAAGTTTCTTTGATTTAACACCATTTCGAATCATGAAATTAGCTAATTTTACCGCTTCATCACTTAAAATCAATATAGAAGATTTTTGATAATCCATCATTGGAATTGATCGAGGAGTAAGTATATCCTTTTTCCGGGGTTTAATAATCAGGAGACCACCATGAATTTCATATTGACTGTGCATAAGCCCTTGAATAATGATTAAGTCCAGCAGTCTATCTGACCCAATAAGCTTGATTAGTTGGTGTGAATCAAGGGTGCTAAATATGACCTGTCTCCATATTTCGTCTTGTAACTCATAAGGAAGCCTCTTTATAATACTCATTGCTGTTTCATGATTTATTTGGAAATGTGAATTGTTTGTCAGCTTATGGACTTGTTTTGTTGCTTGATCCATTATATTATGCGCTGCAAATTGATATCAGGTTATCCAATTGCAATGATAGAGCGTTGACCTGACTATCAAATCAGTACGGTGTTTCATGGCTCCTATATAATTGAATAGCATGATAACCTGACTCCTGACGGACTTCAAACTTTGTGACCGGAACTCCAATAATTGAATGTTCTTCTTCTTCTTCTTCTTCTTCTTCTCCTTCTGGTTCTCAAATTAACTCATTTAAACCCTCTTGAACTTTCGATCAAGATCGATTCAAAATAGTATAGCTTGTGATAAGCGGTAACGATATCGGCCAATAATTAGATATTATGACACGTGATCTATTATTGTGTGGTACACTTCTCAGATTTTAAAGATAGCGGCTAACATGGCGGGGGTTCTATTTCACAACTTTGGTTTTGGTCACTTGGTTCATACTTGGTTCAACAATAAACTTGATTACCAATCCGAACAACCATAATTAAACTGGATAGTTATATTACCATTAACTATTTGATAAAGTCATTAGTTATGGCCAACTGCCACACACATTAATTTATCTGTCTTGGCTGTGGATCGATAGCTGTGGTTCAAGTTTATTGTGGTTCCGAGTTCCGCCACATCAATTTCAGTTTCCTTTTTCAGTTCAATCATTGAGTATTTCACTATGATATATATGTATGTAAGCTCCACAATTATCAGATAGAGTTCTATTATATCGCAAAATCATGTGAATTTCTTCAATTTTAGCATATAAATATTCCACTTCAATTTTCCATCCATGTATGCACATGAGTTGGACCCTTAGAACCCTTAAGTAAACATACATACACACACACACAAATATATATATCTATATATATATATATATAGATATATATATTCAGCTCATGGATGCCACCGCCATACTTTTAAGTATATATTGGAAAAGTTATCTTGGCTTCTGCTTCTCTTTCCTCTACAATCTTCACTATAAAATGCACTGTATTCCCACCGTTTGAGTTTTCAATCCGTCTTAAAAGTAATATTAAAGTTAACTGATAGATACATAATGTCTTCTAATAAGAAAGTTGAAGAAACTGTTTTAGCAACTACAGAGATCTCCAGTGAGACTTCGTTGAATCAAAATGATTCAAAAAAGAAGTTAACAAAAACAACTGCTTCGGATTCTGATAGTTTCTCATCAGAAATTGAAGATGGAAAAGGATCCATAAATCCTTTTCTTAACTCCACTGTTGCTGAACATTATAGGAAAGTTTATGATTCTTGCAATTATGAATGTCGTCATAGATTTGATCCTGAATTTGAATGGTCTGAAGAAGAAGAAAGACGTATTACTTGGAAATTAGATTTCAAAGTTGCGTTATTAGCTTGTTTTATGTTTGTTGCTTTACAAATTGATAGAGGTAACTTATCCCAAGCAGTTGCAGATAATCTACTTGAAGATTTAGGCATGAATACAAATGATTATAATCGTGGTAATACTATCTTTTATCTGTGCTTCCTAAGTGCTGAACTACCTTCGCAATTGATTTCCAAAAAGTTAGGCTCTGATATCTGGATTCCAATTCAAATGTTTCTTTGGAGTGTTGTTTCTATTAGTCAATGTAAAATGACAAATAAGAGTGGATTTTATGCTTGTAGGGCTTTCATTGCTTTACTTGAAGGTGGTTTCATTGCTGATTTGGTGCTATGGCTTTCTTATTTTTACACGGCTTCTGAATTATCTATTAGATTGTCATGGTTTTGGACTACTCTTTCGTTAACTCAAATTTCAACTTCATTGCTTGCATTTGGTATTCTTAGAATGCGTGGTATATGTGGGTTGCCTGGGTGGGCATGGCTATTTTTAATAGAGGGTCTCATTACACTTTTAATTGCCATTTCATCTTTTTTCCTTATGGTTCCTTCTTCTTGTCAAACGAAGAAGCCATGGAATAAGAAAGGTTGGTTTACAGAAAGAGAAGAATTCATTATTGTCAACAAAGTTTTGAGAGATGATCCTACAAAGGGAGATATGAACAATAGACAAGGTATTACTCTCAAGATGTTATGGTATGGTCTTAGTGACTATTATCTATGGCCAATTTATTTGATTGGCATCACTGCTTATCAGCCAACAAATGTTTTAACTGCTTATTTAACACTAGTTCTAAAAGGAATTGGTTTTGGTACTTTCCAAGTTCAATTACTGGCCATTCCACAATACGTTCTACATATTATTTTGTTGCTTTTGATTACATGGCTTTCTGAAAGATATAAGAATAGATTGGGCTTTTCTTTGTTTCAACCATTTTACACTGTCCCATTGATACTTACTCTTAGATTTTGGCCTGGTGCTATGATTAATAAATGGGGCACTTATGCTGTCGTTTCTTTGTTGTTGGGTAACCCATACATCCATGCTATTTGTGTCTCACTTTGTTCCAGGAATTCTCAAACAATCAAAACTAGAACTGTGTCTGCTTCTATTTATAACATGTTTGTTCAAGCAGGTAGTATCATCAGTTCTAATATCTATAGAACTGAAGACAAACCATTGTACAGAACAGGTAATGCTGTTTTAGTTGGATTTGCGTTAGCTATGTTTCCAATTATAGGTGGTACGAAATTATTCTACATTTACATTAATAGAAAGAGAGATAGGATCTGGAATTCCATGACTCCTGCAGAACAAGATGATTATCTTACTAATTCTAAAGATACTGGTTCGAAAAGATTAGATTTTAGATTTGGTCATTAGTTTCATTCATTTAGTTGCTTTTCTAGACTAGCTTGTTTGTTCTTTAAGTTTTCTTCTTGTATATGGAACTGGTGTTTTTATTCTTTTTACAAACTTTCTTTTATAACAATATAATAATAAGTGCTTTTCTTGAGCCATTTTACCAAGAAAATTAGATAATCATGTTTGAAACCGAAAGAATAAGAAGTTATTGAGGAAGAATTTCAACTAATGTATCTATCTGTTTTTACAATTTATATGACCCAGGGACTTAAAGAGAACTGTTTCACGGAACTATATATATATTTAACTGGAGATTCATCTGATACATACAGATGCATCGGTTTAATCGATTTACTATTGTTCCAAATGAGAAAATCGAAAGATAAAGAAAAGTTTTAGTTACAGGTTTTAAGATTAAGATTATTAACTGCCCAGTTCCACTCTGGTTCGTCGGTGCCGATGCATTTAATATATGTACTTATTTGGAAAGATATAGAATTCAGCTGTAAGTTTTGAATCAAACTTCAAAATGAATAGTATCGCTATGGTCATAACTTAATTACATCCATATGCAGACATTGGAGAATTATGTAACTTATGGTATGTATGTACGTACGTACGTACGTACGTATACAAAGATTCCTTGAAGTAATTATCTGTTCCATTTAGTTATCTAGTTGAAAATAGATCAATAGGCTGAGCTATGACTGCAAGTTTTTAAGCAGCAACCGAGGGTAGCGAGGGTGTGGGGGGGGGGGGGGCCGAAAATGTATCCCTTCTTAAAAAAAAAAGGAAAATTGGTTATTTATAAAGTTTTTTCGTCTCTTTTTAACGTCCGTTTTTTACATTAACTTAAATCAGACTTTAACATCTATAGCGCCGTGCAGTGTAACCGTTGTACGTTTTATGGTTTTTCTTTTAGCTAATTTAATCAAGATCCATAAACTAAACTCTGACAGTGTTCATCGATTTCACCTGCCTGTCAAACCAACCTCCATACATTGTACGTATATTAATCATAGCTTGGTATTTTGATATGTCAATACCGACCCGCACATGTCTATGGACCTAATGCTGGCTTTGAATTTGATTGGAATGGCACAATTAATACAGTTTGCAACAGAGAGTAGGGTATACATAAACATACCCTCCTCAGAATTTCATTATAGCTCCCACCAGGAATTTGCGTTAACGCCTGGGGAAGATCTCTTTTTAAATAAAAATTGTTGTGCCACCTCAATCAATGGTTTGAGTTAAAGTTAACGAAACTAAGCTCAATACGAAACGCGTTATATATATATATATATATATATATATATTGTTGGTGGTATAATATAATGTAATCAATAGCTGTTGTAAAGTCCATTAATCGAAATGTTGGTTGCAATTACGAGGTTTACCCGTACTGAACCTATTGTTCGAGTTAGTGGGGCATGCATGATAGTGGTGAGTTATTGAACCGGGATTAGATAATTTTGTTCCATTGCATGCCTGTATTAACTGCAAAGATTCTGACGTAGGCACTATATACAGTAATGCAATTAATTAGGATGAATATATATTGGTCCTTTGCATCTGTTTAAAATAGATTAAAAATATTTCAATTTAACTGCCCTGGTGTTGATGATACATATCTTTTTTTTCTTAATCCAACTAAACTTAAACACTACAACCCTATATCCAGACTAATTGCATACCGTACCATGCCCTAATAAACATACAGTATGTTAAAAACTATCCATCAGCCACCCGTTCAAAAAAATTCCTAGATCGAATCGAGATCTCATTCCATAGAACACCGATTTTCGCAATCTATCTCTTCCCACCCCATGCACCATCATATGTAATAATCCTGGCTCCCGCCCAGTGGCCGCTAGAGCCACACGGATAATAGCCGTTCACCCCCGATGTAACGTCAAACGTTGCATGCATTCTGCGGTATTCAGACCAGGATGGCCTGATTTTTTTTTCGTATGCATATATCATTCATACCCCTACATATGTGGCCTGGCCTAGAAACACAAATACAGGTGAATACAGGTGGGTGATTGTTGAGGCAATTCCGCTCTGTTGCGATGGGTGGGTTGGATCAGCAGGATATCTATCGTGGGTCTAGGGCAGGGGGTACGGTTTGAGTGAACATAGGGGTGTGGTGCAAGCTAGCCCCCTCTAATCATACCATCATATCATCCACCTACTTAAGCATCTGTAAGGAGATACACCAATTTCAGCTACGGCCGATCTCATTGAGGTTATTGTTTCATAATAATTATATTATATGTATATATAATATTAAAACCGTTTTAAATTAATTAGATCATAAATAAATAAGGAAACAACTCCTCATGAAATATATGATCGATCCATTTTAAAGCCATAGAGTTTAAAGTTTTTAATTCGGGATCTCATCTATCTTACTTATGAAGTCGACAAAGGGTCACGATTCATGAAGATCCCTTGAAGCATGATGTGACCTTGGATTCTCATAGCCTTCTCGCCCTAAACTCCGGATTATATCCGAGTCAGAAAGCGAATTTCAATTGTCTGATTTTATACCGAGCATGAACAGTGATTCCCGGTGAATGAAGCGACCAGATCAGCGTGGGTGCAAAGTAAAGTTACAGGTCACACACTGTACAGGACTATTGAGCACAGCGATCTCTCATTAGAGAAGCGAGAGTTTTAACGAAAATCGATTAACGAGTTTAACGAGTAATTAAGCTTCCCAGATTGTTTAACTGGCTGGGGGAGGGGGTGTGTGTGGGTGTGTATGACTGTTAAAGGATGGATCTGAGCTGTTCTTTGAAACCTTGAATTGGAACTTTGTTATACCTGTCTTGTCTTGAATTAACGGCGAGAAGAAACCCGGAAAATATGCGTTGTGCCTGGTGGATTGTGGTGGAAGGTGTGCAGCCTCCTCCCTCCCCTCCCCCCCCTAGTAAACTTTTCTACCCGCGGAAGAATACCGCGGTATTCTCTCACCACGGTACACCTCGTGGCACAAATCTCGCGTAACTCTCATTAAACATTAAATATTATACTGGACAAACTCGAACTCGCCTGGTCCTTCTCGGGACGAGAACTATTCTCTGTTCGCTGCTTTGGCGGCGGTTGTTCAGTTTCTTGCAGGTTTCAAAGCAACTCTAAAACAATTCAATTTAAATCCCATCTATCAATATCTATCATCACACACTATTACTACTACTAAAACTACAAGACCTTCCTCTATCTATCTATATATATACATATATATCTCTCTTTCTTTTCAACTCGCCTCGCCGTCGCCAAAAAAAAAAAAAAAAAAAATTCCTAACCGATCATTGATCTCGAACCAATTGCCCTAAGTGCACCGACAATATCAAATTGCTGAACTAATTAAACGAAACCTTCTTTGGCTTCTTCATCTTGAATTTGTTCCCAGCCCATATAATAACGAATTAGACACTTCACAGAAATCACACCAGAACTACTCTTTTTCCTCTACAAACTTAATTCTCCTTCCAACAACTAGTCCTTTTGCCTACTTGCTATCGGCCAGCACCACCTCCAGCCCGACTTCATACCCTTGCCACTGACAGCTTTCTCATTTCAGTTGTTCTTAGTTTGTCTCGCTCGTCCCTTTTCCTGGTTTCTTATTTAGTGACAGCTCGACTGGTCTTCCCATCGCTTTCGCCAACACTCCAAAGACATACCGTTCCTTGAAGTCTTCCTAGTATTCCAATGCTCTGTCAATTTCCATTAAATTCAGACAATAGAATGATGAACAAAGGGAACCCTCCAAACTTATCTACTCAAAGCTCAAATAACAACAATGTTATGTTACCTCCTCTTTCTGCTTTAACGTCTTCGATACAACAGCAGCAACGTGAACAACAGCAGCATCAGCAGCATCAACAGCAACAGCCTACTCCACTGAGTCCTCAACGTGTATCTACTTCCACTTCAAATGGGTACATAGATCCCAACAATAATGCAAGCACCCATCTACGACATACTTCAACGTCCATACCTCACCAAGGTTTGCCTTATGACCCAGTAAATATCTATAGATCTCCCCCAATGGCTATGAGTAATACTTCTTTGCCCGATATGAGATCCAGTTCTTCGATACTTGATGAGAAGAGAAAGGAACATTTTACTGATGTCAAAAAATCAATTTCTCATTTGCCTCCTTTATCTTCTTTACTAAATGAACCATTCGAGCCTTCTTCGACAGCACAGAATCAAAGCAACCTTCCTCCTCCTTCTTCTAATCCTCCTCCTCCTCCTCCTCCTCCTCCTCCTTCTTCCACTTCCACTTCCAATCCTAGTGATGGGGTTCACAACAGTGAAGTTAACGAAACGCTTCGAAATTCTTTTAATAAGCTGGGGTTCCGTTCAATACTAAATGAGGAACCTTCTAATGACCATGTTGTTACATGCCCTCCCCTTACTCCATCTAATAACATCATATCTCTAAACTCTTCTCCAACTTTTAATAACAACAGCAACGAACATATCAACGCTACATCAACTACAACTTCTTCTTTAAAAAGCCCGCCTGCTATGCTGGTATTTGATCCTGTTCTGGGTAAAAGACGACTCAACGGTACAACAACCCAGTCGTATTCAACAGATTCCATCAAAGAAAGAAGAAAAAAAGTGGTTAGAAGAAGAACTAGAACAGGTTGTTTGACGTGTAGGAAAAGAAGAATCAAATGTGATGAACGGAAACCGTTTTGCTTTAACTGTGAGAAATCAAAGAAAGTTTGCCAGGGTTATGAACAAGTCCCTTATGGTTCAAGACGTTATAGATATATGGATCATCCTAAATCTCAAGAAATTCAACCCAACCAACCGATAATTCACCAAGGACCACTGCCTCCAAACTTGTTACAGCAACAACAACAACAATCGGTTGCTAATCAAGCTATGTATCCAACGAATCAAACACTTGCTCAGCAGAACTATGAACCAATGCAAATCGACCAACAGCCCCAACAACAACAACAACAAGTTGCACCTCCTTCAACACAACAGCAATACAGCTATCCTCCTCAACAGCAACTACAACCTCAAGTTAAAGGCCCTCCTGCTCCTCCTTCCCAACAACAGCAACAGATGATGATGAATGCAATACCAATGGGCCGTGGTCAAACATCAAGTGGCAGTCATCACAGCTCTACCCATCAGATGATGCCGCAACAGTATCCTAACTACCCACCACAGATACAACAGCAGCAAGGTCAATTATCACCTCAACAGCCAATGATCCAGCAACCGCAACCAAGTCAAATGCAGTATAATATGTATTATCATCGACAACAACAACAACAACAACAACAACAACAACAACAGGGACCACACCAACCACCACAACCACAACCACCTCATCCAGGATATCAGCAGCAGCAGATAATGCCTCGTCAGTCCACATCTCAACAACAGCAGCAAATGCAGTATCATCGAATGCAAACTAATCAGGTGCAGCTCCCACCACCACCACCACCTCCTCCTCCTCCTCAGATGCAGTATGGTGGTGGTATGATGCCTTGATTTATGTAATTTTCAGCGGGTTTTAGTTTATTTGTGTGGGTGGGTGAGCCCTGATTATGTTGCTATATATATTTGTGTTTTGTATCCGCTGCGCTTAGTATTGATTTCGTTGTTTTGTTATTTGGATATTCTGGGTTTTTTTTACTTGTATTATAGCCAGTTATGTGTTATGTTTATGGTTGTTTCATATAGTTTTTTTTTTTTTCTTTGCTTGTGTTTTTTTAAGTTCATGTTGATATCATTGGTTCATGTTGTTATTAATGTCATGTTTTACTACTACTACTACTACTATCACCATCACCATCACCACGTACTAGGTAAAACATTATTGTGGTATAATGTTTTCAAATAAACTTACTGTCTTAAAGTTTTCATATTAATACAGAATTGTGTGATTATTAAGTATATTTACCCACACTGAATTATGTTCTTGTTGCAATGTTTGTCTATTATAAAAATATTCTCTGTTATATACGGCCAATGTTGTATATGGGTTGTTTGAAAAATGTTTACCTGCTTATCGAGAAAGTTGATGTTTGTTTCATTAGAAAAAAAAAAAATATGCATTTTATTTCGTGCAGCATCGTTTTATTTACCTCCTTATGAAGTGGCAATTGAAGGCTGTATTAAGGTTGCATTATTACATTTAGGAAATAGTTGGTTTTATCTTATTTCGATTATCATTATTATATTTATTTATACACTCTACTTTTCATGAATTTTTTGTCTTACGATTTTTCATGCTTTTTCCTTGTGTTTATATTTTATTTCTATTATTTTTATTTTATTTTTATTATTTTTTATCATTTACATAAATGATTATTTATGTTTTCTATCTTTGTTCGATTGTTGAAATGTTTTTTTCTTCTATTTTTCATTCTCCTGTGAATCTTTTAATATCTCCTACATTTTTTTTTTTGTTATCTTTACACTGTTTGAATTAGTTAATATATATAAATACGTGATATAAACGTGATTATCTCTCTTGTGTGGGTGTGTGTTTTTGTTTAGCTGTCTATATATATTGGAGGTTCGAGGCTGTGTTGTAAAAGCTGTGTTGTTATTTCTTCCAACTTAACTTAAGTCTTTACACTTCATTGAATTGCTCAATTGCACACACAATTAAACACTATAAAAAGCAAATGCAATTGTCATACGTATCCCTATCTAGCATACTGTTGACTTTAGTAACAACGGCAAGTGCTGAAAACGAACAACAAGTAAACACACCACCAAATATCAAAGGTGTCTCCCCGGAAGACCAACACAAATACCAACCGGACTCATCTGGCTACTTCACGTGCTTAACCGACGCCAGCATCAGGATTCCAATTTCTAAAATTAATGATGATTACTGTGACTGTCCCGATGGCTCAGATGAGCCAGGTACATCTGCTTGCTCCAACTCCCGATTCTACTGTGCTAACAAAGGTTTCAGATCAGGGTATTTGCCAGGGTTCAAAGTGAATGATGGGAAATGTGATTATGAAGTGTGTTGTGATGGGTCCGATGAAGCAGAAGGATTGTGTCCTGACATGTGTGCCGTTATGGCCAAAGAGTACCAGATTGACAAACAAGCCAAGATTAAAATTTTGAAGAATGGGTTGAAGTTGAAAAATAAGATTTTGGATAAAGCTACCGATGTTAAAATTAGACTGGTTGCTGAAAAAGAGAAATTTGTTGAGAATTTGAATCAGTTAGAAATTGAATTATCAGAGTTGGAAAATGTATCAGCCGAAAGAAATGCTCTTATAGGCGATCTGTTTAAAGGGATTGAAGGGAAAGTAAATGTGTTAAGCCAGTCGATTAATGATCAAGCCAAGGGTATTACTGATCAATTGGATAAATTGAAAGGATTGGAAAACGCATTACAAGCATTGTCTAATGACTATAACCCAAACTTTAATGATCCGGCTGTTAAAGCTGCTGTTTCGTCATATAGAGATTTTGAAGCTAACAACGAAGTTAGTTCGAATAATGGTGGAGCAGATTTAGAATTTTTCAGTAATCAAATCAACGATATTAATAATGAACTCGAGAGCTTGAAAAAGAAAGTTGGGGAGTTGGCATCAGGTAGTAATATCGAGACAGTGCCTAGTGAACCTTCATTTTTTGAAGAATTCATAAGTCAACTTCTTAATTCATTTTTAGGTGTTACTCCAAAGCAACAAAAAGCAACCACTACGTTTGCTGTTGGTGATGATTCACAAGTTCAAAATAGAGTTAAAGATTTAAAGAAACAAATCAAGAATATGAAGAAAGATTTAAATAAAAGAGAAGAAGACCTAAAGAAATCTTTCGGCCCAGATGATATATTAAGAGGGCTACAGGACACATGCATATTAGATTCAATTAGTGGATACGATTACAAAGTTTGTTTTACTGATAAATTAGAACAAGTAGGTAAAGATGGTAGAAGTACCAAAATTGGATCATTTTATAATTGTGAGGTTTCAAACGATGGATTTTTGAATATCCAATTCAATAAGGGTGAGAAATGCTGGAATGGACCAATTAGAAAAGGAGATGTTACCATCTTATGTGGTTCTGAAAATAGAATCTTGTCTGTCAGTGAACCTGAGAAATGTGAATATCATTTTGTTGTTACTTCTCCAATTGGTTGTTTCCAAGAAGATTTAGATCAGCTAGAGAACGATGATATATAAGTGTGTCTAAGAATTATATTTTACTTGTTTTTTTAATTGAAAGAGAAGAAAAAAGTGTTCATGTGTTTTTATTTTTTAAATTTTTAAAATACAGCCTGTATTCAAATTATATATATATATATATAAATGAATTGATATAAATAAAATGTCTAACTAAATTATCTCTCTGAATAAGTAGCACCAGGTTGAGTATTATAAAACCCCTGGTTACCTACATAAGGCTGTTGTTGACTAGGAGGAGGTCCTTCGGGTCTTTGATAAACCTCTTCAGGATGTTCCACCCCAGCAGCTGACTGATCATTGTTATTGTATTCAGTCTTATAAGGATAAGTATTATCTTGATTAGCAACCACGAAATTGCCATCCTGATCATAATACCCATGATCGTTAACACCAGCCTGGGCAGTGTATTGTGGTGGAGGAGGAGGTGATTGAGTAGGTTGAGTTGTAGTTGTAGTAGGATTATAATAATATTGTGGATCTAAATAAGTAGTACCGTATAAAATAGGTTGCCCCCGTCTTTCTCTACCACTATTAACACAACAAACCAATAATACAGCAACTACAACAATCAAAGCAAAGAATCCCCAATATCCACGATTAGAACTTCTTGAACTGTGATAGTTCCCATAATCATCATAATAACCTCTTTTTTCAATTTCTTCATAAAAACTTCCTAGTCCATCATGATAGCCATTCACTATGTCGTAGTAACTTCCATCTTTGTCGTAGTAGTATTCACGGGGTGTTGCAGACATGCGTTTGAGTAATTCGATGTATTTTGAGTCGATTAATGGCATTGTGTTTATCCGTCTGGCTCTGTTGGGCTATTGAAGAGGTAAGAAAGAGTGAATCATTAATGGTGAACTTTCACAGAAAACAAATCACAGCATTCGGATATTTCAACCTGTTTTAGTACTGTCTTTGCTACCATAATTACTATGGCGCGTATGCACAGACCCAAGTTTCCTGTATACTGGACTTCCCAATTTTTTGCGCTAGTCATTTATACATACAATGAGACATTACAATAGTAGAAAACACAAAAATAAGATTTAAAGTATACATACACTGAATTTCACAAGAATAGTGGATTAATGTCGAATAGACTAAAATAAAGAGAAGAGATTTTTCAAAAAAAAAACAAAAAAAAAAACAGAAGCATAAACAAAACACAAAGGAAAATCATAAGAACAAAATGAACACACAAAAAAAAGGCCATTTATAGACTATCAATCATCAAGATCAACAAATCAAACATATTAAATCAGGTTTTATAATAACCTTGGTTGGCAACAGGAGTGTTATAATAATCCTGAGCACTAGTAGTAACATTCTGAGGATGTTGAGCGGCAGTTGGACGTTCGTACTGCATAGCACCAACTTGCTGGTTAGTGTTATTATAACCATGACCATAATCAGCATTTTCAGTGTTCCCAGCGGTAGCACCCGTACCAGTGGCGCCAACCCCAGTGGTGGCACCGCCAGGAGTACCATCAGGTCTAGTATATTGATTTTTCTCAGCATGATGGTTAAAACTAGACGAACCACTAGAAGATTGAGTTTTACCAGAGTAAGGATAACCACCGCCAGCAGCACCAACATTATTTTGTTGAGTGTTTGCATCATGAGTGATAAAATTACCATTTTGATCATAGTAACCATCCGAAGTACTATAGTCATTGGTATTAGCAACTTGAGGATCGCTGTATGTGGTGTTGTTTTTTCTCTTTCTATAGTAGCAAAAGTAAAGCAAAGCAGCAATTGGAACCAAGACAAATGCCAAAAAACCCAAGAATCCTAAGTGACGGTGTCTGTGATGGGTTCTTCTGACTTGGCAATTACCGTATTGGTCACAGTAATAGTCATCACTAGAGCTTTTTTCTTGTTGGTCGGCAGCGTTACTTGTGCCGTTTAATGACGAAAAGACAGTTCTTTTAATCAACTCGATATTTTCTGTTGATAAAGCAGGCATAATGGGTTGAACTTGATATTAATTATAATTGTAAGATTTCTATTTACAATTAGAGAAACCATTCCACTCTCTCACCAATCCCCCCATGTACATAAACATAGCAGCAAGTTATACCAGCTTTATACCAACTTGGTAGCAACCCAGTAGTCTAGTCTACTCGACTGGGCTTTCACTTTCACTTTCACTTTCACTTTCACTTTCACCAAAACCCGAATCAAATGAAAATATCACATCACATAGGTACACCATATCTAGAAAAACAGCAATCCATACATACACCATACAGCAGATTGGAACGACTAAACTCCTCTTCCTTTTTCCATTCCATGTCATGGTTCTACACGGACCACGGATAACAAACAACACGCCCTGCCTTTTTTTCTTGAAATCCTGTGAGCCTATTTTTTAGGGAAGCTTCCTGCTGGAGATAACAGTATGACAGCATCACCAATCCACCCCAAACCAGCCCGTATACCCATTCAAGATCACCAATTACATAGCTTTAGCCAACGCTCCACAACACCCATTATTCCAGTAAAACACCCACGTCTGTATCACCTCTGTGTGTCTCAAAAACCCCAATTTTGAAGCATAAGTGGTACTCCCAATACCCATACACAACCCCTCGTTAAATATGGTGTGCTAAGTGCGTCGGGAACTATGATGTCCCCGTGATTACGGTACACCGCGTAACTTTGGAGTAACGGAACAGATAGTTTTCTTGATGATGGGATTCGGGCTTCTGTGACCTGTTCTGATGGGTTTGGAGTTAGGCAATTATCGGGGTGGTTAATGTTCTAGAATTGGGATTCCATATTCTTCAGTTTGGATACGATTGTGGTTGTTGCTGTTGTAATTAGTTTCACTTGTTATTGCCGAAACTATTTGTGTGGAGATCTCGTTCGTGCGTTTGGTGATGTAATAATAATTCACAACTCTCTTTTTTTTTTTTTTTTTTGATTTTGAATATGGATACGGGATCACATAAATGATTTTTACTTCTAATTAATTAAGGGAGAAGAATATACCACTGAGAGAAGGGGGAACTGAGAGAAATAAAAAAGCAAACAAAAGAAAAAAAAAAAAACGCCACTAGTATATAAAAGAGTAATTTTCTTAATAAAATCTAACAAAAAAAAAGGGTGGTTGGGAAAACCAACTAATCTACTTGTTTAACAGTATTCACAAATATTCACACTTGAATAAGACTTGGCAAACTATACAACCAAATTAATGTATTTCCAAATTCAAACTAACCATTAACAGGCAAATGAAAAGACTCTTTCCATTAATTTTTCAAATGAGAAGGAGGAGGACCAGGGGGAGCCACATACGCACCAGTCATGCTTGTACTACCGGTGGCGTCGTTACTAACATTAGCATTAATAGGAGGAGGACCAGCAGGAGGAGCATAATAAGTCATATCTATATTATCATGACGAGTAGCGGTGGTTTCATTATAATACGCAGAGGCAGGAGCAGCCGTTGAGCCTGTGGTCTGGAATGGGTTTGCTGCTGTGGTTGCAGCTTGATAAACACCACTTTGCTGTTCTTGAGGTATCTGTTGTTCGGTTTTATTATATGGGATGAAATTACCACTTTGGTCATAGTATCCTGCGTCCTGGTTTGGATTTGGGTTTTCAGTGTAGGTGGGTAACGCCTGAGGGTTGGTGGTGTTGGATTGGTAATAGGATGGAGGAGCTAAATAATGGGAGATAATTGGAGTTGAACCTCTTCTCATTCTTCTCACATTTATCATACACGTAGATAGTAAGAAGATGACTATCAAAAGAGCAAAAAAGGCAAAGAAGGCATACCTTATACCACCGTTGTTGTTGTCGCTGTCTCCGAAATACGAGTATCTTTTTGAAAGGACCAGATCTGGGATGTTGATTGAGGGCATGTTCTATGGGTGTTATCTTATGGCTGATATGGTGTAGTTGCTATGTACAAAAGAAAAGTTAGCTGTAGTCCGCTATAACCCCTGATTCTTAAACAACTTTCACACTCTTTTGATCAATGACGCTGACTTTTATCTAAGCCTAGTTCGGGCTTCGAGCGGCGCCGAACTCACATATATGTCAATCCCTTTTTTTTCCTCGGAACCAGAACCAGAACCAGAACCAGAACTAGAACTAGAACTAGAACTAGAACTATCCCAACTCCTAATTACGAATCATTGGCGATGGATACAATGACGATCACACTGTCCCAGAACACCAGTTCAGAGTATGATTCAGACCTCACACACCCACAAAGTTCCGACCTCAAAGTGATACTAACGGTTAAGCAGTGATGCGAGAGTAACAATCAGAAATAAGCTATACAGCACAATTGACTCAATCGATGAAGGTATAACACAAGGCCAAGTGATCCAATTAAAACTGCAACTGAAATCCCAGAAGCGAAAACTCGACAACGACAACGACGACGAAACAACCCCAAACATCATCAAAACAACAACACTACAATATCCCAACCTCGACTCCACGCAAGCTTACAAATTTCTGAAATACTACAAAACGATCAAAACAGTGTATGAGCTATTAAAAGGAAACACTAGGTTGACTAAACGACAATTATTCTATTCAGATGTGGAACTGTATCAACGACAAGATGTGATTGATGATATAATTGATAATTTGGCTAATTGTTTCAATGTGTCTATTGAGAAGTTGAATGTATTGGGATCACCTAAAGGGATGATTACTGTTAACTTCCCAAAGTTGGTGTTGAACTATAAACAGGAACATGTGTTTGAGTTCAAGTCGGGGCAGGAGTGCTTGGTTCCTTTGATCTCGTTGGATTCGACGTCTGAAGATTTCTGTTTTTCAACTTCACCACCACCACCAACAACGCCAGCTACTACAATAGTCGATGAAATTTGGATAATAGAAAAACACGCAATATTCTCCAAAATTAACGCTGAGATCCAACACCATTCACTAAACATCGTGTTAATAACAGGCAAAGGCTTTCCAGACAGACTAACCAAAACCTTTACAAATTTCCTCGCACTACACCACCCACAAGCTAAGGTGAGAGGGTTTGTTGACAGTGACGTTTACGGATTGTCCATATTCCGACAATATGACTGCAAAAGGATGATTTACGAGGGAGTGAAGTTGTTACAGAGCCGGACTGGAGAACGTGTCAAGTATTTGCGGATCAAGAAAAGGGACCGGGTACTGATGAAAAACCTGTTGGCTTGCTTAGTGAGAACAGATCAGGATGGAGACCAGAATTGTAACCAACTGAGACGGGAGTTACAGTTGGGGATGTTTTTGCACGTTAAAAAAGAGCTGGATTAGTGGTAGGATAGTGGATGTATAACTAACTATGTATCTGAGTTTAGTACAAAAAAAGGTAGTTTCACTTCAACTTAGGGGGCTTTAACTGCCTCTCCGCAAGTCATGCGAGGATGTTGTTCCAGTTTATCCGGAGGCTGGTGGGCTATCATTTCGGAGCGGGCAAATTGCCCAAAACGGAAGGATGGTAAGGTAAAGGAAAGGACGCGTCCGAGCGGCGACGAGGTCGGAGTCGGAGTAGAGACAATGCAACTTGCCATCGAGTTATTCAAAAGCTGTGACAGGTGGAGTAGATACATAAAAAGTATATAATATATACTTATAAATCCTGTTTTCAACAAATTAGATGTCTCCACGAGCTCTAACTCTAGTTCTAACTTAAAGCTCCAAATCCTCCTCTACTAGTCAACAAGACGTCAACAAAACTCCAAAGCCAGGTAGCTCATCGCCTCCGAAGCTTAACTGTGACTAGCCCCGTTTTCCATTTTCTATTTCAACCTGTTCTTCTGATCTGATTCACTGCCATCCGAGCTCTGTTATATAAACTGTTTATTTCCCTCTTTTCTCCCCGTGTCCATCGTCTTTTATCTTTGCCCCTAATACAAGCTCAACCACTTCCACAACCATCCCAAGATGACTATCCACCGTCATAACCTCTCCTCCCTACAACTCCATAGCATGCCACTGTGCTCGGAGTCAACCACCAACAGCTCAACTTCCACTCAAACCCCTAGTGCTCCAGCTTACTCAAGAACGCAGTCGTCTTCCTCGATAGCGTCTCTGCCTTCTTCTATCTACTCTTATCCAGTCACTCCTGAGTTTTCAACAAATGTAATACAGTCTGAAATTGGTAACTTGTTTCATATCCACGACGATAACGATATTGATGATTTTGATTTGAATGCTATTGTCGATGATGAAGAAATTATGTCTATTCCTTTCAGAACAAAATCATCTTCTTTATCTCTACGAAAATTGGCTTCTCATAACTCTAGTAAGATTAACTGTTTAAAAACCCAGGATGCTAACTCGACTCCAAATCCTGCTCCAACGATAGAATTCGAGGACGACACCGATGATGCATGCATGATGATGGAATCAAGCTCCGAAACTGAACGTGAGCAAGACATGAACGATTCATTAGAATCATACAGCGAAGAGCAAGCCGTTTCAGAAACAGTTCCTAAGAAATCAAAATCAAAATGGTTTATATGCTTAATCGGCCTACCGGCCTGTGGAAAATCAACCGTTGTCAAGCAACTGGCCACATATCTTAAAGAAGAAACAAATAATCTCTACAGAATAAAGTCCTTCAATGCTGGAGACGTTAGAAGAAAACACGAAAAAATGATGACTGGCTTCAAAACCAAGTTCGATTTCAATTTCGGCAATGATGACTCTACCAAGCTGAGAAACTTGTATGCTTTCGAAGCATTAAAACAACTGACTGACTCATTAATCAACGACTCTATTGATATTGGTGTATTTGATGCTACCAACTCCACTGTTTCAAGACGAGAATCTGTTTTCAAAAATGTCAGTCAAGTGTCCATCGAATCAGGTATCAAGATTCATCCACTAATCTTAGAAGTGAAATGCAAGAATAATTCGATGAGAAGATTTAACATGGAACACAAAGCCCACAACAACGATTACAAAGACACACCTAAAGACATAGCACTTGCCGATTTCTTTGAAAGAGCCAGAAATTACGAGAATGCATACGAACGAGTCACCACTGAAGAACTATCCCATTTACATGCCAAATACTTTTCTATTACGAATGCGGGCGAGTCAATTCATTACGATTGTGGATTAACGCATTCATCGCAAGGACACCCATGTGGGAAGTTCAAGTCTACGGTGTTGAACTTGATTCTAAGTTTTCTTATCAGTTACAGAAGCACGTTTGGTAAAGACTACATTGATAAAGTTGTGGAGTTTTACGAGTCAGGTGTGTACAAGCCTATTGCTGGTTCTGCAGCTTCATCTACTGAAAGTTCCACTGTTAATTCTATGACTAATTCAAGTAACAATAGTTCCACCAACTTGTGTTTTGCTGTGTCGAATAAAAGCATCAATGTTTCAGAAGCCGTTAAGAAGGTAAGATTGGCCAAGGCTAATGCTGAGTTAAAGAGTGCTGCTGGATTGAGTGATAAGTTGTCATATGATGGAATTCATATGAACCCTCTTTGATGTTTTTCCTTTTTTTTTTCACCTGTTTTATGATATTGTCCATTGTTTTGTTACATGAGTTCCACTGTTTGATATTGCCATTATTTATTGAACCTCTTCCGGGTGTTATTTATTATTTATTTGGGATCTGGTTTTATGAAGAAAAGACCTTAGACCGTTGGTTTGTTTGTTGCTTATTTATTTTTTGTTATTGTGATGAATTTGTATGGATATGTTTCATTTTCAGTATTTTTACACGTTGGGTTTCATTTAAAAGTTTCATTTATTTTTTCAAAACAGAGAACTTCTCTCTTTCTCCATAATTTTCAAATTTCCATTTACTGTTGTTTCGTTTACTATATCGATGTTTAAATGTTTTATTATTTTATTATTTTATTATTTTATTACTTTTCTGTGCTTTTTGTTATCATTTTACAGATATACAACTTTGTGTTGTTCTCTTTCATGTATTTTTTGTTTTGTTGTACCCTCTCTTTGTTATGCTTTCTTTTTCATATACATGTCGCTCATTTGCGTCCTTTATCATTATACATCCTTTTGTTCTTTCTGTTTTCTGCAATGTTGCCGTTTTGTTGTTCCTTTAATGCTTTTTTTTTTTTTTGCTTGTTCTTTCTTTGTAATTATTTGTTTGGGTTTAATGTCTTTTTTTTTGTTAATTTTTGATAGAGGGTTTGTTCATTTATTATATATATATATATTATATGCTTATAAATATTTATTATTTTATTATTGTTCGATTACCGTTTAGTTTGGGTGATAGTATTTGTAACGGAAATCCTTTTTTTTTTTGGAAAAGGGACACACGTAATATAGGTTAGAGACAACTTCTGTTATAAAATCCACATTATAGTAAAGATTTAATAAACCATAATTTCATAATATTAGTTCCATCTCTCTTAGCCATACTGCTATAAAAGAAAATTATGATTTTCTTTGGATTTTATTAACTCAATTGCTCTAATATACAGGTCAGAAAAGAAGAAAAAAGCAAAGCAAAAAAACAAAAAACTCTATTAGTCAACAACAACCACAACAACACAGAGACAAACACCCACACCAAACTATCTAAAACCCAGAAAGACCAGGAATACCACCACTCAACCCAGGAATAGCACCCTCACCACCAGCACCCGCACCCGCACCCGTCGTTCCAGCAGAACCACCATCATTGTTTCCATCACCACCGCCACTACCACCCTTAATATCATCAAGATCCTTAATGGCCAATGCCTGCTGCTTATCATTCCATGACTCACCAGTATATGCCGAATCATTGAAACTGGAATCGTTCGGTCTGGCCCTACTCCAGAACCGCATCGACTTATCGGCGCCAGCCGTACAGAGCATGTGACCCAATGGATGATACTCTAGTGTGTAAATGGCACGTTCATGGGCATAAGGTATCCGGTGTAATGGCTGGTCAATTATGGTTGTGGTGTTTGATGAATTTGATTGAAACGGTGTGGATGTGGATGTGGAAGGGGTGTTTAGGATCAATTTTTCGTCTATACTTTTCATGAGGTCGTATGACGCTAGTGAGCCATCGTAGCCACCAATTGTTAGTGTTGATGAATGTATCGGGTGCCATGTCACAGATGTTAAATCCACATCGTCTTCGGATTTGATGACTGATAGTGTTTTCATTGTTCTCAGGTCGAATATTCTCGTGGAATGATCTCTTGAACAGGCAGCAAGTAATCTTTCGTTACCTTTTTTTTGAAATTTTGTTTTAGTAACCGTATGTTTGAAGTCATGTAATGTGGAAATACACTTTGCATCTCTTGGATCCCAGAATTTGACTAGGTTATCTTTCGAACCACTCACAATTAACCCTAAACTAGGATGCCAATCACAAGACTTCACATCCCAGTGATGACTCTTCAAGGTCCGCTCCTCTCGACCTTGTCCGAAATTCCAAACTTTCAAAAATTGATCATCGGAACAAGATACAAATTTGGTGTCATTAGGAGAAAACACTAGATCCTGAATAGCTTGTTCATGAGCCTTGTTTAAGATATTCACATTGTTGAAATTAGGTTGCCAAAACTTAATCGTACCCATTTGATCACCACTGATTAACCATTCCCCATTATGACTGTAATCCATTGCGTAAATTGGTGCATCGTGAGCTTGCATGATAGATTCAAAATTGAAAGTTAGCCCATTCCATACTGTAAACTCTCCAGAATACGAAGCAACTAATACCCTTCTAGCATCGGGCGTCCATTTAATCACATGAATTGCATGTTTGGATTTGTTGGTTGAAACATGAACGAATTTAGCAGCTGTGTCCACAATACTAGCTTGTTCTACTGTTGGAGGGAGTAGTTGAGTTAGGTAAGATGCATCAGGCCTTATTTTACCTATTGGTTGTCTTCTTCTTCGTCTGTTGTAGATATTTTTGGAAATCATGTATTTGCCTAGTGGTGTAAAGTAGTCCACTGTTCGTCTACGAGACTGTTGTTGGTTGTTGTTGTTGTTGTTATCGCCGTCTTTAAACTCGTGACGGTTCCTATCCTTGTTGTTGCCCATTGCTTGGTTCCTATCCCTAGTGTTACCTGTGAACTGGTTCCTGTCTCTATTGTTGTTCATTGTTTGTATTTTTTATTGTAAGGAAAGTTGTGTGATCCCGTTTTAATTTCTTTTGAAGGAGTTATAACTTATAACTCTTGACCTTCTTCATCTTCAATTCTCCTTAAAAAAACTACTTTGCAAATTAAAACGTGGCGCACGGTAGCAGGGGGCTGGTGAACATTGAAAAAAGGCGCACGGATCTTGAATCTTTGATAAAAAAAATTTGAATTTTTTGAATCTAACCAGCCAGAATTTAATCAACTCTGGTCTTTGACATATCGAATAAAATCAAATAATCGAATACCAAGGGGTTTTAGAATGTCTCAGGAATCCCAAGTTTTGGAAGCTTTGACCCATCTAGGTCCCATTTGTTCATTACAATGTTTAAACAATGAATTAATTTTAGTTGGTGATGGACCATCATTGAAAATTTACAATTATATCACATCTGAATTAATTTTCCAAAAGCAAATTTTCCAAAGAAACAAAATCCACGGGATTTGTATTGGTGGTGGAGGTGATGACAGTGATCCACTGTTGAGTATTTGGGGTGGTCGATCATTATCAATTATTAAATTATCTGCATTGAAGAAAAAAGAGCCAACAACAAGCAAAGAGCTGTTCGTTGGTGATTGGATCATGGCCACTGAATTTTCCCAGGACAAAACTCAACTATACTGTTTAACAGCCCATAATTCAGTCACTATAATCAATTTAACTACAATGGCTTTGCAAAATGTTCAAAATTGTAACTGGAAATCAATCTTGTATTCTGGGTCCATTAGAGTGTTGGCCGACAAAACTTTGATATGCTCAGGTACCGTCATGGACGGGATTCTGATTTGGGATTTGGAGAGTGGTGAGGTGTTGCATCATTTGACTGGTCATGAAGGTTCGATTTTTGGAGTCAAAGCGTCTGAGGATGGTAAGTATTTAGTTAGTTGTTCTGATGATAGATCGATTAAGATTTGGAGCGTGGTGAATGGTGAGTTGTTGGCTACTGGGTGGGGTCATGGTGCTAGAATTTGGTGTTTGGATTTTTATGGTTTTAGTGAAACTGGGTTTAAGATCTTTAGTGCTTCTGAAGACTGTACTTCTAGAATATGGCATTTTGAAAATGGCAATGCTGATTTAAAACAGTTTGATATTATGACTTGTCATACTGGTAGAAATATTTGGAGTGGATGTGTTAATGATGATTTGAAAATTGGGTTCACTGGTGGTGCTGACGGTAAATTGAAAATCCACGATTTAGAAGAAACCACTAGAACTGGTTTTAAGAATTCTAGATGGACTTTGAATGAAATAAGTCAAGCAACGGGTGTAAAATTTGAAAAAGATGAATCATCGAAAGAATATTTTGACTTTCAATTTGGGTTAGTTACAATTTCATCGTTAGGTAAAGTGTTTGTTTGTGAAGGTTTCCAAAATTGGAAATATTTGTTTGAAGATTCAAGATTTACTAATTTTTCATTAGTTAGAGGGTTTAAAACTAGCCCAATCGTTACTATCACTAATAAGTATGGCGACATCATATTGTTGAAGTTCAATAAAGACTGTGAAGTTGTTAACAAACAAGAAATCAAAGAAGATGGTTTAGCTAAAATCAGTAACGTGATACCATGGTCTCATGAAGATAAACATTACATTTTATTAGAATCACCAAATCCAAGAGACAATTTGATTTTGAAGCAGATAAGCGAAGATTTAAAAGTTACAGAAGACTTTAAGTTTGTTAAACCTCAAGATAAAATCGTGGTTACTTCGTTAGAAATCGATACCGCTCACAATCAAGCTATTATTGGTTGTAGATTTGGCACATTATTGATTTTTGATTTAGAAATACCAGGTGGTGCAGTTATGAATCATAAGAAATTAATTAAAGGTGATACTATATCTTCAGTGAAATTACTTTCTTCAGAACCAAAAACTAAAGAATTGGTGTTATTTATAGCCATGAAAGATTCTGGTTATTATGTTGTTAGAATCAACTCAGAATACGAACTTGAAATTTTAGAAGATAATAAAATGCAAAGAGGTTTTGTTGATGGAATGTTTTACAGCCCACAAGGAGATTTAATATTATATGGTTTCAGATCCGATTATTTCTTTATTTTCAATGAAACTAGACAGTTTGAAATAACGAGGGAAGCTTGTGGTGGTCCTCATAGACAATGGACATTCACCTATTCATATGACAATAAGTTTAAACAATTAAGATACAGATTCATTTACACAAGAACTTCGGAAATTCAGCTGATTCAGAATGGTGAACTTGGTATTCAATCTAATTTCTTAAGTACTGGATTACATGGAAGAGAAATCAGAAGTATGGCTGTTGCGAACACTTCTGATCCATCCAAGAAAATATTGATTACTGGTGCTGAAGATACAACTATTAAATTATCTACATTAAGTAAAGATGGTGAAGTTAAATTGCACTGGACTCAAAGACAACATGTCTCAGGATTACAATCTGTCCATTGTGTCAATGATAATTACATTATGAGTTCTTCAGCTAGAGAAGAATTATATTTATGGAAGATTACTACTGACGTTACATCATATTCACCTTTTATCACATTATACAGAACCATTAAACCTTCATCTTCGAATCCAGATTTAAGAGTAATGGATTTTGACACTGTTGAAATTAAAGATAGCAAGACTGGCGAAGCTGCTGGATTTTTGTTAGTTACAGTTTACTCAGATTCTAATATAAGAATATGGTATTTCAATTATGAAGAAAAAAGTTTCAAATTATTCATTGATGGATATTATCAAACATGTTGTATTTTAAATGTCAAATTTGTTATTTTAGAAAACACCTTATACGTTATGATTGGTTCGACTAATGGTTATATAACAATTTATGATGTAACTAAAGAAGTTGAACAATATTTTGTTATAAATGATGACTATTTGAATTTAATTCACGATAAATTTAACCTTTCGAAATTAACTAATTTAATAACAGATCAAGAATTACATCAATCATCCATTAAATCGTTTGATGTTGCCCAAATTTCTACATCTGAGATTAAATTAGTGACTGGAGGTGATGACAATGCACTGATTTTATCAAGTATTAAGAAGATTGGATCTGATTTAGAGTACAAAGTGAATTCATTTGAAGCGGATGCTGCATCGGCTACAATTACTTCTGTTAGTTATGTTCCATATGAATCTAAAGTGTTTGCTACATCAGTTGATCAAAATTTGAAAGTGTGGTCAACTAAGAATGATTCATTGGAGTTATTAAAAAGTGAGTATACTACAGTTGCAGATACTGGCTGTTCAGCTGTTGCTAGTTTTGAAGACGGTAGTAAGATTGCATTAGTTGGTGGGTCTGGCTTCTCTAGTTGGAGATTGTAAGAATAATTAGACTGTTTTTAGGTTCCTCTTGTTTTTTATTATATTTCGCATTCCTTATAGAATTGTATAAACCTTTAATATTGTAATTATTTATTCATTAAATAGTTGTAAAAAAAAGAGAGATAATTATATACAGAGTGGAGTACAACATAAATGAACCTTAGAACCATGAGTGAGATAGATAAGTATAGTGAAAATTTTGAATGACCCTTGGACCTTGGATTGAACTAACCTTGTCTTTGCTTGTGCTTTGGATTGGCTTTACAAAGCACATACACCCTTCCTTTTCTTCTGGCTATATAACAGGATGAACAAAATTTCTTGACCGAAGTTCTAACTTTATAACTTCTGGTTAGTTCAATGGACTTGAGAAAGTAGTTGTTGGCAAAAGCTGTTAAGTTATATTTAGGTAGTTTCTGGAGGCCTAGTTTTAGGTTTGATAAGAACATTGTTGATTCGATATGCAGTGGAATCTGTTTTGATCCGCTGAAGTGACTGGTGATAATCTCTTCTGAATGAAA
This sequence comes from Ambrosiozyma platypodis, assembly GCA_030557395.1. Classification (NCBI taxonomy): domain Eukaryota; kingdom Fungi; phylum Ascomycota; class Pichiomycetes; order Pichiales; family Pichiaceae; genus Ambrosiozyma; species Ambrosiozyma platypodis. The sequence goes on from JAKTPC010000002.1 coordinate 430,768, forward strand.
GTGTTTTGTGTGTCCAGGTGAAAAACGGAGCGCTCGAAACAAATATGTCACGTGACTATTTGATCTTTTCACCCGTGCACCACAAGAGATAGCAGTTTATCAACAAATCAACAAGATCACGACAAACAACAAATTAAGTCAGCTCAACAGCTTGATTGCCACTAAAACACTTTCTAAATCTTCAAAAAAAAGCAATTACAATGGAAGGCTGGAGAGAAGTAAGTACCATTTGATTTGTTATTTCCCCATTTTGAACTAAGACTAACTCAATCCCCATGTTCAGTTCACACGTATACCTGCTTTAAAGCTGCCCAAGAATGAACCTCCTGTTCAACCAGGAAAACCTCCTCCCAAAGTGATCACAGCTATTAGTTTTGATGATTCACATGATTTGATATGGTTGGGTGACTCTGATGGCTATCTCTGTTCCTACAGCGGGATCAAATTGGCTCCTTACACGTCTGTTAGAGCCCACAAGGGCCCAGTTTTGAAGATTCTGAATCATAAGAAAGGAATAGTTTCTATCTCTGCCGACTCTCTTAGACTTGGAACAATTGAAGGTGTTTGTAAATACAATATCAGAGACCCAAATTACAGAGGGTTTACTTCGATGTCTTACACCTCTAATACTCAATCTGAATTACTAGTTGGTGGTACTGCGTCCACTATGAATAACAGAATACTAAAAGTAGACATGATTAATGGTAAAATATCAGGAACAATAGATTACAGCGGAGACATCTTACTAATGGATACAAATTTGAAATATGTGGTATTAGGCAAGTCAGACGGTTCGATTGATATTCTTGATCCTAAACTATCAAGTTTTGTGGCCACTTTCAAATGTCATTCTGCAAGTTTATCGAGTATGTGTGTTAGAGACACAACAGTTCTAACAACAGGTTATTCACTAAGGCGGGATCAATTTGTTCCAGATGTATTTGTGTGCAATATAGACCTTAAGAATTTAAGACTAGACTCACCTGTTTCTTTCCCAGCGGGTGCCTCTCAAACTTTTCTACATCCAAAAATACCAACTGTTAGTCTGATAGCATCTAATATGGGTCAAATCAATTTCATAGACATTTATAATCCTGGTAAATTACAGTTATATCAAGCTGAACTATCATCATTCTTAACTCTCAGCGATTTATCTTCATCTGGTGAATGTTTTGCATTTGTTGATGCTACTCAGACTTTGTATCTATGGGCGAGTGTTCCGCTAGGTTCCACTAAAACACCTACATTTTCAGTTTTAAGCACTTCCGTTCCTTTGCCGATATTAGATCAAGAGCCAATTCCAGTTAACAACAGGATATCATTTGATTCTTCTACTCCTTTAAATTCGGTTAAATTACCTCACTATTCAAGCATGCTTCTCTCCGGTTGGCCTGGTGATTTATTATTTGAGGTGGGTAAATTACCTTTGCAAATAGATCCTGAAATATTAAGATCATCAAAGGCTTTAGAAGGGTTCCTAATTGCCAGATATAACAAGGACAAATATGGTTCTAGAAATGCTTATATTAAATATGAGAGTATTTCAGATAAAAAAGGTCTTTTAAACAGAGTCCCAAAATTCATTAGTGAAAGAGAGGATGATGAAGAAACCAATGAAAAAAGTATTAAATTACTGCAAGAATTAGCAAGAGATGCCTTCGTTGATTCTTCAATGAATGGTGATGTTCCTAATGTTTTCAAAAAAGTTGATATCTTGTACAGTAAATTTGGTGTTGATGATTTTGATTTCGATTTTTATAACAAAACCCCTTATTCAGGTTTAGAAACCAATGCCGAAAACTCTTATTCTAATTGTTTACTTCAATTGTATAGATATGTTCCATCCATTTTTAATTTTGTTGTCAGAACACTGGCTGAAGATGCTACTTATGATGATTTTGTGTTAACTGAACTAGGCTATTTATTTGATATGTTGGTTAAGGCCAATGGTAGACATTGTATTGCTTCTAATTTCCAAAGATTGATATGTTCATTAGATGATGCTGCTAGATTAAACTTATTAAACAATGAAGGTAAGGCTAAAGATGACGCTGGTCAAAGAAAACTGATTCATACTTTCAATAGATTTCTGTTACAAAAGTTAGTTCTAGATGAGAAGGAATTATATAATACGCAATTATCTCAACATCTGAATTCAATTTGTGGAGTTTTAACAGAGACAGCAGTCACTTCAATGTATTGTACTTTTGCTCATAAGGGAACTACAATTTTTCACTCTATTGATGTTAACAGTATTCCACCACCTCCAATCATTCCAACTCATATAACAATTTTAAATTACATGGAGGCATCAATGAATAAACTATCTCGTCATCAAATTTCTTGTGATCATTGTGGTACTAATCATCCAGTTGATGCATCAATAAGAATAAATCAACTACCTCCTGTAGTGGTTCTTAATGTAGATTTATCAAATGAACAAACTAATGAGGTTAGAATGTTGAACGGCTGGCTTGTTCCTGAATTCTATTCTGCTATTTCTCCTTTAGGTACTTTGGTTTTACGTACTAACGTTGTTGCAGGTAATATGGCCAATCTTAAGAAATATGAATTGTTAGGGTATGTTGCACAAATTACATCCAGAGATAGTACAAATCATCTTGTGACTATTGTCAAGGTGAATGATTCAAATGATTGTAATCCGGCCTCTAATAAATGGTACATGTTTAATGATTTCTTAGTTTCTGAAATCAAAGAAGAAGAAGTTTTTAATTTAACGCATTGGTGGAAAAGACTTGTTGTGGTTGTCTATCAAGAAGTTAATATTGCTAGTCAATCGTTTGATTATTCAACTTGGAAGAGCAATTTAAATGATTCTATTCTATATAGAGATCATTTTGCTAAAGGTACTAGAGAAGGTAAGATTATTGAATATGAACTATTAACTGAAGAAGAAGCTCCTAAACCAGGCACTTTGGTTGCTATTGATGCTGAATTTGTTCAATTGGCCCCACCAGAATATGAATTTAGCTCACGAGGTGTGAAGACATTAGTTAAGCCAAAGCGATTATCATTAGCTAGAGTTTCAGTGCTACGAGGTGAAGGGCCAAAGGCGGGTGTTTGCTTTATTGATGATTATATTGTTACGAATGAAAGCATTGATGATTACATTACTTCATTTTCGGGTATTGAACCAGGTAACTTAAATCCAGATACATCGAATAAAACATTGGTTAATTTACAAACTGCATATAGAAAAATGTGGCTTTTGCTGAACTTAGGCTGTGTATTTGTGGGTCATGCTTTAACTGGTGATTTCAGAACGATTAATATTCAAGTCCCACAGAATCAAATTAGGGACACCGCCGAATTCTTTTATTTGAAAAAAGAGAAGAGAAAGCTAGGTTTAAAGTTTTTAATTTATCATCTATTCAACGAAAGAGTTCAAACTGGTAATCATGATTCAATTGAAGATGCTTATTCTGCTTTGAAGTTATATAAGAAATATTTAGAATTATCTAGAACCGGACAGTTAGAAAATACGTTGACGAGAATTTATCTTGAGGGTCAATTTTCCAGGTTTAAAATTCCTGAGAATTAAGTTTTGTTTTGTGTCATGAATGAATGTGTTTTGTTTTGGAATTGCATTTTTTACTCTTTTTCTTTTCTTTCATTTATTGTACACTATCCTTTTGGGTTTAAGATTTTTTTCTAACAACCCGAATCCTTGTATACTTCTTTTGGTTACCTCTGCTTTTATGTTTGTTACTTTACTTAACTTTACATAATTTCAACTTAATGAAAACGAAAAAAAACTTCTTACAAATTAACAGATAGTAAGGGTAGTGATAAAAAAAATTGCAATTTATAAGGACCAGAAGGCAGGAGTAATAGCAAAAAGAGAGATACGTAAATGAGCTTGTGGCGATTGAAGAAAACTCAAACCAATTAAAGAACATATTTGATTAAAAAAACTAAATCAAATTATAAGTAAGGTCGATTAAGTCACTCTAAAAAAACACAAATCAATTATTTATATATTTTCTTGAAAAAACTAGTAAAAGGAGACAACCAAAAAAATAACAGAAAATAAATAGAAAAGTGTATCTGTCTTTTCTTCGCTTTTCTTTGAAAGCTAAATTTAATTAAAGAAAGCAAAAAAAAACCTAGAAAATTAAACTCTCTCTTTAATTAGTTATTGTATATTCACCAAAGTCATAGATGACCCACGCTGCTGCTGCTGTTGGGCTCTTGTTGTAGGCTGATATTTCATAGAATTATGGCTTCTAAGGGCATTCCTTTGATGTTGTTGCTGTTGCTGCAGCAGAGAAAGTTCTTGTTGTTGCTGTAGACTTAATTGTGGATGTGGTGTAGGTAGGTTATTTGATGGACCTCCTCCATTGCTGTTAGAATGACCATTGCTATAACTAGAAGTACGATTATAGGGAACTCTGAATTGTTGGCTTGATGATCTAGATTTATTGCTACCATTCATAACTGGGGAAATCGGCAGGTGTTGATGTTGGTCGGTAGGTGGTTTATTTCCAAAAGTTTCACAACTATCTTTCCACATTTCAAGCAATAGCTTATTGGAATCACTCATATCATGGATTTTAGAGAATGGTCCGTGAACAACTGGTTTCGTGTGCTTAGAACTACCCGAAGTCTCAATAACTTGGGTGAGTTTGTTATGAAAATTGATATTTAAATTGGATGTTTGAGAACCAAGAGAACCCAAATTTGTGTGATGATCGGTATTTTCACTTTGGGGGACTCTTGCTTTATTGAGTTTCAAACTCATTTCAGGAGTTTCGTTCAGTCTCCCTAATGACTCTAAAACTGGATTATTGTATCTTCTAATATTCAAGTATTGTCTAGATAATTTGTCAAATTCATTTTTAGTAGCAATTGTAACAAACGCAGTTGAGTCGGCATGAGCTTCTAAAGAATTGAAGTTACTCTGTAATCTCAAACCTTGTTGAATTCTACTTTCTAAAGGCTGACGTTCTGGAGAAAGGTAAACTTCAAAACTCTCTTCAGGATCAACTTCAAATTTGGGTTTTGGAAGTTTTTGTTGCATTTTGGAAGACGTAACTTGAGCCGGTTTAGCAGAGCCTGTGGTCTGTACCGAAGTCAAAGCATGGATCGAACTGAGTTTGTTGTTGCTATTATTGGCACCATACAGTTCATTCCTGTTTGGCAGCTGATGGGTAGGGGTTTGAACCGGTCTGTCACCAACTGAAGTTCCCATACCTCTTGATTTAACAGCAGATTGCTGGAAAACTAAAGAAGCATCACTATCAGTTTTAGTCATTGAATGAGCCAGGGGTTCAGGTGTCAATCCATTTGAATTTTGAGTAGTACTAAAGTAATCAATGTGATCTTCAGCATGGACGTGTTGATTCATACTGTTATTTAGGTCGCGTGGAAGGTTGTGGTAAACGGGTTTTTCTTGGCCAGTCGATTGAGAGAGCAGAAAAGTAGAATTGTATAATCTATCCTCCCGTTGCTCAATTGGTTGATCTTGCTGTTGAACTTGCTGTTGAACTTGCTGTTGATCTTGCTGTTGATCTTGTTTTTGATCTTGCTGTTGATCTTGTTTTTGATCTTGTTTTTTATGATTTACTGGTTCTTGAGTTTGTTTTTTGAATTGCTCTTTGGAATATTCTAAATTGTATTCCGGTATTCTGGTAACGCTGGATGCAGACCCTGGGGTCAAATTAGCAGGGTGCATTTCGACAACCTTAGCATCATCATCAAACGACTCAACTTCTTCTTCAGAACCTCCAGAATTGGCAGACTTGTCTGAGTCATTGTTTTGCAACTCCAGATGGACTCTCTGTTTAGGGTGTTTCTGGTGGTGTCGTTGGAGGTTGGTGAGACTTGTAGTTCTGTTGAAAACTGTTAGTGATGCGAGTTTGTTGCCAGATTTGACACGAAATACCTCTCCACTGGACTTGGACCTCATGAACTTAGGTCTCTCTGTCACTGTGTCTGTGTCTTGGGTGGGGTTGGCGGGCTCATTGGACCTTATCACGGTCAGCTTGTTCAGATTCTTGCCGTAGGAGGCATTTCTGGCGACGGGCTTGCCTGCCGCAAACTTCTTGACAGGTTTCTTCTTGCCTTCCTCTTTCAAGGAAGTGGAGGATCTGCCTCTTGCGATGCCTGGATGAACCATTGCTGGTGATGGGAGTTAGTGAGTAGTCGGAGAGCCAGTACTTAGGGTAAGCTTAAGCTATGACCATCAGATAAGCAGCCAGTCAGGTGTTGAAATTTGAAAAGAAATTTGATTTTCTTTTTGCGCATATATGGAGCGAAGAAATTTGGTTTTGGATTAGAAGCTGTTCTGTTCCTCAATTAAAGCTGAAACAGAAATAAAATGGATACTTAGCTATATATAACTTTAATCCATTGAAGTATTTTAAAAGAAATCTGAAGCGGCTAATCTGTATGTACAAGATTAACAATAGGTTCTTTACCTAGGAAGAGATCGTCTCTTATAGAATCTCAAGTACAAAAAAGTATTCGAAATAATGTGGTAATACTATTAGTAAAAAGAGAAAGGGTATATAATATGAAGTAAAAAAAAACAAAGGAAATCCCTAACAACCAAACAAAAGGATACTAAAACATATGAATATGCAACAAGTTAATAAAAAAAACAGCCAACTCTTAATTCACCAGAGTAATTCTTCTTCATGATAATCAACATTCTTATTGCATTTCAAGGACTTCACAACAGCCGTTCTGACATCAGCATTCAAATCTTTTGGTCCACATGCAATCACAGCAATATTACCTTCTAATTCTTCAAGATGTAAGGCTAATGATTCGCCTATATTGGGTTTATCTTCAAAATTAACAGCAATTGGACCATCAGAATAACTCTCTTTAAGTAATTCAACTAAAAATTCCTTCATTTCATCTCTTTGTAGTTCCATTGAATGGCTGGAAGGAGATGTAGATTCTCTTTGTTCTTCTGAAACCATTGACTCCATTTGTTGGGATCTGGAGCCGGTTTGAGTTGAACCAGGGATATTTTCATATGCAGTAATAGCAAGAGCAGTTGGTGTCTCTTCGGGAGATAAAACAGGATTCTCTTGTGGTGCTATATCTGTAGTTGTAGATTGGTCATTTTCTGTAGCTAATGGGGATAATTGCGGCTGATATCTTGCTCTACGTGAAGGAGGGACAGCTGTAATTATATCAGCTTTAGTAGTATCCATGCCAAATTCTTGTTCATGTATAGGAGATGGTGTATTAGTGTAATTATGGGATCCAGATTCAGATGGAGAAACTGATGGAGAATTTTGTAGCTGCAGTTTATGAGAAGGATGAATAGCAGTAGATATATCGGCTCTGGTGGTATCCATTTCATAAACTTGGCCAGGTATAGGAGAAGGTGTATTAGCGGAAGGAAATGATGGTGAGACATTATTGGATTCAGAGACAACGGTAGCAGGATGAGACTGCAAGAAACGTGAAGGGGTTGGTTGCGGATACAGCGTAGTTCTACCTGTTCTTAAAGTTAAACCGCCAGTAACACCAGTAACACCAGTTTTATATGTTCTTCTATCAAATGTTCTAGCTGTCTTAATTGAACTAGCATCAGAAGAATCAAATTTGAAATTTAGATAACTTATTTGCATATCTTCATTGGCAATAGAAGGAATAGGACTTTTCTCTTCAACTTCTTCATGTATCTCATCCGGGTGTGGTTCACCTGGGTAGTCTAACATATTTATACGTTTTTCTTCTTCTATTCTCATACATTCGTTCAATTCGGGATCAACAAAAGGCTTGGTTATAAAGATTTGTAATTCAAGTATATCACTATATTCTTTTAATGAATCAATTTCTTTTCTAAAGGCAAGCATGCTTTCAAGATTAGGTATCATCCAAACAATTGCAACAGACTTCCTTTGTTCTTCTCTTTGACCTCTCAATGTTTGAGCTCTATTAATTCTAGCTAAATCTGAAGCCATTGAAAAAATAGCGGTCATGCCGACACCACCAGCAATAAAAACACTATTATCGTAACCTTTAAATGGGATATTGGAACCATAAGCACCTTCAACAAGAATTGGAATCTTACATTCAGCTCTTGGCTGTTGTGATATATAATCCGCTAGTTTTTTAGTCAATCCACTTTTAATTCTGATTAAAAACACCAATTGATTGAAATTTTGTTCAGAACATGCAGTAACAACAGTGAAAGGATGAGCTTGCCAAAACATATTTTTCTTCATAAAATAAATCCAACAGTAAGCACCTGGGTAAGGTTTCCACCAACCTGAATGATTAACTTCCATTCTAATAGAATGAGGTCTATAAGATAAACTATTGGTATCACCATCAATGACAGTTTCAAACAACACTTTACAATTTGCATTTAAAACACCACCTGATAAAAGAATTCTACCAGCTCTAAAAACATATTCAAATGCCCAAATTGAAAATGAAACAGCAATATATTCAATCCATCCTAAAGTTATACAATGATACCAAATACCAACAGTAAACACAATCATCAATATTTTGTGAGACATTTTGAAGAATTCATAACCTTTATTTCTGAAGCAAGCCCAACACGTAGTGGCAATCAATGCAATAAATGCAGCATTAGCCATTCTCCATTTAAGCAAACCCCAACGATCAATGTAATCACCTCTTGCACCAACATAAAGTAAATAGAAGAAACCATGTAAAACTAATAAAGTAAAAACAACTCTTGAAGTCCATTTATGAAACACTTGAAAAGCTCTATAAGACATGCCACTAGTATACATTGTAAGATTATTTCTTGCAGCAAATAAAAACACCAAAGGTAATTGAGTAGTACCAATGATACCAGTTCTGTCAGCATAAGCAACATATTTACTACCTTTTTTGCATCGAAACACAGTACTTGGACTAAATGGTTCATAACTTATACAGCATAGTATCACAGTTAACAGAATATATATCGAGATGACTATAGAATGTAGTCTAATAGGTAATTTTGAAACAACAGGTTGTAAATGTGATCCCGATCTTCTTTGAGTTTGAGCTCTTTCAATTGGGCCATGATACCAATTTGGTTTAAGCAATTGAGGACAAATAAAATGAATTTTCATCCATCGAATAATTTTAAATGAATTGAATCTATGCATGAAATAAGGAAAGCACCATTGAGCCAGATTTTGACAAGTTGCTAGAAGAATGACTAATCCCCAATAGCCTAACAATATGAGACCAAAATAAGTTGAACGCATTCTTTGATTCATAAGGGTCGAAACACTGGTAAATGACAAATTATAATAGCTTTCTGGTATCTTAACGGAATTTTTTAAAGGAGCTTGAACAAGAGTTGAATTTAAATTGTTTGATCTATGTTTAGCATTGTCAGGGATTGTAAAATTACCCGATGGATGGTTACTTTTACTTTTATTGAGTCTGTTAAGTTTATTAAAATAAGAAGATGGATCATACTCTATAACATGAGGTTCTATTCTTTCTTTAAAATTCTGTAATTCTAAGTAACTATATTTGGCATGAGCTTGGTGATGACAAACATCGATCATATAATCATAAGCTTTTGTAAGTTTTTTTCCATCGGCTGTATAATTTCCAATACAGGTTAAAACAGTACCCATAAAATGTATATTCCTGCAACGACATTTGTAAGCTAGATCTGGTTCTGGACAATCAAATGGAAATTCGGTAAAGTTGCTGGCTATGTATAAACAAGCAGCACCTTCAGCACTAGTTATCCCTCTTGCTGAAACAGTTGGGCTAGTGATCAGTTGAAGAAAGAGATAAGAGGGTAGCAAAGTTTGAGGTTTCATCACTGGGGATGATAAGTGGTCCTTTCAAAAGGTCTTTTGGATTTGGAGTTAGATGTCCAAAAGAAATGGGTAACTGGGAAACCTAAGTTCAAGCAATTCCTATAGGAACCTGCTCTTTTGTTGGAGAGGTCGGTCTTTGTTTCGGCGCGCGGTGTGTTTACGTGAGATAAAGTTTGGTCGAACTCTGGTGCATTCAGAACCACCAGCTCAGACTGAACTAAAGCAATTACCATTTATTATAATTTGTATATCTGAGACTAAAAGCAAAAAGAAGATGCATTAGATACACACACTAGCAACAAACTTACTATTCAGCGCCACCACCCATAAGCATAATCAAAATCAAAGGAGGAACAATATACATCCAATATTTCTGAATGAAACTCTTCTCAGGCTCATCTGTATCAGTATTAGCCAACTTCACACCACCTGGACCAGTAACAGCTGGCTTCTTAACAGTTCTCAAAATTGGATCCGGAACAACAGCTGTTTTCCTCCAATTCAAATGCAATTGTGGTTGTTTTTGTGGTTTCTGGTTTAATAACGACAGCAACGAAACAGAATCAACATTTTCATAATCTGTGGCCTCGATAAGCAACTCTTCACCCGACAAAGGAAATTCTAAACGTTTATAATTAAAGCAAGATAATGTGTCGTCATTACGTCCATCATTATCGCCATCAACCAAAGAAACACAGTATAATCCATTCTCAGCATCGTTTTGCAGTTCTTTTAGTTTCCATTCTATTGTTTCTTCATCAAATGATAGTGTTGCGATGTTGTATGCGTTGTTGTCTTGATTGGTGATTTGAAGGTTGTATTGTTTAGTCGTTGATAGTTGCAAGCCAAGGGCTGTTGTTGTGATTATTGAAAGAAGTGTTATCATATAATTCATCTTTTCTTTGGATTAATACAATGTGGTAGACAAGACGTGATGTTAATTGCGGTTGTTGTAATTGTAGCTCAGTTTACTGTAGTTGTTGTTTTCCTGCTGTTGTTCAACCTGTTTTTTTCAGATTTCCGTAGCAATATCCGATTATTACCACCACCAAGTTCAATTGGTCGCGTAAACAGTACTACATTGTGGATCTATCGAAAACGCAAATATTTTTTTAATTAATTTTTAACTATGTATGTGTAACTATGTATGGGTGGTATACATATTCCAAAAAAAGACAATTAACAACTTTATAAAAAAAGGCAGATAACAAAATAATTAAACAAAACTATCTTTATTTTTTTTTGGAAAAGGGAAGGATTTATTTGAATCAGCAGGCTAATATAAATATGATCAATTATGTAAAGAAATTAACTTGTAAAATTAAGAAGAAAATGAAAAAAGAAGTAATGCAAACAAATGAGAGGGAAAGAGGAAAAAAGGGAGAGGAGAAAAAGGAAAAGAGAAATCTTAAAAAGGATATCAAAAAAAGGGAGTAAAATATTAAAAAAGTAGGTAGTAAAAACGATAAAAGGAGATGAAAAATTATAACTAATTTTTTTTTTGCCTTTGTAATTTTCCATTTTTTTTTTAATTATATAATTGATAGATAAATCCAATGAACAAGAGTACAACTGATCCTTCTGTAAAAGTAACTATAATCAAGAACAAACTCCATCGAACAGAAACAAAAAAACCTTTATCCAAAAAAAAAAAAAAAACCGAAGAAAAAAATGATAGTAAAAATAAAACGTAGTAAATGAAAAGAAAAAAATAATGCTAAAAACGTAATAGACATAATAAAGTGAAGAAAATATAAGAACATAACAAAACTATATATAAGTTATAAAAAGTAAAGGATGAAACGCAAACACGAGAAGAAACAAGATGTATCATAAAATTTAATTAATAAATGAATTGAGAAAAGACGTAGAAAGGATAGAGGATATATGTATGTGTTTATATATTAGCAACAGACAAAACAAACAAAGAAACAGAGATTGTAACAACAATAATAAACTCAACTATTGATAATAATATCACCGGTGATATAAAACAGAGAAAACCCCAAAATAGATGGCAAAAAATCCAGAGACACAATTCGATGATGATGATTTACAGCAATGACTCAAGTTTAATTTTGAGAAAAGGAACCGCAACGATGAATTCAATTTTCATAATATTCAACATTCTTCTTTGCATAATCCATAGAATCACTAACTTGTTGATTATTCAAGCCATGTCTAAATCTTAAATGTCTAGTTAGAGCATCGCATCTGGAAAAAGTCTTATTGCTAAAAAAGTCGCCATTTTTAGTACTTAATCCACCTGAACAATTCTTCATTTTTTTAGTGTTATGAGAATTGGCATTGTTTGAGTTTGAATTTTCTAATGATTCAGTTGAATTTCTATAATCTGCTTCAATGACAATTTCATTATCTGGTTCTAAATTGTTTTTTCTTCTTAGATCGTCCTCACAGAACATACATCTGTAATAAGATCTTTTAGTTGCATGAATCGTATTTTGATGTCTAATTAAATCATATGGTCTTGAGAATTTTTTATTGCAAGGTAAACCTGTTTTTGGATTATTAATCAAACAGATATGATCATCATCATCGCTACCATTATTTGAAATTGGATGATGTGAAGACTTTTCTGGTGGAGTTTTGAGCTTGCGTAAAGTTGGCGAATGGATTTCAGGAGCTGGCGATCTTTTACTGTTTGCTAATGATGGTTTTTGTTGAGCTAAAACAGACTCCCTTCTTTGTTCAAAAGCAGGAGTATATAATTCATCATCGTCTTCTTCTTCATCGGACATTACATCATCATTATCATCCATTATAGCATCTTCATTATCATCAACATCACTTTCAATGTATAGATTTTCAGTATTTGGCATCATCATGTTTGGTTTTTCGTTAAAATTTGCAAAATTGAACTGTTGTTGGAAGCCACTTGATATCAGATCTCTTGGATTAATAGTTTGAGCTTGTTGAGTTAAACAATAAATAGAATTAATGCCATCAGTAACTCCAGTATTTTTATTTTTAGTGGTAGGTTGATCATTCTTAAAATAATCTTCGTCATCTAAATCACCGCCAAATGAGCTTTCGGAACTCATATCATCTAAATCCATCTCCATATCATCCAACTTATTTGGATTGTCATCATCTTCGTCATCTTCATCAGAAAATTCTTCATCTTCTACATAGAAATCAGGTTTGAAGATATTTAATTCATTTGAGGGGTTCAGAGGTTTTGAAGAGATGTTAAATTGTAATAATTCAGGAAGAAAAGATTGTTGATCAGAGTTAGCAGGATCGTAAATGTAATAATTATCTTGAGGGATAACAACCACGTCATCATTTTCGGTATAGGCCTTGCTTGAAGTATCTAGAGGAGAATCAAAGTTTGAACCCATACTACCAGATCTATCCGAATAAGAGTTACGATTATGAGATCTATTGCTGTTGTTATTAGTGTGAGAGTAATTGTTTGGCTGCAATTCATCTGGGAACACGCAGTTCGCAAAAAGCGAAGGGTTTCCATAAGAGTTGTAAATTTGATCCAGCTGACGAGACGGAGAAGGTAGAGGTTGAGGGCACTCCTGATTAGAGTTTGGCAAATTTATGAGATTGGCGTTATTTTGAAGGGGATCAACAGTATTTTGACGAGGATCATCTAAGAAATGGATGGATTGGAGCATGGAGTCCTGGGAACCGTTTAAATGTAGGTATTGGCCCAAATCAATGTTACTTGAATTTTGGCTCTGAGGACGTTCACGCTGTTGAAGCTGCAGTTGCTGCTGATGTTGTTGAGCCGCCTGTTGGGCACAACTTGCAGAATGTGATTGAGAGTTTGGCATAGAGTATAGTTCGTCTTCCATTATGTCTGTTAGAGTACGTTTCAAAGTTGAGATCATGCTATCTAGGGCAGTTTCAGAAGAAGGAGGAATGATGATGATAAGGGAAAAAGGGGAAACGGGAGGGATATGAGGGAGGAAGTGATTCTGAGGGAATTTTGAGCTGAGAAAAAAGCAAGTAGTTGAGTGTAATAAGACTATATCTAGCTATTTAGTTATCTAAACCTTGATATAGGGGTATGGGGACGGGTAAAGGTTGAAACAGAAGAAAAAGAAGTGATGACTAGGTGCGCAACAAGCGGCAGGTGTTTTATTTATATTTAACGTCGTAAGTAAATCAGCCTCAATGAGTCGAGGGTTTTAGTTGAGTTAAATCCACCACAATAGTCTGACTAATCCTAATTCCGGCCGGCCTACGACGTAGGTATTTGGTATGGGATGAGTGCACATACAATTTCATCCCTTATCTGGAGTTAGCACTTTGTCCGTGAAGTAGGCACAGCTAGGGTATACGTAGTAAGTTTGCTCATCGTTCGGCCTTGTAACTCCATGGTGCAGTTACTCCGAACTCGATCTTGGGTTGGTTTGTGACATCGCCAATAGGCATGTGTTATCTAAGGCACTTCATCTTACGATATCTACTAAAGCAAATTATGTAACAGAACAATTGACTGAGATCCGGGTAGACAGTCGGCAGTCGGCCATCTTGATAATAATTCCATTCCCGTACGTTCTCTTAGTTTCGTTTCAGGACCTGTCACAGAGTTCTTTTGGGCTTATGCCTTTTACTGGTCTACATTCTGATTGCTCTTCCAGAAGGCTCGGATGCATCTGGTTGTGACGTGGAAGCGGCACAATAAGAGCAATAGACGCGTCGGCGACCTGTAATAAGTCACATGTGTTTCCTGCATATGATTGGCTGTTGGATAACTACAACAGACGTGATACTACGGGCTCAGGCTTGGGAGCCTAGATCATGGCTGTAGAGGAAAGAACATTAACCTAATAGGTTTTAATAACTTATGATTATGATGCTACCTTTGTAATCCTTCACAGCTATCGAGTCGTGATCTACAGCATTCCTAACGTGTAGGATAGTCCATACTCCGGAACGGTAAACACGGCTCGAATTATAAAATGTTTTGAAATTGAGTATCTGATGCAGCCATCCCAAATATCAACAAAATTAAATTAAAGGAACAACAACTTCAACGACTTTCGCTTGAACTAGTGATATGCTACGAAGACCACTACTCACTCGCCATCAACTATGGGTTTTTTCAACTCGAGGGATACAGTCCTATATCCTGTCAAAGAAAAAGAAAAAGAAAATGAAAACATGCCTTATTTTCAACGTGCTCCTGAGTTTCGAGACCCCAATGAACAACAACCTCATCGAGAAGAACTAATACAACCCAAAGAGCCCAACAGTTTCGTGACTCGAAAAAGAAAGGTATTCAATAATTATGTTTCTTCAAAAATAGAAAAAGAGAAACAGAAATCGCTTCGGAAACGAAAAGAAACAGAGCAAACGTTTCAAAAAACAGGGAAGACATTTCAAGAAAGAGAAAAATCATTTCACGAAAGAGAGAAATCGACATTTGAGCAAAAAGAAAGATCAGCAGTTGAAGATACAATAACCAAAACCAAACTATTACCAGATATAGAAATACCTGAAACCCAAAAAGATTTAAAATTTTACATAGATGCCGTCTTAAACACTTCAAATTGGAGTGTAAGAAACTTAAACATTAAACCCGGTGATCCCGGTTTCTTGATTTGGTTTATATTCGATTCTTACTTCCCGTTATTTTCAGCTTGTGCTGGTCCACTATCAATCATGCTATCAGTCTGTTCCATGGTTTGTACCTGGAAAGAGGATAAGATTACAGGGGAATTCATTAAGGATGATAATTGGTTATATATCATAAACAGTGTTACCATATTGTTTGCTGGATTATCTAATATTTCGTTATTGTTGAATTTTAGAAAACAGATAAGATATACCTTTAGCCAAGTTATTTCGATTTGTGGCTGGGGGGTAGCATGTTTCACAATGGTTGCTGTGATCATTGGGTTCCATGTTGATTACATGTCTAAAGAATTATACTTAAAGTATAGATTATCTTATGGGTTTTGGTTTGCTTGCTTTGCGGTGGTTATTCATTTTTCTAATTTTAGTCTATTGTTTTTGAATGATCTTGGATTCCACTTGAAAAAATACAAGCCGGTGTTCAATATCGATGATGTACAAAGATTGTTAATGGTTCAATGTATATTCACTTCATTTTGGCTGGTTGTGGGTGCTGCTTGTACTTCTAAAGCTTTTGATTTGAATTTTGGTCAAGCTTTGTATTATTGTGTTAATGGAATGGTTACTGTTGGCGCTCAGCAATACGTTCCTGATGGTCACGGATGTAGAGTTTTATCTTTACTTTGGGTAATCGTTTCTTTAATTTCTTTTGGTCTTGTGGCTTACACAATTAATGAAATGGTTATTGGATTCTCTGCTTCAACTTTATATTGGAACAAAGTTAATAAAGCAAGATTACTAAAATTTGCGGAATTGAAAAGTAACCGAGATGATCGTGGAGAAGAGATCTCTTCAAAGGATGCTTTTTCGAAAATAAAATCGGCAGGCAGTAAAGCATTAATGATTCAGAAAATAGGTTTGTTGGTTTGCATATTGTTAACATTTTCAGGAACGTTACTTGGTGGCGCTTTATTTTTTACTTTTGTAGAACATTGGGATTATAACTTTAGTGTTTATTTTTGTTTTGAATGCTTGATCACATTAGGTGATGGAAAAGTAGAACCAAAATCTCCTGGTGGAAAATCATTTTTTTGTATTTGGGCATTATTTGCAGTTCCAGTGATGACGATGTTGATTTCTTCTTTAACTGATGTTGTCTTTTATGCAGTCACTCATATTAGGGCTTTGGGATTTGTTGATATGATCGTATACATTGCTGAAGAGTTGAATTGGTGCGGGATTTTTGATTTATTGATTAAGGTTCTAACAAAGCAAGTTGATTTAGATGAAGAACAGAGAAAACTGCTAGCCAGTAATGAAGCTGAACTTTTGAATATAAGGGATAGTTATTTAGAGCAGATTAAAGAGTATGCTGATGTTGACAGATTACTACAAATCACATCTGATCCATTAGAGAATATTGCACATGCCATTATAACCACTGATAAGATTGATGATCTGAGTTTTCTTTATAACGATCATATTACAAGGTCGTTGAAAGTGAAGACAAATTTGGCAGGGTATCATAAAGAAGGTCAGATTGTCGATGACGTTTCTAAAGAATTAGTTAAAAAAAGAAGGGAATTCATATTGAAAATCTTACAGGAAGTTGATAAAGATTTTGATACTTCTCCTTTTCAAACTCAAAATTTACACATAGGCACCAGTGATGAAAAATCGTACTTAACGCAGGAAACACTTTCTGTTTTAAATACCAAATTCAGGAAGAAAAATGATTTCATATTGAATAATTTGAGTGAGTTACAAGTGCTTATCATTGAACTTGAAAAATCAATGCTTTTGTCTGAAGTTGATGCTCCTCATAAATATAGTTTTGAAGAATGGAATCGATTTTTGACGTTGACTCATAATAAAGATTATCTTGAAGATCCAGTTGGGTTTTGGCTGAGTGATAATTCTCCTTTCAGTTTCCCCAATTATGAACCTAGATACTTCTCTCATCACTATCTGCATAATATCGATCTTAAGATACAGAAGTTGGCTATTGAGTACGACATGCTTCAGACGAAGGCGATTCCAAATGATACCCCTGAGATGGGGAGTGATCCAAAGGATGAGTTACTGTAGTAGCTATATTTATATTTATTGTTTTACTTGGCTTTTCCTTTTTGTGTTTTGTGTTTTGTGTTTTGTTTTTGTGCTTTAGTTAAGTTAATTTAGAGATCCTAAGTTGTGGTATAACTTCGTAGCGACAAACAGGAAGAGCGGGCGATGCGATGCCAAATGATTAAATCCCAGACTGATTCAGTGAGTTTCAGTCTCACAATCACAACGGAGGCCCTACAGACACACACGAACATGTCCAGCAACATTAACAGCACTAATGGTAGTGCCATAGACTTATACAAAGTCTCCCAAGGCTATCTCCAAAGAATCTTGGGGCCAAACACGGGTTCCAGAGACATCCGGGTGCTCTTGCTAGATAACAGCACATCTTCAATCATTTCCATGTTCACCACACAATCAGAACTATTGAAAAACGAAATATACCTTATAGACAAGTTAGAAAACCATAATAGAGACAAATTACGTAATTTGAAATGCATCTGTTTTTTGAAACCCACCGATGCCGCCATAACTAACTTATCTTCTGAGATAAGCAATCCGAATTACATGGGCTATGAGATTTACTTTAATAATATTGTCTCTAGTCCTAGATTAGAGAGATTAGCTGAATCAGACGATTTTGAGATGATAAATACTGTGGCTGAAGTATTTATTGACTATTATATCATTAATAAAGATGTGTTTACTCCTGTTGGAATTGATAATCCATTTGGTTTTGAAGCTATTGATACTTGGGAATCAGAGTCTTTTAAAACTTCATTAGATAGTTTGACTTCTTTGTTATTGTCTTTGAAAATTAAGCCTGTTATAAGATATGAGTCCAATTCAACTATGTGTTCTAAATTAGCAAGTTCTGTTAATTTTGAATTGAATTCAAATAGTCAGCTGTTCGATCTATCTGATAAGAAAGACGTTCCTCCTTTATTGTTGATCTTGGACAGAAAAAATGATCCAATTACACCATTGTTATTCCCATGGACATACCAATCTATGATTCATGACATTATTGGAATCAAAAATAATACTGCTGATTTATCCAATTTACCTAACGTCTCAGATGAATTGAAAACTATAATTTTAAATGAAACCCAGGATCAATTTTATAAAGATTCTATGTACTTGAATTTTGGTGAATTATCTGAATCTTTAAAAAAATTTGTTGATACATACAAAGCCAAAACTAAAACAAATTCAAATATCAATACAATTCAAGATATGAAATTTTTCCTAGAGAATTATCCAGAATTTAAGAAGATCTCATTGAATTTATCAAAGCATATGTTATTATCAACTGAAATCGATAGACAAATATCCGAATCTAGAATGTGGGAGGTTGGTGAATTTGAACAATCCATGGTTTCAATAAGTGATAATTCACGTCATTCAACCCATTTACAAGAATTAGAACAATTATTATTTGATAGAAAGAAAAATAATCAAGGTGAAACTCTATCACCCATTCCACAAGAATCAAAGCTAAGACTCTTGTGTTTATATGCTTTAAAATATGAAACTTTCCAGGGAAATCAAACTAAAAGATTACTAAGAGATTTGCAACAATTTCAAAAACTAAGATACGAGCATTTACAGTTTGTTAATATTCTATTAAATTATGCTGGAGCTTCAAAACGAATGGCTACTGATGAAGGTTCAATCTTTGATAAAGTTACCAACGCATCAAATTCAATTAATGGACTGATGTTCGATAAACACGGTGATTCAAATAATATTTATATGCAACATATTCCAAGATTACAAAACATTCTAATTAAACTAGCTAGAAATAAATTAAGTCCTAAAAATTTTCCAATATTAAAACAACAACAAAGTATCATCATGGATGATAAAGTTTCTCCCCAAGAAATTGTGATTTTCTTCGTGGGTGGCTTGACTTATGAAGAAGCTAGACTAGTTTCAGAATTAAATAAATTAAATCCAGGTTTGAAATGCGTTATTGGTGGTACTAATATGATTAATTCAAAGAAGTTTATTGAGAATATAAGTGATGTTGGTTCAAATTGGGGTGGTTCTACAATCAATAGAATATAACCCCTTTTCTTTACTTTTTTATGTATATTTTAGTAATTTAATATAATATGATAAATCGATTTATTTCAGAAGAATAAAGAACAGATATAAAGGTGTATAATATAGCAGAGACATATGAACGAATGAACCTTGTTTTTTTTGCATTTCAAATTAAATTAGTTTTCTTTATAGCTTTCGTTAATATAATTAAAACTTAAAAAAACAAGATATGATAATAATACAGAAATAATGATAGTGGAAATAAACAAATAATCAAACAAAACCCAGCGTAATCAATAAAAAATAAAGAGTGAGCAATTAAACATAAAACTGAAACCGAAATCTAATGATACTTTTCTTCCCACTCGTTTAACTTCTTAGTAAGACCATCTAATTGAACCACCGAATCGTTATAACAGTTCAATAGAGACTGTTGTAGTCCACAAATCTCTTTATCTTGAAGAGTCAATTTTTCGCCTTCTCTTCTCTTGTTTTCAAATTGCAACAAATTATTTTTAAAATCTTCTTGGGTGGATAACTCGATTTGAATATTCGATATGAAATCCATAATTGAAAAGATTCTTCTTCTCATTTCATTCAGATTAATTCTTGAGTGTGGTAGATTTGGTCTGAATGGCTTATTTTCTTCAATCTTTTCAGCTTTTTGTTTTTCTTTCTTGTCTTTCTTTTCCTTCTTTTCTTTCTTTTCTCTAGGATGACGGCCACTTCTTTTATTGGGTTTAACGGGACTTGAATCGCCTGTGTTTTTACTATCCGTAACTTCGACAGTATCAGTTTCAGGTTCTGCTTCAGTAGCGGTAGCATTAACTGTAGACGTTCCAACTGTGGCTGAAGTCTGTTGTTGTTCTTCCTCTTGCTTAACAGATGATCTCTTTCTTGTAAGCTTTTCAGGCTCAGGGGTTAGCTGCTTGTCAGAAACTGCTGAAGTGGGAGGAGTTGCTTTTTGTTGATTGGTAGAAGAGTTACTTATTATAGTTGAGTTATTGTTGGAGTCACTTTCTTGTGCTGGTTCTGCTTGCGATGTTTCTTCTATTTCATCTTCTTGATCTCCACCGGCCTCGTCATCTTCACCTTTAACAGAAGTTGTTGTATTAGACATACTGGATTTCTGTGTATTAGCGGCTCTCTTTCTCAGCATTCTAGATTCTCGAGTTGATGATTCAGAAGATGATAATTGAACTTCTTCAGGTTGTACTCCGCTTTCTCTAGCGCTTTCTTCAATGGCTTTCTTTAATTGTAGTTCATATTCTAAATCTCTATGTCGAGTTCTTTTAACTCTCACATCACCATCCTTTTCATCTTTCACTTTAATATTTTTATCATCTTTAGTCGGAGTTAATGAATCTGAATGAGAATGAGTGCGACTATGGATAGCTCTAGCACCAGTTGAAGCAGCTCTTCTTCTTTTAGGTCTCTTTGTGTCCGCATGGTTAGGGTCGTAGCGGCTTCTATTGTATCCAAATTGATCAGTGAACAGTTGGTGATTCTCTGGTTTACATTGTTCACACCAGTATTTTTCAGGGGCATTTGAATCGTCTTTAATACCAACACAGTAGCCATGTTGCCAAACAGAACAGGATTCACATTGAATAAAGAAGCCAACATCAACTTCATCGAACTCTGAACCAGCATTATCAGGCAGAACTAATTCTTGATCACCACATATGCAACGAGTCACTTCTTCTGGGTCTTCACGGACATCGTCATCTTCTTCAAAAGCAGCCTCGTAGTATTCTTCTTCGTATTGCTGTTGTTGTTGACGTCTTCTTGATCTTCGAGACGACATTGTTTGTAGTTGTAAAGCAGAGAGATAGTTTCCTAGCTATTGGGATTGTATTCAGTGATAACTAAAAGTTATTGGGGATGCAATGAGGGCAATACGTGGATAACCACAATTGAAAAGGAAGAGCCAAAAGCTTTATATAAATCCTTACGAATTCTGTTCTGTTATCACAATCAGCGAGACAGGGTACCATAACCAGATAGTCCAACTATCGACGCAAGATTCCAAAATCGACGCGCTAAAGTAAATTCTCAGCTGGATGATGATCTATCGAACTTATTTGTATTTCTTAATCTAAGTGACCCATCACCAAAACTGTTTACACAACTCAAATTACAAATCATGCCCGAATCAGACACACGGAATGCTAAACCCCAATTCTTGGAAGGTGAACTTGATGAAAGTGGTAATGCAGCTGTCCAAGATTCAATGCTGATGTCTTCAAGAAGAAAGAAACCTACCTTAACAGATGACGATGAATACGAAGAGCCAATTGATATTGATGCTTCTAGACTAGCATCTGCCTCTTCATCAAGTATTTCCATAACTACTGATAATTTGGCGGACTCTTCATCGTCAGCGAAAAGTCTAGCCAAAACAAGGCCAAGTTATTATGATATGTCTGCTTATAAAAAGAGACGAATCGTTAAAAAATCTAATAAATCCTCTTCTAGAAGACGTGATGATGAGGTTGAAAAAATTCTGCAAGAAGATAAAAAATTAAGACAACACACAGCTACAAATACAGAAGATGAAAGTACGCAATCAACGGTTGAGCCTGAAGAGTCAAAGAAACAAGAACCTGAGCCAATTCAGCCTCAATTACAACAATCGATACCTAAACCAATAGTTAAACCTGCTGAGAGGCCAGCTTGGATGCCAGCTGAAGTTTTCCAGACACAACAACAGTCGCTACAGAAATCATATGAGTCTTCAGAGTTAAAAAGAAGACAAGAACAATTAGGTAGACGTCGTGGATTGGAAGGTATGTATGATGGTTCTAAAAAAGTTGAAAGTGATGTTTTAAAGAATTTAAATCAATCAATGAAAGATGAAATGGTTAGAGATCATTATAATTCACAAGCTTTCCATTCTAGACGGCAAAAAAGAACAGAATCAAAAATTTACAAGCTTCGATCTTTTAATAATTGTATCAAGTATATCTTAATCCATAAGTATGGTAGACCTCAGGGTAATGTTTTAGATTTAGGTTGTGGTAAAGGTGGTGATATGGCTAAATGGGAATCTATTCAAACAAGATCGTATGTGGGTATTGATCTTTCTGATCAATCTATTAAGGAAGCAATCAATAGATATAAGAAATCGAGATATCAATTTGAAGCTGTTTTTGCAACGGGTGATGCATTTAATACGCCTGTCCCTCAAATACTTACTAATTTCAAAGATGAAGTCAATTTAGAATTTGATACTGTTTCAATGCAATTTTGTATGCACTATGCCTTTAATTCTGAAAAGACTGTTAGAAATATGTTACAAAACGTTTCAAGGTCTTTAAAAGTTGGCGGTATTTTTGTTGGCACAATTCCATCATCGGATTTCATTAAATGGAAGATTAAGAAATTACCACCTGGCGAAAAGAAATGGGGAAATTCCATTTACTCTGTTGAATTTCCAGAACAACCACCTAAAGATGGTAAATTTGTTGAAGCTTTTGGTAATGTCTATAGTTATTATTTAGTTGATGCAGTGGATAATGTTCCTGAATTTGTTGTTCCTTTTGAAAAATTTAGAGGTCTATGTGAAGAATACAATTTAGAATTACGTTATAAGAAAAATTTCTTTGAACTGTTTAATAAGGAAATTCCAAGTTTTTTCAGAAGATTGCCAACGCCATTGCTTGAATCACTGAGAAAGCCTGATGGCACTTATGGTGTCACTGGTGAAGATAGAGATGCTTGCTCCTTTTACTTGGCCTTTGCCTTTGAAAAAACAGGTTGTTAGAGCCATAATGTATAGTTTATAAATTCAATAAAAGTAGCCTCAGCATTTAAACAATTCATTATAAATAGATTACACAAAGTACGTAAACGTATACGTCCAGCAAGACACTCAGCATGATTTTAAAATGGCCCATCCACTGGTTATACATATAAAAACTTAGAACCTCTTGCTGAATAGCTTGGTACTTAAGGCTTGTTCATTGATATATATATACCTTCCAAAATTAACTTTTGTGTGTCTGTACATCAAATAAAGCTAATAACAATTCTATTTCAATATTCATTTTCAAATTAAGGCTTGTTAGATTGTGTGATGTTATATAATCTAATTCTGTGAAAATCCAGACTACTGTAGCTTAGAGAAAATTCCACAACCTAATCGCAAGAACCAACGATTTCGGACTCCAGTTTATAATGAGCTACTAATTATTTTAGGTTAGTTTAATTTTGTAGTTATTAATTTACGCCTTTTACAAAATCATTCAATCATGCCGCCTAAATATACAAATTCTCAATTTCTAGATTTTCTCAATTCCATAAATCGAAACCTCGGGAATTGTATACGATCAATCAATTTAATTCCTTTTAATTGTGCCTAGAATCCCCCTGAAGATCATATCAAATAAGTAGGGGTTCATACGTATTATGTAATTAATTAAAATTGACGTGAAGGTAATGATGAACCACAAACAAAGCAGCAAAAGAAGGAATTGAAAAAACAAGATCTGGCTAAAACTTAGGGGATGTCTGGCCTAAAGGTACGTCTCGAATTAATTCGAAAGGGAATTCCAGATCTTTATATACTGAATAATAGTCATTCATATCTCACAGAACATCGAAAATTTGGAAGATTTCTGCATAGTTCCTTGTTTTAATGTAGGTTCTTGGGTAATTAATTTGACATCCATTTATCAAATCTATAGAAAAAGGGATTATATGGAGCTCGTATAACACCTCGTTGCAGCTTAGCGAAATCCATTGTTTGGCTTGTGTCCCTATATTATGCCTCCCCAGCTGAAACAGGTTATATTGAATCATACCGCAGTGGGAATAACAAAAGGAGCTAGTACCTATTTTCTTGAATAACAAAAGTATTCGACGCAGAAGGTACATATATCCACGCACATCATGAAATTGCTGAAAGCAGAATGCAAAGGATGGGAATTTGAAATTAATGTATACGTATGAGAATCAAGAATCATTATCGAAGTCTAAGATTTATCTATTTTAATTTTGGACTTCTAGATCATGTTCTAATCTCTTCCAAAGTGGGTTTTGATTTATTCAATTTAGATACCCAAGCTTTGACTTTGTCAGGTTGACCACTATTTAACTAAGTGCTTGAGAGTTGTGTTTTTGCTTATTGAAAGTGGGAAAATCGGTCAGAAAGATAACTTTGTTAAATTTGCAGGCGTACTCAAGACAGATTAGTTACAGGTGTATGTCAAATACCGTAAATCTATGGCTTATGTATTGCAAGCCTTATATTAATTAAATCCTTTGAAGGAATTAACTAATTAAGAGATTTTGAAATATAGAAATGAATTATATACTAGTCCAGATTTGAACTTACAGTTTTATTTTCTTGATATCTATTAGTTGTTTAATCTTGAAACGCACCTACAGTTATGTGGTACAGATGACATACAAATAAGAAAAGTCATAGGTGTCTGTATATGATTGGAATGAGAATTAAGTACTCTCCAAACCTCAGTTGAGTAATCGTCTTACATTAACAAAGTCCTATACTTAATACTCTGGTAAAGCCCAAATAATTGTTATATGTTAGTAGATATAAATGGGTTATTTGTACCCCTATATATCAGAATGTATTCATGGACCCGGTGAGCCTCTAAAGATTAAATGAATTAACGTGTCTATTAGAGCTGATATTTAATTGAGATCTCATAATTAATTGATCGGTACCTTGATGGGTATGTTCTTTTGTTGTTTATATTAAACCCAGTTAGGAAATCTAGACGTTCAAGTGAAAGAGAAAGTTGTCTATATATAACAGAGCTTGTATATTGTTCAACGGTATTTCAATTGTTCCCCCGTACAAATTAATTCTTGTCAGCTATAAGAAATTCGACCCTTAAGTATACAAGGCGTAGGTGTGCGTCGACGGTTATGCATGGACTGCAGTCAAGAACAACTTAAAATTTATTGACTTTGATATATAGATATATAATATTGTTTGACACCGGAGCAATAACTTCCAAGTTTCATAGATATAAATTTTTTTATACATACATATCAGGAAATGAACATATGGGTAAGATGCATGAAGGTGCGACAAAATTTTAGTACGGCAGAGCGGCTTTTGCGTCACTATGGAGAGCCGAACTATTTCTTAAATCTGAACCCTTCCTATATCAGGAAAAATCTCAGCCTTGAAATGCATCTTACTTCAACTAAATGAAAAAAAAAGCGTACATATATATATAACACCAATTAGTTTATCATCATACCTCTGGGCCCTATCAATGTGATTATATTCAATTAAGTTGTTGCAATACTTGAGTCATACGACTTCGGCAAGTTTTAGCTTAAAAGTCACACTCTTTAGTTTAAGGCAGTTGTGCTAGCTAAAATCATGGGCTATTTATCAACAGTGAGAGCTTTGTTAAGGCAGTATGCGGGACTTCAAACTAAAGGTGGATACTTTGTATACGATCATGCATGAATGGGATCTGTGTCAATCCCATTTACTCCCTGTAGCACATCCGTGGTAATGATCATCATCTTCGATTAGCCGGGATTTTGGAAAGAATAGATTACACTCATACGTCTATCAATCAACTCAAACTGATATACACTTTTCTTCAATTCTATATCAAAACATACCATAATTCTGTGAATTGGGCTATCTTTTTTTGATCTTGTGAATCTCGTTAATCTTGAAAGTATTTTGCTGTCAACAGAACTAGTCACCTCAAACTTAATTTTTCAAGATGCTGAAAACCAAAGCACTGCGTAGATACTTCTCATAATTCCACAGTATCCACAATTTTCCAATCCCCAGAACTTACAACATATATACAAATAGATAGGAACATGACCCAGTTCAACCATAGCACTAATCACACAGGAAAGGTTATAAAAGAATACAAAAGTCATATCCGGGGTAATTCTCTCTGTCCTGGTATTCCAGACCTTCCGTAGATCGTCAGTCGATCGTCGATCGTCGATACTTCAGTCTCCCAGAACACTTTAAACTCCCGAAATTTTAGTTTAGCCTTTTGTTGACGGATACCAACTCTTGTTTACATAGATACTTAATTATTGACCGACGTGTTTTACAACAACAACAACACAAAATTATTTAACTTTACTTACATGTCCACGTACATGCCTACGTACAAGAATATACAGCAATGAATCAGATTGTAATAAGACTTTGTAAGCAAAATCAAGTGCCCATATATCATAGTACCTGGCACCTGACGATGAAATGTAATTGGTTAGAATTTTATATTTCTCAGTTGTTTAGCTTTAAGCTTGGTGCGTGCCGGACTTAGGGGATGATGTTTGTATATGACAACTTATACATTAACTCTCAATTCAAATATGAGATATAAGCAAACCATATTAGTTACAAGTATACGACTACCAATTTCCTTAAATTGAAATAAAAACCTACAGCTGCAATCAATTGCAACTGCATCTTCAGTTTTCGACGGTCATTCATACTTGGAAGTGGTGGATATACTCTAATTTATAGTGCTAAAGTATTTCACTAGATCACAGTTATAGCTGCTATATATAAATATAAGCTTATATAGTTACCCAAGCTATAGCTAGTACATGTCGTGCCACTGCCGGTCACAATTTAAAATATTTAGCATACGTATACATGTTTAGGTTGTATTTATAGTTTTCCAAAGACAAGTTTTGTAAACCGTGGGCTGTATATCCGGCGGGTCCTCCAGGTCCCGTAATATAGATATATAACTTATTAGGATCGGGCTGGTGAACATAATACCATCCGTAACAAGCAATAACCTTCCTTCTCCATTTTTTAAGCTAACAACAGCTCACCGTATTCAACGGTTAACCCTTCCTAAAAAGTCAAGGAGGGTCTCAAATTAGCAACTCGCCAGCGAAGAAATTTAAAATCACACTATATTTTAACTCATAGCTAGCTAGTGACCATATTATTTCTCCTTCTGGTAACTTTTTTTCCGGCCTAACTGAGAAAACCGCATCAATGGAGCAAGACAAAACAAATTTAGATTCCATTTGATAGTAGTTTATCGTTAATTCACTTCTAGGGCTACTTATATCCGTGATATATATACAAGTGTAGCTGCTCATAACTAGGGATAATGGTTGAAAGCTCTGTTAATCCCCAAAATCAGCTTAAGCAACACATTGGAAATAATGAGCGTTAGGTCCAAATTCACGTGGTATATAATTATAGAGAATCCAACTATCAAGGAATCATTCAGCAGTGCTATATGCTATACATATATGTGTTCAAAGAGTTCTGGCCAAATTGGGTAAGCAATTATTTCTCAACAAGGATAATTTGAAATTTCCAGGATGTAATTTGATAAACTAGCAAGACAAACAAACAAACAATTTTATTTTTTGATAAATTTCAAGTTTCTGTATTTACATTATTACAACCCGAGTTGGCTTGTACTCCACCAATAGATCAACGATAACGTGAATGTTGTGATCATGAACTAACCACTGAGTTGAAAAACGTTTGATGATATCACCAGCATACAATAAATATAATAAATATACTTGATATGATATGATTCAACATATTACAGGCACCCAGTGCAGCCAGATTAAAATTACAATCGCAATTGAATAACCCCTGTATTATCCGGACGTGTCACATGCATGGAAGAGCCGGTCAAGCACCCGAGCGGCGTAATGTGGAGCTGCGGCTATTATTTACCTTAAGCCCTGGCGCCCGGACGAAGCGGCGTGCAGGGACGCGACAATCCTAACGGGTACTCCGTGTGTAACTCGGGCGCTTAGTCATGATCAGAAATTATGAATGGCATCTTGATATATATACAATCAAACGTATACATAGAGAGTAATTTAAAGATACCTAAAGAATATATGACATATATACACACATCTACTAAGGAGATACTCAAAGCATAATTATAAACAACTCATTTGCTGTAGTTCGTCATCTGCAGTGTACGCATACATCCAGGCCAGAATGGCTCTATATACTAGCCCGCCTCTCTCGAATTAGTCCCACCCAGTTTCAACCTGGACACCGCCTAACCCAATACTATATAACCTAGCTGGCTCCCGGTTTTGCTTTCTCTTCTTCTTCCTTCTCACAACCTCTGTATTGAATTGGCTACTGTCAATCACTCTCCTTAATAACAATACAATGGCCTCCCAGCAGAAGTACTTCCAACCTCCAGTCAAGATGGGACTCAAGAAGAAACAATCTGTTAAGAAGATGAACATTTCCAGTCCTTTCAACTTCCAGCATAATTCCAAGTTGGCCCCAGTCGACAACTACACCACATCGGCTCCACCAATTCCTCTATCTCTTGCCAACGACAACCAGGATAAAAGCAGGGCTCTTTCTGAGTCTATGTACAACTTGACCTCTCACCAACCTCTGGGCTACCCAGGGCATGTCTCCAACAGATCCCTTTCTTCTCCTAATCCTCTGAATCTCAAAGACGACCACACGACCCTTCTATTGGCAGTTCGCGCGTTCAAGAAAACATCTCCTAATGAACTCACGGTGGAAGAAGGTGAAATACTCAAGTTGGTTCAGAAGAGTACTGTGCGTGACTATGTCCTAGTGCAGTATATAAACAAGATTGGTGACCCAGGTTGGGTTCCAAAGGATTCAGTCAAAGTTTTGGAAATCTTATCAAACAACGTGTCTAGAGGATCTTCTTCATCTTCCTCTGTCTCTTCCTTTGCTGCGAACAATAATAATATAACTAATAAAGATTCTGTTTCTTCGTTCAATTCATCTGTTGGTTCTTTGAATAATTATGATTTTATAGGTACAAAACCTCCAAATTCCTCTTATCAACAGCAGTTGTTTACTCCTCCTTCAACTCCTCCTCCTCCCCAGGAAAAGTTTTTGCAAAAGACTCCTATCTCTCCTTTTAAAGAAAATTTCACTCTTCATAAATCTCCGACCACTGGACTTGTTCCTCCTCTCAATTCTAATTCTAATTCTCAAAATAAAAGAGCTAAATCTTTCCCTTTCACAGATATCAGGGTTCGTTCTACTCATCGCTATGATGGTAGATATTGGTACAAAATTGACACCGTTAATGAACATAGGGCTTGTAGATTGTTTTTATGTCGTTATTATCATGATTTCTATGAATTGCATTCAAAATTGATTGATATTTGTTATGAAGCACAAATTAAATTACCTAAGTTACCTTCTCCAATGTCTGTTCAAGATAATAAATCTGATATCCCTAACTTGATGAGAAAGAGATGCTTCAATTTGGAAGTTTATTTGAATCAATTGATTAGAGAAGTTAATTATTGTGATCCTGGTGCTGAATTCTCTTATAAGTATTTGAAAATGTTGGCTGAGTGGTTAAAACCAAAAAGCAACGATTTTGAAATCCATAGAAATTCTCAATTGACTGAACATGAAATCATTGAAAGACTACAATCTGGTACAGGAAATAAGCCAATGGTGATACCTCCCTCAATTCAACAATTACCTCCACATCAAAAGACCCCACCTCAGCAACAGCCTCCTCAACTAAGACATCCACATCCTTACCCTCATCCAATACCTTTTCCACCACAAATGCAACAACAACAACAACAGCAGCTGCATCATAAGAAAATGAGTTCTCAATCTAACACTTTCCCAAACCAAGTTCCAAGATCCATGGCAAATGCAGTCCCTCCTCCTCAATCTCCGTCATCTCCATTCAAGAAATTCCATTTCCAACCTGGTTCACCACAACAGCAGCAGCCTATACGTAAACAAGGCCCACCACAATCACTTCATAAGGCAAGATCGCATCAGCTAATGCAACAACCGCTGATTCGTTCACCAGTTGAAGCAATTGAACCTATTCAGCCTCTACGTCTTTTACAAACACAGTCAGAATATTCACTCCCAAGACCAGATTCAACAACTGAGAGCTTATCAGATACTTTAAAGAGTGCAAGCCTTGACGATTTGCCTACACAACCATTATTTGCAGCCAGTGCTACAACATCAAACGAAAACTACCCTGATACCAGTAATTCAGCAAGATTCTATTCCACATATTCATCAAAAACACTAGATGCAACAACATCCTCAACAACACTGGCTTTAAATGACGAAGAGAACTCACCACGCACGCCAACCATCCCATTCTCTTCTGTCTCCCCAACCACAACAACAGATGAAGAAACTCAGACTATCAGATGCAAAGTTGTCCGTGGTGAAGAAATTATGATGATCAAACTACCAATCGATTCATCCTTACATTATTTGAAACTATGTATTCTGACGAACTACGTGTCTGGGGATTCAAGACAGTCTATTCAGATGTTTGATGAAATCTCATTAAGTTGTAAAGATATCAAAGGTGGATCGTTCACCACGTTAGCGTCCAATCAGCATTTGAGAGATTATATCGATAGTTGCGTTAGTAAGGGTTTGCATAAGGTTACTATTAGGGTTAATTAAGAAGATTTGTTTTGTATCTTTGTTTTGGTTAATGTTCGGTTGTTGTTGCTTGCTGTTGAATCACGTTAGTAGATAATAAAATGACACTTTCATTTTATCATTATGACTAATCATTATTATCATTTAATCATTCTGTTTTTAATATATACCACTCACCTCATTTTTTTTTTCAATGCATATATATATACAGTTTATTTTTTATCATCCTATCACTTACACCCAACTCATGCCATCCACGCATGCTTAAATGGCTTACCTTTAACTCTTTATTTTTCACTTTTTTTTCTTTCACGTTTTGACTTCATTTTCCATGATTTTTCGTTGTTTTCTGTTACAGTTGCTGTTGCTGCTGTTCACCTGTCCATGAGAGTCATTGAATTGTGTTTTGTTTGTTTTAATTGGAGATCTATTATATATCTATCATTTTTTTAAGAGTTTATTGGTTTTCATTATTGTTATTGGCTGTTGTTAGGTTAATATACATTCAAGGAATGCTTCCTAGATTATTGTTTTGTGTTTTGTTTCATTGTTTTTGATTTTGGTGCCTGATATGTTCTCTGGTTTTATGGTATTAACTTAATGATATAGCCAAAGACCGAAAGAAAATGAGATAATGTTTTTATATTCATGTGTTTATCTATCTGAGACTCTCTCTCTCTTTTTTATTATTATTATTCTTATCCTGTGTTTGTTTGTTTTTTGCTCTTAGTTTTGCTTATTGTTTTGATTGTACATTATCGTTGTTTCCTTGTTTTTGTTTAATTTACTATGTTCATTTTTTTTGTTTTACAGTTTCTTTTTTCTATAATAAAAAATCAAAAAAAGAGTATTTTGTGTAAGTTACATTTCAAGTTTATAATAAATTGATTTTATATATGGTTGTTAATCTTTGAATTTTAGGTATTTTTAGTAAGGAGGTTGGTTGTTCGTGGAGCTTCTCAGTGAAGCGAATCTCTCGATATAGTTGGCCATTAGCAAGCAGCTTAAGCGGACGTCTTTGATGAAATATTATTCGATTTGTATATCAAATTAATACAACAACTTATTTGTATATTTTCTTAGACTACTATTGCTGTATAGCACAAGTACGATCACAGATCAATATTAATAAATATAAATGGGAGGAAAACGGAAACAGAGCTTTTTTTTTAATAAAAGAACTCAAAAAAAAAAAAAACGAAATGAAAAACACACAAAAGGTTAGTGAAGAAAAACAAAAAAAATAGAAGCCGGAAAAATAAATAATATGGTAATGAGGATGATATAAAAAATGTAAATCTTTTAGAAAACTGAAATCAGAAAGGATAGCTGTTTGGTTCAGTTTGAACTGAATAACCAGCAGCTTCTTGTTCTTTAGCCTTTTCTTCTAAATAAGGAAGTAAAATGTCTTTGAATTTAGTGTAACCTCTATAATCTTGAACATCTTGTTCCCATGATAAAATGCCATCTAGTAATCTTTTAGGGACATAAGGCTCTTTACACATTTCAACAACAGGCAAGAAATAAGTTCTGATTGTAAAGGCAGTAGCACCAGTAATTGGCAATCTTCTAACAGATTGTCTCTCCGATCTGAAATAGATTTTTTCAATTTGCTTGGCTGGATCAGCCGTATACCAGCCAATGACATCGGAATCTTCAGGACCAATGGAAAAAGACCAAGCTAAATCATCATCAGTTTGGATGAAGTAGTTGTTACGAACAACAGGTTTATCGACAGTTTGTCTGAGGAAGAACTTTTCCATACCTGACTTCAACTTCTCGTTGTATTTAGGAACATCACCAGTAGTATGAATTGCAGATAATGGTAGATTCAATTTATCTTTTAATCTCCAGAAACCAGCTAGCATAATAGCACCACCTTTTAAAATATACTCACCATCTTCATTTTCAATCATAACAGCCAAATCATCTTGAGTCATCATAGCAGCCATTAACATTGGATCCTGTTTGAATTCTTCTTTTTTCATATCAACAAATTCAAACACTTCACCTGTTTCCAAGTTATTGAGACCCTTAGGTGTTTGCACAAATAATGTTGGATATCTAGCGGGTAAAAATGCTCTTAATTCCATCAAGTATTCAATAGCACCGTCCCAGGCTTCAGGTAATGTACCATACAATTCAGTTCCTTTTTCAGCAACTCTTTCCAATTTACGTTGATGGTATTTCATCCATTCGTTATCTAACTCAATCCATGAATTCCAGTCCATTGATCTTATACCCATAGTAATGTAGTAAGTATGTTTGAAAGCTCTGTAAGCTATAGGTCTAGTCTTTTCAATAGACCAGTTCTTGAACTCTTGAACTTTAGGATAATTAAATATTTCCGGAGTCCAAGAACCATATTTTCTATTCTTGTTGTTCGACTTGGATGGTTCAACTGGTTTTGGGTATTTCTTGATGAAGCCTTTGTACTGATGTTTGGCGGTGGATGGGAAGATGAATTTCTTGATTAATGAAGTTAATAAAGCTATTACTATAAGACCTAAGATTGGAAGTTTGAATTGTTTGATGAATCCAACTTGCGGAGTATTGGACATGATTTCTATGTCCAGTGGTTGTTCTTCCGATATGACAGCCATTTTGTTTGAAAGGTGACTGGTGCTGTTGTGGTTGTGATTGTGGTTGTGGTTGATGTTATCGACGTTGTCGTATACTACTAAGTGGCTCTATACTTGTAATAGAACTAGAGGAAACAGGATCATTATGTTAATTTATAAGTAGGATCAACCAGCGAATGGTTTGTATGGCAAGTGGGTAAAATAATTAAGAAAATGGTAGCGGAGAAAGATAAGAAGAATGAAATTTCCTATTTGGGCGACCCTATCCCGAGTTGCTCCCAGAGTCAGAGAGACGAGTCCAATGCGGCCAAAGTTCACGAGCTCAACAAACGACAACAGTAAACAGTGGATGGACCTTATGTATAGGGAAATGTAAAAGCGATAGAGCATTTGCGAGTGGTCTGATTATGTATATAGCTGTTAGATCAAAAAACATCCCCTTCTTCAAACTCCAGCAACACGAACTAGTTAAATGGGTCGTATTATGATCACGATTACGTAACCAGATATCATCACTGATCGCTATTGCTAAACAAATTTATTTACAAGTTTATTGAAAAGCATTCTATATATAATTACAAACACATCATAACACAATAAATAGCTTAGCACACTAATCCAAATTATCGTAATCAAAGATCTTAACTTTAAACTTATTCACCTTCACCTGTAATGGTTTAGTACTATCATTATCAGTTGATTCAACTTGAGGCCTTGAGTTAATATTATTCTTATAATTAGATTTTTCATGTTTTTTTCCACCACCCAATTCATGTAAGTTCCAACCTAATGAACTAAACAATTGTGAGAAATTAAACTTATCACTGCTTCTTTCTCTTGAAATAAATATATTATCTTTACAGAAATATTGAGTGTACACTCTATGAGCTTCATTGAAATTATCAGCAGCTAACAAACCACGAATTAGAACATAATAAGTTTCTTTATTTGGTTTGAATGATGGATCTTCCAATTTAAATTTTTCAAATTCGGCTAGTCCTTTATAAAGGTCATTTGTAATTAATAGAATTAAATGTTGGGATTTAACAAAACCGGAAACAGTCTTATCTGCTCCAGGTAATCCATTTGAACTCATCAAAGCTTCGTAGACAGGAAGAGCTAATCTCTTATCAAGCGTAGTTGCATACCCAATAATGAGGTTCTTCTCGTAATCAGTTAACATACTTGTTTCAGATGATAGTAATCCAATGAACTTTCCAATTATGTATTCTCTGTCTTGACTTGTGAATTCTGAAGCATTGGTTTCAAATATGTATTTACAACACTCACTAAGAGCGAAAGAACGTGCTTCATTTAAATCAGGATCTTGTATTGGAAATATTTCAGGATTATTTAAAGCATCAAAATCAAGTTTAAAAACCTTATCGAGTCCTAATTCTTTAAAAAGAGTTTGGAAATGTGGATATAGAATACAACGGAAAGCTAAAGCAAATCTAAAATTAACTAATTCAGAAACAGGGTATTTTGATTTAAATATAAGACGTAACGCATTTTTTGAGGTAGAATCAACGCCATTTTGAAGTCTATATGTGTCTAAAACGGCTGATAATCTATTGAAAAATAACTTTAATGCACTTAAATAGTCATCTGTTTTATAGTCAGGCCAATTTAAAACGTTTTCCTTTTCTAGTTTCTCAATTATACGACCAGTTCTCACATCCTGCAAAAAATAATAATTTGCCAAAAATGAAGAATGATCATGTAGAAGCAAACCATAATAGTCACTTTGAAGTTTACGCATAGATTGCGAAGGACCCAAGAAAAACACATTGATTGCGGTTAACAATTCGGGAGAATACGACTTAAGAATTCTTTTTTCAAATCTTTTCAATGGTTTTATAAATTCTTGTTTAAATTCAGACATTGGTTTTGTAAAAGCGTGACCTCTCACAAAAGTATAATATATTTTCTTGTCTTCTTCACTTAAACTACCTTCATCTGCAAGATTACGATAGTTTAGTGTACTCACAAATGTTCTTCTAACAGTTGGTGTAAATGGGAACCAAACTTCATGGTTAATTAAAGAAGCCAAGAGACTTGCCACCTTATTCTCAATACCCTTATCATTTATAATAATCTCAAACTTAGCGGCATATTCAGGATCGGATAGCTTCATCTTTGGTTTTCTCTCCTGTAGTTCAAGCAGTTTGACCAGTGAAAATCCATGAGCAATTGAATGAT
This sequence comes from Ambrosiozyma platypodis, assembly GCA_030557395.1. Lineage (NCBI taxonomy): Eukaryota > Fungi > Ascomycota > Pichiomycetes > Pichiales > Pichiaceae > Ambrosiozyma > Ambrosiozyma platypodis. Next base: position 466,416 of record JAKTPC010000002.1, read on the forward strand.
CTAAAAATTTATGAATTGATCTTTTGGTTGCTGGATCGTTGACTCCCTCAATTTCTCGGCTGGTAGATAATATACTGTTCATTGAATCAGAGAGTCCTCCAAGTAATGCTTCCAACTCCTTGCCTTTGCTTTCATCTATTTGTAGTTTAGTGGTTGGTTGATCTGAAATCAAATTAATGGGTGATACCTCAATAGCACATTTTTCGTCAGGGATATGTCTACTTTTACTGAAACTGTGTGAACAACAAGCTAATATCAAAAGTAAGGAGTCACTTATCATTTTATTTTCCAAAACATAAAGTAACAATTGTAAGAAAACTCCAGCTTGAACTGGATCATTAGATATCAGTGAATGAGGTTTATACCCACTGTTACGTTCCCTAATCTCTTCAAGATACATATAAGTATGAGGGGCAAAGGATTTGCAATATTTCATTAATTTAGAAATTTCAATTTGTTGTTCTATGAGTTTCTTTATTAAATATTGATGCATTTTAACAGAGACAACATCAGGCATTTTATTGAAAAAATAATCATGAGCAATTGAATCAAAGACTTTATTTGTTGTGTTTATAAGTTCGTCACTTTGTAAGTTAGAATTAATATCATTCAACTTGGAAAATTTATTTAATTCAATCTCACTTAAATCAGCCAATAATTTCTTACCATTCAGACTTCTGAGCATAGTTGATTTTTCAAAAACATCAGTTGATATAATACGTGGTTGTTGATAACTGAAATTTTTCTGTACATTATCAAAAACATCTTTGTTCAATTTGAACACAGGAAGTGAAAAGAAAACAACCATAAAATCTTTTGGAAATGATCTTAGAACATTTGATAAAGTAGCAGGGTTATTCAGAACTTGAAAAGATGATAAATCTGAGTTTCTTGTAATCCTTCTAGATATTAGCCTTTCTAATCTTCTTATATCAGAAGGTTTCATATTGACAACTAATCTTGCTTCACTAATTGCATCAAATATTTTAGCAGGCCATTGTGATAACCTAATGACCTTTAAGCATCTTTCCAAACCTTGGAAACTGATGTATCTTCTGGTACCGTGTTTTTCAGCTGCGAGTGCATTCAAGTATCGAAACATCGAAGTGTAATCTTTACAGTGTGATTCAAAATAAGGGTCCTCGTAAAATCGCTCTTGTGGGTTGTTGTTGGTGTTATTGTTGTTTTTCATAACTTTATCGTGAAGTTCTTCAATCATTCCCGCTGCTTCTGGAACGTCTTCAAAAACAGAAGTGAAGCTATCAACGAATGGAGAATATAAGTTAAAGTTATTTGATATTTTTGAGAATAGTTCTTCCAAATTATTATTTTTTCTCGTCTCTTTTGCGAAATGATAAAGAACATAAGGAACAGATGTGAGTGAAAAATCCACTTTTTCCAAACGAAGGTCCTCCACAGCAGCTGAAGTTTGCCGTGGCGACATCATATTACTATGTTCAAGTTGTCTTAATTCTGGGAAAAATAATTCTAATGGCTCAGATGAAGTAGGCATGAAATATTTAATGTAAGAAGTTGTTAGTTGATAAGGATCGGATTTTGATAAATTTTTAATAACATAATTATGGATTTCATATTTTAGATAAGTTGGAACTTTCTCTAGTTTATATTTATCAATAATAGCAACTTTCAAAAAATTATAAGTATATGAAAGGTTTTGAGTGGAACTTATAAGTCTACCTTGAACGTTGTTAAATTTTATATCTAAAAACAACTTCATCTCTAAATATCTTGAATCGTCTTCGCCAGTCTTCAATTTTAATTTTTTTAGATAGTCATAGTAGTAAGATGGGGGTTGTGTTTTACCTAAGGGTGAAAAGTCACCAATCTTTAAAATTAATTCATCTATTGAGAGACTTTCTGAATTAGTAGGGTCATCATTTTTATTCTCAAGTTCTGGTTCCAAAGCACGGTGTAGACTTTGAAAAATTGGTTTGGTAGCAAAGGTGTTTTCATTATCTATAGTTGTAGTTATAGTTGGTCGAATTATTGGAGATGAATCTGTTGAGTCAGCTTCTTTTAATTTGTTAGATTGTAAATCATGAAACTGTCTGCAGTATAGTTGATGATAGGTAGGATGAGGAAAGCGATTTCGAAGTAGAGTTTTAACAGGATAAACCAATCTTTGGGTATGAGCACTTCGACTCATGACAATAGGTATCTAACGGTATGACTATAAAGTGAGAAGTATCAATTTTCTTGAAGTTTAAACAGTTGGGGTTGGTAAAATTGTTCTGGAGTGTAAACATTTTGGCTGAGCAGCAACTGCTCCACAAAACACCGCCACTCTAAACGGCCCTGAGCGACGCGTCGGCCAATGAGATTTTAACGCGTCTCGTTTTGAGGCGGATCTTAAATCACACTAACACTACGACGACAACAAATTTTGATGTAATACATAGCTGGGTTTAAATGCTGGATTCAGACTACAGCAGGTAAGTGCTGCAGGAAATGACATGAGGAGATGCAATTCAAAATGTTGTGCAGTGAGTAGGAATTAAAGGCGGAACTTCACAGAGTCAGCACTCCTCATGTGTTAAGAGACTCTCATATTTCTACCTAGACTTCTTGAACCAAATCAATTACAACTAGAAACATTTTAGGGTAGTTTGAACTGTTGAAACAAAGCAAGAAAAACCCTTGTCTCAAAACGTAGCCCGGAAACATCCTAATTTTACTCTGGAAATAGAACTAAAAGGCCAGAAGCGCCAGCTGCCTCAGCGAAAGCGTGTGATGACTTTACTTTGTGGATTGCATAATCGTTCTTCCGTCATTTAATCACAATCTCGTCTAACTACCGTGACTACTGGCAACTACATTCATTACGTGTCTTACTCTTCTGAGTCTTTCTTCTTGCTCTTGCCCTTGACTGTGTTTTTCTTATCTTTAACTCATAGCTCAGCTGTTAACCCTGTGTGCACACTGTCACGTCAAATACAAACAAACAACAAGTTCTTTAATAGATCTAAAGATACCCACTAACATCTCACACCCCAGAGCCTACTTAAGTCTGTCCTTATAATTCTAAATATACCACTTAATACACTAAATTTAAATATATATAATTTTTCAAAATGGGTGGAATTTTTTCAAAAATGTTTGGTCCAAAGCATAGAGAGATGAGAATGCTTATGCTTGGTTTAGATAACGCTGGTAAGACAAGTACGTATTACCTTTTTTTCACTTTTTAATCTTAAGATTATGAATAGAACATCATACTAACTCTAATCAAACAGCCATCTTGTATAAATTGAAGCTGGGTAAAACTGAAAAAACTGTCCCAACTGTCGGTTTCAATGTTGAAACTATTAAGTACAAAAATTTAATAATGAACACATGGGATGTTGGTGGACAAGAAAGAATTAGAGCTTTATGGAGACATTATTTCTCAGGTACTGATGCACTAATCTTTGTTATTGATTCTGCTGATAGAGATAGAATTGATAATGCCAGAAAAGAGTTAAACAGAGTCATCAATGATAAAGAATTAAAAGGCTGTTTATTGGCTGTTTTGGCTAACAAACAAGATTTAGAAGGTTCTTTGAAGCCTAAAGAGATCATTCAAAAATTAGAATTGGAAAGTATTACTGATCATAAATGGTGTGTTATCCCAACTATTGCTATCAACGGTACTGGTTTGACCGAAGTCTTAAGTTGGATTACTGCAACTCTACCAAAATAAAATAGATTAATTAATTTTTTTAGCAATTTGAATATTAATGAACACAATTAATTTATTTGTACTATAAGATCTATCAATTCTTTCTTTCTTTTATTATTGTCATTGAGTGTTAAAAATACATTTTCAATTTTTTCCTTCATGTTTTAACTTGTTTCAATTTTCAATTTCAATTCATTTGCATTTTTTTTCAAATCATTCTTCTTTTTTTTTTTTTTTTGACAATTAGTGTACTGTTATTATCTTAATATCCTTCTTATATAACTATTTCTCTTTTTTTCTTTAACTTTTCTTACTCTTCTTTCTTTACTTTTTCTTTTCTTTTCTTTTCATTTATACTTCTCTTTATTTAAGGAACTCTTTATAGCGCAATATGTTTTAATGAATTTAAATCCATTTATTTTAGTTGATACAATACAATACGAACATAAATTTAGTGGATTTTTAACAGTATAGTAAATAATAAAAAACGCCATTTAAACAGTTAAAGTAGAAACAGACCCATCTTCATTACCGATATAGGCCTTCTGAGCCATACCAACAAACAACCCAGTTTCAACAATTCCAACAATAGCGGTAATCTTATCATTCAGTTCTTTTACTTTACTGGCTTCAATTTCATCAAAGTCACAATCAATAATGAAGTTACCATTGTCAGTAATAACAGGACCAGCTTTGGCAGGCAATCCAGATCTAATAGTTGGTTTACCACCTAATTTAACCAATTGCTTTAAAATCTTAGTATATGCACCTGGAACAACTTCTAAAGGAACACCTTTTTTCCAGGATTTTCCCAAGATACCGGTATTTTTTCTGTAGTCTGCAACGATAACAAACTTTTCAGCTGAATCAGCAACCAATTTTTCTTGTAATAAACAGGCCCCTCCACCTTTAATACAATTCAATTGGGAATCAATTTCATCAGCACCATCGAATGCAATATCAATTTCAGGATATTCTTCTAATGATCCTAATCTTAACCCATTATCAATGATTAATTGTTTGGACTGGAAACCAGTTGGAATACAAACAAATTGGGATTTGTTAGATAATTGGCCAATTCTTTCAGCAACGTAAACAACAGTGGATCCTGATCCAATACCTAAGATTTTATGATCTGGTTTCAAATTCTCATCAACTGCAGAATATGCAGATAGTTTCTTGGATTGTTCAACTAAATCTGTCATTTTGTTTAAGTGTCTGCTTGTAAATGATAATGATGACGATGACGAGAAATGCCTAATTAATAGTTTGGATGATTGCTTTGCAACTTGAGTAAATAGTTCTGTGTTCCTTGTTAGAGACAGTAGCATAAACAATCAGCTGATTGTAGTGTTAAAGAAGATATAAGTCAGATTGTCTCCGTTAAAGTTACTCAATACAATTAAGTACTCGAACAAGAAAATAGAGTGTGCAGCTCATTGATCTCCCAAGCGGCTCCGTGGCATTTGTGCCTATTAATCTGAGACCGGGGATGAGGAGCGGCAATTGGTTTTCCGAATAGCAAAACACGTGTTTTAGTCACATGACTTGCACGTGCTTCTTATACCACCCCTTGAGCCCTCGCACACATCAATTTTCCCAAATTTTTCACTCTGGTGCGGCTCTCGCTCTCGCAGAACCTCCAGAATCTCCAATCAACACTCTAACAAAATTGTTCAAAGGCTACAATACATACATTAGATCAAACTAAACAGAGAGAATCTACGTAGAACAACAACAACTAACATCATGTCTGCTGCATCCAAGGTTTTATCCACTCAACCAACTGAATTAGAATTACAAGTTGCTCAAGCTTTAGTTGATTTAGAAACCAATGCTCCTGACTTAAAGTCAGACTTGAGACCATTACAATTCAAGTCTATCAAGGAGATTGAAGTTTCGGGTAACAAAAAGGCTATTGTCGTTTTTGTCCCAGTTCCATTATTAGCTGGTTTCCACAAAGTTCAAACCAGATTAACTAGAGAATTAGAAAAGAAATTCCCAGACAGACACGTTGTTTTCTTAGCTGAAAGAAGAATCTTACCAAAGCCAGGAAGAACTTCCAGACAAGGTCAAAAGAGACCAAGATCTAGAACTTTAACTGCTGTTCACGATAAGATCTTAGAAGACTTAGTCTTCCCAACTGAAATTATCGGTAAGAGAGTTAGATACTTAGTTGGTGGTAACAAGATTGCTAAGGTTTTATTAGATTCCAAGGATTCTTCAAACATCGACTACAAGTTAGATTCATTCCAATCTGTCTACCAAAAGTTAACTGGTAAGCAAGTTGTTTTCGAAATCCCAACTGAAACTTTATAAATCTAGTATATTTCAATGTCATGTTTAATTAATTAATATATTTCTTCACCTCATATATCATCATTTGAAAGTTCATTTTTTAGAGAGAAGACAATTAAGTTTTAGAACTACAATTTTCATTTAATTCAAGTTGAGTTCATGTGTCAAAAGAAAAGACTTGTCCTAAAATTACATGAAGAATTAAAATAATAGTTAATGTGAGTTACAGAGAGTTAGAAATTACAAAACTAAGTTATGTATCTCTTCTGTTTGATATTGTTTGAAAATCATATCGTTTCTCTTACTATTTTTTTCTTCATTATTTGGGGTAGCGTTTTTTTCTTTTATATACCTTGGATTTGTTTGTTTTATTTTAATTCTGTGTTTCTCTCACTTAGTTTCTTTTGCCTTTGAATTTGAATTTTCGATTAATATTTATCATCATTGTATATCTGGTTTGTGGTTTCACATCCCTCCTTTCCTTTTTTGTTCTATAATAAAAAATTCTTACGGTTCTTTACTAAAATTTGTAGGTTTTTTTTCTGTTTAAAATTTGTAGTTTAATGTGATTCCAATTCCATATCCTCTAGCTACGAAATACCGTTAAGTTTTTCTAGTTTGGATCTTCAAGACATCGTGTTTGCCTTGGTCCGGGAACTCTGTTAAGTTAAATAATCTTGGATTGCCCGATCTCATTCTAACTAAACAGCTTCAACTCTACATGCACAAGCACCCACATGGCTATACTTTAAACTTTACATACAACACAACAGCAACTTCACATACTCCAATCATGTCAGAAAATCTTCTTGATCCAATAACACCTCCCACAAAGTACTCCCGAATTGAATCAGACTTGTACAGAGGTGCTTATCCACGTCCAATAAACTACCGTTTTTTGAAACGACTTCATTTAAAAACAATGATTTCAATGATGCCCAATCCAATAACACTAGAAACAGATCCGGCCTTATATAACTTTTCCAAGGCTAACAATATTAATATAATACACATTGAAATTAACAAAGATACTAAAGAAAAAGGTAAGAAGAGAGGTATTGCGATTGATCAGGCCCAAGTTATCAAAATAATTGAATTAATTTTACATGCTAAAAACAACCCAACTTTATTATTCTGTAATAATGGAGGTCAGCTAACATCATTGGTTATTGCTTGTTTAAGAAAATTACAATTCTGGTCTTCAGTTTCTATATTTAATGAGTTTCTAAATTATTCAACAACTATTAATCACAATGATCGATTGTTCGTTGAGAATTTTAAAGCTAAGTTGAAGTTACCGAAACGTAATGATAGAGTGGATTGGATTTGGAATGGTATTAGCTCAAATATTATTGAAAACCATCCTTCCTTACAAGTTGTTGAAGATGATGAAAAATAATTTAATTTATTATTGTTGTTTACTGTTGCTCTGTTTTGTTTTGACATGATTTCGATTCTGTTGTGCATTTAGTGTCATTTTTTATATCTTTTTAAAGTTGTTTTAATAAAAGTTATTTATTTGCTAGGTTAAAATTTATTAATGATATAATCGGTAGGTAAGGGTAATTGATTCTTATAAGTGAATTCTTGCAGATAACAGCAAAATACAATATAAAACTGACATTTAATTAAAAGGGCAATAAAGTAAAATGCAAAACAAAAGGTAACTTTTAGAAAAAAAAAATTACAAATAATCAAAGTGAAGACATGATTTTTAAAGAATATTTAAGGAAGAAAGAAGAAGAATAAAAACAAGTAATAGCTAGGTAATAATAGTAGTAATAGATTAAATTAAAGAATAAAGAATAAGCAAGAACTGAAAAGGTCTCATAGATCATAGAAAAATGATAATGCAAAAAATAGAGTAAGAAAATAAAATAAAATAATTCGAACAATAAAATAATTATAAGTTAAATAAGTAGGAAAAAAACTAAAACAGATCAAACAAGAAAAGCAGGATTTGAGTAAAGGGAAAGCAGAACTGAAAAGTGAAGACAGGCAAACAAGAAATGAATCAAAACAAAAAAAAAATGGTATAAACAAAAAATATTTGACTCAAATTAGTGATCCAATCGATGATCCAATTGAACAAAAATGATAATAAATTAAAATGACTATGCTAATGATATGACTAAAATAAGTCCGATTTCGTAATATAATTGAATAATAATGCAATAAAAGATGAAGTCGTTTAAGTATTCAAAACAAGACCAAAAAAGAAAGAAGATGATAATAAACTAATACTTAGTTGTTGAAAGCAGCCATCATTGCTTCTCTACCACTTTTATTAAAAATTTCATAAACTTCTCTCTGTTTTCTCTCTTCCATTTCGTCATCGTACCTTCTTGGAGCTCTATCATCAATGTACCTCTTACTTAAAGCTGTATTAACAATATGTCTACTTGAAGGTTGTGCTGTATTTCTTCTAATCACCATCCTATGAAGATTACTACTGCTTTGACGTTTCTTCTCTTTTTTCTCTTTTTTCTCTTTCTTTTCTTTTTTCTCTTTATCTTTCTTTGACTTCTCGGAAAGAACAGATTGAGGTGGAGCCTGAACTTGTGGGCCCAATGGAATATTCATAGGTAATGGAACTGGCTGACCAGGTTGAGGAGGTAATTGTGGGGCTAACAGAACAGTATTAGGAGGATAAAGTTGAGGAGGCAGCTGTGGAGGTAATTGTTGTTGAGCTAATGGGATTTGCGGAATTTGACCTTGGCCAGGAGGAATCAATAAAGAACCAGGAGCATACATAGTTTGACCCTGGGCTTGAGCTTGAGCTTGAGCTTGGGCTTGGGCTTGAGCTTGAGCTTGAGCTTGAGCTTGAGCATGAGCATGAGCATGAGCTTGGGCTTGAGCATCTTCAGCGGAACCAGGCTGGGGGTTAACTAAAAGAGAGCCAGCTGGAGGAGCAGGACCCCTATTCTGATTACCAACTGGAATAACAACTTGAGCTGGAGCTTCAATTGAAACAGCATTAGTAGGTGGGCGAATTATTAACTTCTGTCCATCTTCAGGATCACCAATTGGAATAGATTTAGGCATTGTATACATTGTGTAAAGTTGACCATTGTGGAAAAACAGCTTACGATCCTCAATAAATGGGGATATGACTTGAGTAGAAATAGCTTTTTCAGGTTCAGGAGCTTTCTTGATTGTTGTGGTAGTAGTTGTTTCCTCTGTTGTTGTTGTTGTTTTCTTAGATTTACCATCTTTATCCTTCTTATCATCGTCTCCTTCTTTCTTATCTTCATCTTTCTTATCACCAGTATCTTTCTTATCTTCATCTTTCTTATCACTTTCTTTCTTCTCGCCATCTTTAATGGATTCACTTCCTTTCTTCTCACCATCCTTACTGGATTCACCTTCTTTCTTTTCACCTTCTTTAGATGATTCACCTTCTTTCTTCTCACCTTTAGTTTCACTCTCAGTTTCAGTCTTACTTGATTTTTCAGTCTTACTTGATTCTTTAACTTCTTCAATTTTCTTTTCAGCAGCAGCCTTATCAGTAGATGGAGCAACAGTAATCTTGATTAAGAAGAATATAGCGAATAATAACACCAAAACAAATTGAGCGAATGAGAAGACAGGTTGTTGTGGTTGTTGATAATGGAATGAAGTACCAGTAGCCACTGGAGGAGGTACCTGGTTAAGAGGAGGATTCATGCCAGGCTGTTGATTGTGTACATAAATAGGATTCACTGGTGGCTGTTGTAGCTGTGGTTGGAAAGGCTGGTTTGGCTGCATTGGTGGTTGATTGTTGAAAATAAGAGGAGGAACATGTGGATGAATCGGAGGAGGAACAGGGCGTCTATTTGGCTTTCTCTTTCTTGCTGGTGCAAAGGTGGAGGGGGTGGGTGGCACATTAGCAGCAGCCATGAAAGCTTCGAACTCAGACTGTGGAATTAGAGGTTCCTGAGTGACCACATACTCTTTGATGGTTTTGACCAGAGTGGTAGTGGCAGGAGGAGCTGACTTGGAGGATTTGGAAGGCTTGATGAGTTTGGAGGCTTTGGCTTGCTTGGACTTGGTGGACTTGGACTTGGATTTCTTCTTTTTCTTATCATCATCATCTTCAGGAGGTAGTAAAGTGAAATGCTTATTAAGGGCAGGATATTCAGGGGGTGGTGGAGGTGGGGGCATTCTTTCATAATCATAATCATATCCAAAATTATCATTCTGCTCAGTTCTGGAATTACCAACTGGAGGATTCATGTTCTCCGGACGAGGCCGACTGTTTAACACGGGCGTGCGATTGGGGGGACGATTATTGATTGGAGGGTTAACTGAAGGAGGGTTCACATGAGGTCTGTAATTATTGAAATTAGGAGGGTATGGAGCATGAGGAGGAGGTGGTGGTGGTTGACCACCACGAGGTTGATTCCCTTGATAGTATGGAGGTGGCTGATTCCCTTGATTGTATTGGGGTGGATTACGATTACCATAGTAGTTGTTGTTGTTGTTGTTAGTTGGCATAGCTGCATAATGAGTTTGAGTTTCAGTGAACACTTTAGTATGAGTTTCAGTTTGAACCAGAGTTTCCACAACAGTTTGCAATTGAGTCCAAGTTTCTGTCTCTGTTTCGTATTCCGTCTCTGTTTCTGTTTCCGTCTCTGTTTGATGACTAGACATACCTCTCGCAATTGCCTCATATGCTTCTATTGGGTAAGGAAAAATTGTTTCCTGTGTAGTTGAAGTCGTTGGATGTTCATATAACATTGAATGAAAACTTTGTAAAAACTTTTGAGCAAGACTATCAGCATCATCACTAATTCTCTTTTTAGAACTTGAATCATCATCATAATCATCATAATCATCATCATCATCATCATCATAATAAGAGCGTCTACCCCTTCTATCATCTAAATAATCAACACCATAACCAGGAAATCCACCAACACCAAAACCTGGAATTGCATTTTGCTGAGGATAGCCATATCCTTGATGAATACCATTTGGAGCATAGGCATTGTAGCCTGGATTACCATAAGCTGGATTATTGTATCCTGCTCGATAAGGATCAACAGTAGGTTGAGTTTGAAAAACTGGAGTAGAAGCACCAATAGTTGGAATTGGCAGAGTCGGAGTTGGATCAATCTTTGGTTGATTATCAGGAATATTAACAGGAACACCATAGTCATCAACATATTGAGGTTGGTTGGAAGGAAAGGGTGAAGGAATCTGATTAGTGGCAATTAAAAAAAAATAAAGACCAATACAAAATGCAATTAGTGAAGGAACATGAATTCTAACTGCATGGTCACCTTTCTTAGCAATATCAATGTATAAATCTAAATTGTAAAAAAATAAGAAAATTGAACGCACTAATCTACCTATGGCAGTTAATAAATTTTGAATAGCAGAACCTGGAGTAGCTTCAACTTTCTTTTCTTCTTTTTTCTCTTCTTCTTTATCACCACTTTTCAAAGTAATGGTTGTGGTTTCTTCAGTCGTAGTTGTAGTAGTTTTCTTTTTCTTATCTTTATCGTCGTCGCCATCTTTTTTACTGTTATCACCTCCACCTTCTTTCTTCTTATCATCTTTCTTATCACTTTCTTTCTTAACTTCTTTAGATACTGATTCTTTCTTTTCTTCTTTCTTCTCCTCTTTCTTTTCCTCCTTCTTCACTTCTTTCTTCTCACTTTTATCTGAATCTTTCTTATCATCTTTCTTATCGCCAGCATCTTTAGAAGCGATAACAAATTTCTTAATTTCAGTAGAAGTAGTTTCTTCTTTCTTCACAGTTTTATTACCAGATTCTTTCTTATCATTTTTCTGTTCGGGTTCGGGTTCTGGCGAAGGTTTACGCACTTTAGGAGTTAAAGTGAACGATATAGCTAAAGGTTGATCTAATGGGTGTAAATTCTGATAAAATACAGGCTTGTTATATTCTTCTTGCTGCAATTGTAATTGATGTTGTTGTTGTTCCACAAAAGTTTTGTGTCGTTGAACTTCCAATTCATGTTGTTTTATAGTTGATTGTCTTTTTAATTTTCTCTTTTCAGATGCCTTTCTTTTGGCTTCAGCACGAGCCTTAGATTTAGCTTCAGCTTCAGCAACTTCAGAAACTTTGTTTAGTAATTCCTCCTCTTTCTTCTTCTTTTCTTCTTCAGCTTTCTTCTTCTTTTCTTCTTCTTTCCTCTTCTCAATATATGCAACTTCATAAGCTACATCTTTAATACCATTTTCATCTGGAATTTGAGGCATAAGAGGGACCTTTTCATCAGATTCACTTGGAGAGTAATATCTTCTTAAATGAAGGCCATCACCAGGTCCATTTGGAGTAATGGATTTCTGTTTGATCTTTTCAATTAAAGTATTCTTTCGGGATATAGTACCAGCAGTTGCCATGACTGATTGTATTGTTGTTGTTGTTTATGTTGTTTGAGTTGTAGTGGCAAATTAAAGTAAGAAGCAGATGAGAAATGAAATCAAATGCTGTGCTATTCTAAGAGATTGGATCAATGGCTAAAGGGGCGACTGAGTTAAATGTATATGGAGACTTTGAGTCAGTAACTATCGTGTGTAAGATAGAATTGCTTGAACAAAACAATTAAAAGAAGTCTTTTCCAGCGTGGTTGGTCTCCCAAGGGAAGAGAGGAAAAGGCAAGTTATTTATTGGTGGTTGTCATCTGCTTCTAGGTGGTTCTTTGTTCGATAGCTAGCCCAGCTGGTGATTGGGTCAAACCAGAGTGGAAGAAATGGGACTAAAAACTAAAGAAGCTGGTCCCGTAGCGCAATGGCTCCTCAATCCGGCAATTCTGCACTGTGTCAACAGCTGGACTGAACCGCCTCAGTGGGTTCAAAAGTATCGAGGGGGCTGGTTTGCAGGAAGTTCCTTTTCACACAATGTTTAACGGTTGTGTAATCAGATCAGGTTTCAAAGGTACCATTGATCTCTTATTACAATACATATCTGATAAAGAGATAAAGAGCGTTGGAACACCTTCCAAAATATCAATTTGGAAGCTACATTTGCAACTTCAATGTTTGAGCGTCTAGAAAGTGACATTTATTCGAATTTGGGGGCCTGGTGGAAAATATCACGCTCTAAGTTCACGCTGGACTGTAAAAATGAGGAAGTATATAGTTTTCTTTATTTCCGTATCTGGAAAAGACCTTCGAATTTGATCCATTTCATGCTGAGGTGTCTCGCTATCTAGTATCTTCTGCCAACTTAAACGATGAGTCACCCGAGCCTATATGATCCCAGGCAACGCTATCAAGTAATTCATTAAAAAGTCTAACAGCCTGTCTTTATTACAAAGTTATTGCGCCAAAAAGAAGGGTTTTATAAGGGATTGAAGTGCATAAATAAAGAATTACAATCTGTGCGAACCTAAGCTATAAATCAAGTTAAGACACTTCGTCACTACTTGCTCCAATTGGGAATAACATCAACAATAACTTAGATCTGTTCCCCAAAGTCATCTCCGGTGCCTGGTATATATGACCTTCCATTATAATTTTAGTTAGGCATTGTTTATCGACAGATCAGATCAGTAAATAGATGGCCATTCATTTAAGGATGGATTAATTTGCACCCCAGAATAATTACGCATAATTTTACAAGCATCAAATGACTATATCCTCTTACGACAATTTTCTTTTTTTGTTATCGACTCAATTACCCCTTCCATCTGAAATTTTCAAGAGAGTGGGCTCGTTCAATCAATTGTAGATGCGAAAGTTATGAAACGAAGTAAAAGCTGTGCGCTGTAAACTTTGAGGAACTTGAATTTAACAAACCAAGGTACTGTATCTAGTTAATTTCCCCATACAGCACGTCATTTAATTAGCTGTTGTTTACGGTTGCCTAATATGGGAGAAGAAGATCTGGGTGAATCGAAGGGAATTAAGCGCCGAATCCGCTGTTTGTTTACTTGTGCAACGGGGGTTACAAACATCTCTTTGACTTCTAAGGTAGCAACCATATCTAAGTTGGTATTAAAAAAAAAAGAAGAAAAAGAAAATCGATTGATTATTTGATCTTTAAGCTAGAAGTCAAATTGGTTCAATTTTAAGATGCAAGCAGGGTCAACTAACGCAAATCAAAATTGATCCCGGCTTCGAGTCTTGGTTGGCCCCTATTGAGGCTGGCACACACCAACAGCTTCCTTCTACTTAATTTCCTTTTGTTGTTCGCTGGTCAGATAATTTTAGAGCTAAAAACCTGTTCAAAAACCAGCAACTCCACAGAATTTTCTTTAATAATTTTTTATCAATTATAGCTTATCAGATGAAGGCTTTGGTGAAGTGGTGACCAGATTGACTTTGTACTGCTTCAGACAGGAATTGAAAGAAAGAAATAGATTTTCGAAATGGCTGTAGCAAAATTTGGTGGTGCAAAGATGTTCTCTAATCTAAATCGAACCGTAAGTTAGATCGAAAAGCCGCTGGTGCACCTGATCTACTATTACTCTCTGTTCTGCAAACAAAGAAAAAAAGAGAGTAAGTAATTAATTCAATTAAACTACACAATAGTGGTGAAACAATAACGAGAAAGCAGGAAAACAAACAAAAAAAAAAAAAAATTGGGTTTATACTTACAAAACATTACCTCTATTTTGTTTTCTATTGACATTATAATTCTTCCAGGATAAAACTGCAGGAATAGCAAGAATCAAGACACAGGTTGCTGCAATGTAACCATTCTTTTGAGACTCACGCCAAGCATTGTTAATAGCATCTCTAACTGATGTTCCTGGCAAATACATCATCTGTGAAGCGTAACCACCTAAAAACAAAGTGTAAGCAAGATCTTTGGAATCATCAGGTAAATCCTTCGTTAAAGTTTCGGTGAAGATGTTATTATAAATAGCAGCTATAATAGCAGTACCAATTGCAGCACCCACACTGGCAAATAAATTTACCAACGCCAACATCATTGGAATACCATCCAAATTCGAAGCAGCCATAACTGCCATCTGCCAACAAATAACTAACGTACCGCCACCAAAAGCAATAAAGATTTGCGACATCACCATATATCCGATACTGGTAACTTTTCCACCAAAATGAATCAATAATCCAACTCCTAATATAGTTAATGGTAGACCGAAACAAAAACATGTCCATTTGAAAAATTTGATGTATCTAATCCAAACACCAATAACGACAGCCCAGAAACAAGAACCAACACCATAAATTTGTTGCATATAACTAGCGTTAGTTGTATTCAAATTATAAACCACAATGGCGAAGTTGTAAAAATATTGATCCCAAATGAAGTATGAAACGTTGAAAGAAAAAGCTAAAAGACAAGCACCTAACACAGTTCTTTTTTTAAAAAGCTCATATCTGACAAAATGTTCTTTAGCCAAATATTTCTCCCACAGTGCGAAAACAGGGAATAACAAAACACCAATGATTAGCATAACAATAAATGTTGCAGATTTGTATTGAGCTCTACCATAAGAAGTTAAAGAAAACGGTAACAAAAATAAAATAAATGCCGCCATCAAAATAAAAGCACCAATGATATCAAATTCATGGATGTAATGAATAACTGACTGATACCATTTCCTACCTGAATCCCTTTTCTTTATCAAACCCATTTTGAAAGCTTTGTTTTCAAAGGTTTTAAAAATAATAACTAGGGGGATTAAGAAGAAAGGCATGATAATCAAAAAAGAATAAAATGCCCATCTCCAACCAGGTCCATTCAAAAATGCAGTAGCAGCTAAAGGGCCAGTAAAAGCTGTACAAATTGTAGGAGCAGTAGAAAACGCAAACGCAAACGCTCTATTCTTCAAACCACAAGTATCCGCCATGAATACATCCATAATCAAAAACAAAGTGTTATAACCAACCCAAAAAAGAGTATAGCCAGCAGCATAACCATTTGGACCAGTACATGAAGCAATCACAACCAAGCCAATCAAGTAAACTATTAAAGCAAGAATAAAACCTTCACTACGACCCCAAATAGTAACCAATCTAGCGATAGGCAAATTCATAACCCCACCAACAATCGTGGCAAGAATATTAGCTGTTGTAACTTGAGGGGCAGTTTCAAACCCGTTATAAGCAGCATAAATGATAACACCAAGAATTGAAGATTGAAAAGATAACATGAAAAAGCAAATCCATATCCAAATGTATGTTAGAAACATAGCCTTCTTAGACCACACAATAGCTAAAGCTTCCATTTTTTGAGTACCCTTGGCAGCATCACTTTCAACTGATTCTGCTTCATTTATTAATTCTTTTGAATCTTGTTGTTGAACAGTAGGTGTCCCTTTTTCTCCTTCTTCCAATTCTTGCTCATCGGACTGAGGTGGTGTTGTTGATAATTCAGGATTTAATATTTCATTGACCTGTTGAGCACTATGATCAACTTTAAAAGCATCTATGACGGTCATAATGAAAAGTTAAAACGGATATTGCATCTTAGTTTTCTTTTGTATATATCTTCACCACGAGAATTGAGCTTTAAGGAAAATCCGAACGTTTTTATAGTTGGAGTAAGATTAGTCTTACTTTGAGGGTAATTTTAAGGAAAAACATGAAATATGCTCCCATGTAATCTTAAATTCCATAGATTCATTTAACCGGGAATCACTATTGCCATGAGCACATTATATCTTCCAGCTAGAGACTATTTTTAAAAAGGTATATGCCAAATTGCTTTGACTTAAAATGCGCTTAACCAAAAAAAAAAGCATTAATTGCTCCAACGTGCAACCCGACTCCAATTCAGAGGGACGAGCCACTCAAAATTCTAAGAGGTGCAATACATACGATTAACATTCAATCCTACAAGGGAGGCCATCATTGAGTAACATGTAGGTACTTCAATTATTTAGAAGGGGTATATAAGTGCGTACTATGGGCGTTAATTTAATTTGCTCTTTGTTTTCAACTTTTGTGCATCCATCTTTATCTGATCGTTTTTTCTGTTAATTTGCTCTTTTTTTGCAAATGCAAAAATTCGATAACAGCTCCATTCACCGATTTTCCCGGGTATACATGATAGAACAGCCAGTTCTTTATATACACACATATTTGAAAAATATAAAACTGGAGATGAGCATAGGGGAGTCAATGCATCGGATCTTTTGCTCTTCAGGAATCGGGAGCAAGGACCCTTGTCAAAAGGAGGGGGGGGGGCAGGTGTTCAGGTATCGATCTACAATCCCGGATAGAAATAATACAGCGAAAGAGAGTAATTGAATGAAGATATTCGAGGATATTATTGATTCTAAGACAGATGACCCTATTCAAGTTTACTGAAAAAAGCATAGGAAAAAAAATACTTGATTTAACTATGAATAATAATCAATCAATCAATCAATCACTGGAATTATAATGAAAGTTAATTTTCGGAGGGATGATTTTTGGAAAGATTGAACAAATTTCAAATGAATCAACTCGTATAGGTGGTGAGTCTTTTGTGCTGCATAAGGTAAAGAAAGATCTGTTCAAAGTGGTGGTCGACATTAACTAGGATATAAATTCAAATGGTAGCGGCTGAATGTTTTTTTTTTTTTTGGTTTAAAAATTAGATTATAAACTCCACGGGGATATGTATGATCTTTAAACACTTGTTCCATGGAATATGCTAATACATAACTGAACGCATGGTCACTTTCGTACGGCTGATTGCCGTCCATACTGCGCATGTTGAAGTAAAACTGCAGGTTCATTGTTCAATCAACTGTACCCCAACTTCAGATAAAAAATTTCAACTCTATTAAAAGTAGGTCTAATTAAAAATTTATTTAAATCTGTAACATCCACTTGTAAAGCGGGCGGGGTAAATAAGATCCGAATTTTCGTAAAAACGTAAAATCAAATGAAACTATGTACTCTTATCTTGATAAGTATGCTTATGGAAAAGCACTAATAAAAAAGGATCTAATAATAATATAGTAAGACATTACAAAAATAAACAAGTTAAAAAGTTTAAAAACATAAAACACATTTCAAAATAATATAATTTAAAAAGATAATTCAAAAGTTAGTTAAATTGTTTATTTGAACTTCTTACCAAATAAGATCATTTGTAATTGATCGTACATGGAGATAACACCGGCACCGGCAACACCTCTTAAGATGTTAGCAGCACAACCCTTGAATAAGGACTTGACACCTTCAGCAGCAACAATCTTGGTGAAAGCATCGAAAGCACCCTTATATTTAACGGCTTGACCAGAAGTCATCATCATTCTTCTTCTAACGGTATCTAATGGGTAAGAAGCAGTAGAAGCACCAGTAGTAACACACCAACCTAATAAGAAAGCGGCTAAGAAGTTACCTTCTAATGGACCAACTAAAATGGTTGGCTTCAAGGAATCGTATAAACCGAAGTATAAACCTCTGTAAACAATAATACCAACAACAGAAGGTAAGAAACCTCTGTATAAACCAGCAATACCATCGGAAGCTAAGGTCTTCTTGTAGACATCAAATAAACCATTGAATTGTCTGTCTCCTCCACCAGCTTTGGTAGACTTAGCATCGTTAGCTAATCTGGTTCTGGCGAAATCTAAAGAGTAGACGAATAATAAAGAAGTGGCACCAGCTAAACCACCGGAAGCTAAGTTACCAGCAAACCATTTGACGTAGGATTCTTCCTTCTTGAAACCAAACATCTTCTTGAACTTATCTTTGAAGGCAAAGTTTAAGGCTTGGGTTGGGAAGTATCTGATAACGTTAGCAGTGTTACCTCTCCAGAAAGAAGCAATACCTTCTTCAGCGGCGGTTCTCTTGAAACATTCACCAATACCATCGTACTTTCTAGATAATCTACCTTGCTTTAACATTTCATCTTGATTTTGAATCAATAACTTGACTCTTTCAATTGGAGCAGCAGCGGTCTTGGAGACGGCGGCAGAAACACCACCCATCATGAAATCGACGAAGAAAGAGGATTTTTGTTGTTCAGCAGCCATTGCGAATAAGGTATGTAATCTTCTTGGATGATCAAAAGAGAAAAAACGGGGAAAAGAAGCAAAGGAGCAAAAAAGAGAAAAACGTGGAATTGGACAGCTTTAAGTAAGGATCCCCCCTGGGTTGGTTTGGACGAGCGTCGAACTGGACGTCCAAAACGCGGTTCGCTGATTGGCCGGGCACCATGCGGCTTGTCCTGGACCAGGCCGGGAGGTTATTGATTTTCGAGAGGCATACGAACGGAGGGTTTCTTTTGATTGGCCTGGCGCGTGGTGAAAAAATCGCAAGAAGGCTCTGGGCTTAAAGGTGGGCTGCTTATCGGATTCTACTGATTTCAGTGACTTTAGTAAGATCCAATTGGTAGAGGATATACAGAGAGGTGTATATATATATATATATAGAACTTACTTTGCCCTTCAGTTCTAAACACAAGTAGCCAATTGTCGGCGTTTCTTTATCTCACTCCAATCTAACTCCAAAGTTGGACCAATCAATTGGCTGAGCTCTCAATAAAGAAACGAATATTTCACTTTCATCCCACAGATCTGAGGACTTTTTTTTTTATTTCTTTTGGTAGAACCAATTATATGGATGTCCACTACAACTCAACAACACCTACATTAAATACACATTTGATATACAATCTCCAATAATATATAACGCTGGTACGTAATGCATTTTGAAGTAGTCCAACTCCAACTCCAACTCCAAACACATAGTTAAGCGAGCCCCAGAAGTCACAAGATCTGATTTAACTCCGAGATTCGGAGATTTTGAGTATAAACAACAACTCTCTCTTTCATATATTTTTAATTGAAACAACCTGCTAACGTTACCGGTTGCAGTTATGATTGATACATGCTTATCATACTGACTGTCACCTTTACAATACAAGCAACGTTTAGGGCTCAATATGGACTAATGGAATCATTACAAAAGTGGGGGATCGAGGGGTATCTTGAAGAAAAGCTGATTCATTTGAAGTGTGTTTCACCTCTAGGGTCAATTGATGAAGAATTGGTTTTTCTTGGAGTGTGATTGATCGAATCTCATTAACTTTTGTCATATTAAGATACGGAAAGCTACTGTTGTTTGATCAATTGATTTCCCAGAGACAATCATTTTCATAAAATGTTTTTCAGGCGCTTTTCAGATATGGATATGGATATGGCACCAACTACATTTGAATAATTCATATCTCAAGTTCAGTCAATCGGCCAACTTCAATGCAAGTGAAATATATTTGAGTTTTGTCAAGCTAACAGCTCAAACATGTATAATCCTTCTTTTTGGTAATCTAATGGAACACTTTTCCATTTTTTGTAAGAACGACTACAAAGTACGAATAACAATCATATCTCGTTAAGTGGCAAACTCAAATTCCAAATATTCTTCATGACGCTGTGGCTATAGTAGCTAGCTAGCCGAAGTTTCGGCTAATCTACCATCCGTATCTAGATGACTCCTTATTAGTTGATCCGACTTCCATAAATCTTGACCTACACTGGAATTCCAATTTGATGATGCTGATGCCGACCATCCAATCAAAAAGTAACCATTTATGAGTCTTATAAAAAGTTGTTTGCTTTTTCAATTTAGTTTCAGGAATTTCATTGAATAAGATCGATTCTCCTCGAATGATTATTAACGGCGCCTTGAATTATAAATTATAATTGAAGAATTTTTTTTTTTGGCCGTCCGCCATAATGTAATCCTGATCGCTACTGTAATCGTGCTTCTGGACTATCTCAGCATATTAAAAAAATTTGTATTCTCTTCAGTGTACACAAACGTGCATGTTGAATATTCGAAACCTCTCTCTCTCTGATGTACAATTCGAAAAAGATTAAAGATCCGATATCCGATAAAAAAAAGGCAGAACAAGAAATAAGGAACCGAAATTTCACGCGATTTAACTCTTTCTGGTGCACGGGTGTGTAAGCTTTTCTCGATTTTGATTTCTTGATGGTTTTCTGGCGTTTGGATTGAAGGGATATATATAAATGATCTGAATATTAATAGTGAGTGGCTTAACCTTTTATTTCATTTTATATCTGTTTCTGTATTATATGATTCAGTTTCGTTGCTATAAGTAATTATTTCAAAGTTTACTGAAAGTTATTGAGTAACGGTGATGTTATTACAAACGTATTTTATCCTTTTTACTTACGAGTTCTGATCGATCGGCAAAAAGAGAGAAGCAAAACATACGCGCTGAAGGGAGGGGGTGAGTGAACCAGGTATATGATTAATTATTCATTCATATTTCCTACACATGACAATATCACAATTAAATAAATGTCAGATGATCAAGTCCAATGCTTTAAAGACCTTTTAAAGGTTAAACAAGAACAAATCGATGCTCAGCGGAAGGAAATCGATTCTCAAGAAAAACAAATTAAAGTTCTTCAAGATCAACTATTGAACCTTGAGCGAATGGATGGTCATGATCTTGCTCATAAGAAACGAAAACTGAATAATATAAATATCTGTGAGACCCCTCATGAAAACTCTACTGATGAGTCCAATTCGAATGCAATAGTTGTCTCTCCATCTATAATCAATGCATTGAAATACAATGCGAAAAAGCAAAATGATTCAACACCTTTCACTAAAAAAGATTACATGGAATGGATTTCAAAACGAATAGAGTGCTTACTAAAGAAAATTAAGTTGCTAATAAACAAGAGTTCTAAGGCTAAAATAAAAATAACTATTTCACATTTTGCTTCAGGTCAAGAGCCGTCTATATTACACGTACATCCTCTTTATACAGTTTACATTTTGAAAGTTTTAATCGAAGCAAGATTTGGAATCATACCTTACAACCAACGATGGTTTTTAGTTCATCAAGATGCAGATAATAAAAAAATATTTCGTACTGAAGAAATATCTCCTTATGATTCAGATTACATTGGTGATATAGAAGAGTTTACGGATGGCGCCACGTTCGATATCATTGATAGCTCCTCTTGCTGTGAGATACCTGAATTCTCAGTTTTTCCGAGTATTGTTGATCCCAGTTACTGGATTTCTAGAAAAGAACTATCTTTCAATTCGTATTTTGAATTTAAAAGATTGAAACCAAATGATACTGTTACTTTTAAGGTGGCTTTTTCTGGTATAGAGCACGAGTTCAAATTTCATAGGCTTGATACAATTTACAGCGTTAAACTACTTGTACTGGAGAAATTTGAAATTGGTAATCCTATTGAAGTGGCATTTAAATTTAATGATGAAGATTTGGCTCCTGAGTCTTATACAATTGCAGGATTGCAACTTGAACTCGAAGGTGAGGTTGTAGAGGTTTTTCCAAGACCTGTTAGAGGTCCCCAGTTTCTATGAATAAAACGTTTATTTGAAGTGTGCATAATTTTTTACTATATTAGTGATACTCAATAAAAACTAATCCTTTTCGCAAAACCTTGCAGCATGAAGTCATCTAGATTATCTGCTGAGGTCTAAATTTCAGTCCCTGAATGATAATAAAGTCAGACCGATCGTGCTCTAACTCCATCCTTAAAGTTTATAAAATATCGGAGGTGGAAGAAAACAATGAATACGTTATAAAAGACGACAATGAAATGGAGAATGAATTTCAAAGACAAGATGAAGGTAATATTCAGCAGATGGGTTTGGGTGGTCAACTTGATGTTGTAGCCAAAAGAAAAGAACTATTCCGCTAGTGGAAATACCTAATGTGAAAAAAAGATGGTGAAAAGAAAGTTAGAATAGTGATGTAACAACGATGAACATCAACTATCAACAAAGCAGCTGCATTTTGAGGTAAATGCTGGAGGGATTATATACTTGACATAAACCCCTTACCTAAATTCCGTCGAAATGGTATCTTCTAGTGCTTTGTCACCAACACTTGATTTAACACCATTTTTGAATTTTTTTTTTTTTATGGGTAGTACTTCCTTCCAAAAGATCAGAGATGGAAGACTTATATCCTTCAAGATTCTCATCGCTTATTTGAACTTGAGTTGGGACGACGCTTCTTGATTAAGCTCTCCTGTTAAAAGGAGGACATTTACTGAAAGAACTAATACAGTCAATGTATAATGTTGGAGAAGTTTAATTAGTTTTCGCTCCAAATCAAGACTCGTTAGTAGCAATTTAGATGAACATACTAATCAAATAAAAAATTAAGGGTAGATACAAATATACTTTTTTCTTTGAATTTATTAAGCTAGCTTATAGATCGCAAGTGTAGAACTAGATGTAAAAACACAGAAAAGAGGACTTTAAATATTAAGAGGAGATTTATTTATTGTTTGAAACATATGTACTATAAAACTAATCACGATCTTCCAGTTTCAGTAGACACACACATTTAGTAACCTAAAGCAGCCAATTGTTGGGAAGCCTTAGATTCAGCAACGGAAGCCTTAGCAACAGCAGCCTTCTTAGCAAAAGCCTTCTTCTTAGCGTAGTATTCAGCAGACTTAACCTTTCTCTTTTCTTCTAAGGTGTCAACAATAGATTCGTATTTCCAACCAACAGCAGAGGATAATTTACCAACAGTGGTGTATTTTCTACCTGGCTTTAATCTTAAGACTCTTAAAGCACCTGGGACAACAACTCTCTTCTTCTTATCGTATGGAGTTGGAACACCTTCGAAGACCTTTAATCTTTCTAAAGCAGCAGCACCTCTAGCGGTCTTGTGAGGAATCATACCTCTGATAGCCTTGTAAAAGATTCTTGATGGAGCCCTGAAATGGAATGGACCTCTCTTGGTGTTATATCTAGTAGATTTTCTTAAGTAGTCATGGTACTTTAATTTGTTTCTGAAGAATTCACCAGAGATGTTTAAAGCTTCAGCTCTGACAACAACAACCTTTTGGCCGTTTAATAATTCTTTAGCAACAAGAGAAGCTAATCTACCTAATAAGTGACCCTTACCTGTAGTAATAAAATGATTGATGTTAGTATTTAATCATATTGATGGCTTCAACATTTGAGAAACATGTGAAATAATGAAAAGTATAAATAAACCATAATCAACAATGTAATAAGAATTTAATTGACTAATAAATAAAAATAAAAAGACTGCTTTTAAAGTAAATAGGCTGTCTTTGAATTGTGAAATGATTGGGTTGAAATGAATCCCATGCTTCATTTTACTTTTTCAGTCTCAATAAATTATAGAACTTGACAAAATTGCAATAAATGTTAATTTCAAATGATAAAATGTTGTTCTCTTAACTATAAACAGATTCATTTAAAGTTAACGGGAAGAATTACTGTAACATGTTTCATTAGCTCCTTGGTGAGCCACTTGCAAAAAAATCTTTGATTGAATAAACTTGGGTCTGATAAATTCCAGAAGGTGAAAATATCCTCTAGTAACAGCAATATATAGAACCTGCTGCCTAGTGTAGAGTTCGAGTTGTTCATTAGAGGAAACGTAGAATTAAGTCTTGCCTTTGCACAGATTTCATTACTTTTATTTTTCATTAATCACAAATTTCAATTCTCTGTTTTTGTTTGTAATTGTAATTTCAATTTCCACATACCGTCAATGACAACAACTGGTTGGAAAGTGCTCATTTTGATGATATTATGTATTGTAGTCTTATTAAGAGGGTCTGATACACACACAGTAAGGTTCTAGTTAATCGACAGTGTTAAGTTTTCAACAGACTCACCCAGAGAGTGTCGTCTCTCGCACAGAGAACCGCACCGCACAGAGCTCCCTCCCACTCTCTCAGAAAATTTTCTCTGCACGTGATCGCTTTCGCAGTCCCCAAAAGCACCCTCGCACCGCTTTTTTAAACTGTGACTGCGAATGAAGTCAATATTTTGAGAGGCTGGTGATAGGGCGCAGCTTGATAAGCCACTTCGGTTCTGGTATCGGTACTTCGAGGTTTACTTCGCAAGATATAGTTTTAGATGGTTTTAAAATACTTAGTATAACAAAATTATTAAAGTTCAAGCAAAGACATCCAATCCCACATGTATTTTCTCTTCTGCCTTTCCATTGAAATTACACATAACTTTACATGTGACATCACCTAACTCTTGATCCACCTCTTCTATTTTCAATTCATAATCGTATAGCATGCTAACATATTTCTGGATAGGTTGAGAATTATAGCTAGCTTTTTGGTTTCTTTCTAATATCTGGATAAGAAAAATATTATGATGATTAGCTGTTAGTATTTTTATTTAATTCTTGCATATTGTTGTAGTCGCAACTATATTTTAAAATAAGATGTGTACACATACCACAATAGACAACTCAAAAACCTGGGCTAATTTTCTCAACTTTCTGAATAATTCAATTAGCAATTCTGAAGCCGAGACATGATTTTTGAAATCATCTAGATTAAAAACATCGTATAAATCTTCAATGACAATCAATCCAAATTTATCAGTACGTGACGTAATATCATAACTTAATTCCTGGATCTCTTCAATTTCTCTTAAAATTTCTAGCAACGAAAAGCATCTCGTATGAATGACTTTCTCTAATCGGTTTGTAAATGCTAAATTGTTGTGTTCTTGGCTACTGCTATTGCTGCTTTCCGTGAATCTTTTGTTGATTGATTGTAATCCTTCTGCATCGTAGTTGAACGTGGTTGTAATATGTTTGATAAGCGTGTTTGGAGGAAGGTATGATGATAGGTAGTAATTGATTATCAGCTAAAGCTTAATGTTAGTATTTCTGGTTCTCAGTGGGTGATTTGCTGTTGTTGGGTAACGTACCTTTGATGGAGTTATTGGTTCTGAAGTTCGTGCGGAACTGGAAGTTATATGAGTCACCGTGTTAGTTAATACTGATCCTAGCTGTTCCATGTTAATATCTGTTGTATTTTCTTGAGATTATCTGTGTTGGGCAATTGTGATAATTGTGATTACCATTATTATCAGCTACGCGTACTTGCTCAGCTGAAGAGAAGTCGCTTAATTATAAAGAAAGTCACCGCTAGATAACGAAGAACCGAAACTAAGTCCTTAAAATATGTATGCAATGCGCTTAGAGAATCAAAATGACAGAACTTAATAGATGGAATTTTATACTAGAGTTGATACATAAATTACGAAATTAATTATAATCATGATAAATTTAATTTTGTCAACTTGGAGATTTCATATAACCACAGAGTTAAAATGTAAATAATGCATTTAGATATAAGCAGTAAAAGATTTAAGAAGTAGTGAATGACAGAGGAAACTAAAAAGAGAAATACTAAAATGTAAGTTCAGGAAATTAAAAAAGCGTTAAATGTATAATAAAAAAAAAGGAAGAACAGAAAGAAGAAGGGCAAGGTGAACTTCCTACAACCCACCTACAAAAGCTTTAAAAGAGAGTGGTAGAAATGAAATGTTTGAAAAAATGTAGAGACTTGTGTAAACGCCAAAATTCATTCAATCGAACTGTAAACCAAAAGCATAGTATCAATAAATCAATTCTCTAATTATATTGAAACCTAAACTATAATACAACAGCCACTTTTTTCGTTAGTATGAGTCTGAGATCTAGCAGGAATACGACTGGATCTTCTTCTTTGTGGAGACGTTATATTATCAGCCCCTGTAGTAGTTAAAGCCTCGTCGCTAGTGCCAGCACCTAAATTATTCTCATTAATAGCAGCAGTTTCCTTATTCAATTGTTCATCGTCACCATTAGTTTCTGTCAATGATTGAGATAACGGATGTGTTTCAGCACCAGAAAAGTTTAATCTAGGTTGGGTAGAATATGCATCTTCATAATCACCATCACTTGTATAGCTACTGGTTGAACGTTTATGAGATGGATCATTTGTTGATGTTGGAGATGTAACTAATTGTTGCTGTTGTTCAAATGATGAGGCTCCTTGAGCCAACTGTGGTGTGGTGGCTGAACTTGTAGCTGAAGGTGAACGATTAGCAGACCCCACTGAATGCTTTCTTTCCTTGTATGCTGAAGAGAAAAGTGGAACAGGTGCGTTTGAAGTTGATGGTCTTCTCTTGCTGCTTTTACCATCATTACTACTTGGTTTCTTTTTTGAGATTTTATTTAAGTCAAACTTCCATTTTTCATTAGCTGATGTTTGTAACTGGTCTAGAGGTTTAACGATGATGTGAATAACTGGAGATAGTACGATGTTTAGAGAGCTTAATAAGTCATTTGGATTTAATCTGGTACCTAAATGAAGCAGTTGAATTTGATCAGCGGTAGTCGGCTTTTTGTTGCTATCAACAGAACTTTCTTGACCATGCTTTTGTTTTAGGGCAGATAGTTGTTCCCAGTCTTCAAAAATGTAGTCTCTCAAATGGCCTATTCTGAACGTTTCAACTTCTTCTGGAGTGTCAAATCCACGGTTAGTTAAAAAGGTGTCATCTAGTTTCAAAGGTAAACGTTCACCTGTGAGATACAAGAGTTCAACTGTCTGGTTTAAAAAGGGATGAGACATAATTCGTATGTTGTTCAAATCGGGTATATATGAAGTCAAAGTGAAATAGAAAACGCAAGTGGGATGATTCTATTAATAAAAGAAGGTAAGGGCACTTTACTTCAGTCTGATCTGTAAGCTTTAAGTTGTCAGGTGATTTGAAAGCGCACTTAACACAGACGTGAGTGAATCTCTGTCGATGTTTTCTTCAAGATGGGTAAGAAATAACCAGAAACAGAAGTGGGAGAAAAAGTGACCCAATAGCAGCCAAAAACAACTTCTTTTACCGAATCGACCCAGATAAATATATATATTGTTTCACTCGATGCTGCGCTTGCTCACTTCTCAGAGCTGAATCCGCCCTGATAAGAATTGGGTGGCGCACTACTGCATTAATACGTTATACTACAAAATCATAATGTATTTATTTCATCACCATATAGATACACAGTCAGAGTCATACTACTTCTGGTTATTAGATTGGCCAT
Organism: Ambrosiozyma platypodis; assembly: GCA_030557395.1. NCBI lineage: Eukaryota > Fungi > Ascomycota > Pichiomycetes > Pichiales > Pichiaceae > Ambrosiozyma > Ambrosiozyma platypodis. The sequence continues at coordinate 494,159 of JAKTPC010000002.1, forward strand.
TATTATTAGGATTCATGTTCTGCATGTTCAGAGGCATACCCATAGGCATACTCATCGGAGCTGGAAATGGCATAAATGGCATCATAGGGATAGGCATAGGAGGAGCAGTGTTGGTAGCTCCAGCCATGCTATTTGGGTTGTGTTGCGGGATTTGAGGTAAACTTGCCTGTCCTGGAGCCGGAGAGGTTAGCTTTTGTCTTTTCACATTACCAACATCATTTGAATCTTCAGCTTTTCTCTTTTTATCTTGGAGATATTTCGTAACTTTCTCTTGCATCTCTGTATCATCTTCCAATGAATCCAAGTAAATATCGTCTTCTCCACAATTTGGACATTTAAAATCTTCGTCTATTAATAATTGCTCTATTATATGTCTTGAATATGTTTTATTACAACATCTGGTTTTAACTGGAGTTTTCAATAATTTGCCTGTATGTGGGTCTTTTAATTCTGGATCATCTACATCAATATCATCATTTTTCTCTTGTTTGGATTGTTGGATATCTTGATAATTTTGCCATGCTTTTTTATCTGCAACAGCAACAACAAACTTACCTTCTTCAGTAACCATATAATTCATATTGTTTGGATCATCACCCATTTCACCTGGATTTTCAACCGTTTTTAATTGTGATTTTGGAATACCGGTAGTCTTCTTAACCCTAATACCATCCCAATTTGGATCGTTATTTTTGGGGCAATTTCTGATTTGATGTTGACCTTTTTCACCACATTTATAGCAAATATAATACTCTGGAACCTTTTCATCTGATCTATTGGATCTACCATTGTCGACTCTATGAGCTGTTGCCATAACGGCTTGTTGTTGAACCCATTGATCTTCTTGCTGATTGAACATTTGACTAATCATATCTTCTTCATTTTGCCCCACCGAAGCACTCGTAATCGGCCCAACTGATGGTGCTATATTTGTTGAATTGGTTGTAGTTGATAGAATGTTACCTCTCATTAATCTTGGTTTACCTGCAATATATCTTGCTATATTACCCTTACCTTTCTTACCTGCCGATGTTCTTCTAACTAGAACGGTAAGCGCTCTAGGTATAACTTCGTTGTCATCTTGATATTCAATATCTTGATCTTCAGAATGATAGAGTAGTATATCCGTATCTGAAGCTGTAAATAATCTAGTCGTCGTAATAATCTCTTTCTTTAGTTCAAAAACAGTTAGTCCAGTTCCATCGAAATTGATGGTTGATAGCTTATCAGGTCTTTGAGACTTAAATCTGTAATATATTATCGCCATAGTTGGAATTGATAAAGTAGTATGGAGATTTATTTTGCGTTCGCCAACGAAGTGAAGTTGTGTTTAATTTATGAGGTAGTTCGTAACTTGATTTATTCGCTCTTCAACAAAATTGATTTGGAACATTTTCGCAATCACTCATTTCGGAGTTTCTTAATTCTTGAACGAAAATTCGTCTTCTTTGTTTACCGCTAGACTAGGCTCTACAAACATGTGTTCCTATTTATCAGTTTCTCGTGCATAATCCTCACGATGAAATGTTCCTTTTCCTGAGTTGAAAAAGAAAGAAAGTGATCGCTTGAAGAACCGCTGTTATCATTGAACGAATCAATCAATTGAGCTTATTACAAGTTTGCCTGATGAACTGAGATATAAAATACTACATTTTCTTTTACATGATATTTCAATTTATACCCAGTTACATTAGTTTTATGTGTTTCACAACGGTTTCGTCAATCCAGTCACGATGGATACTATTGAATGGAAGTACTATATTGTACATTGTTGTATTCTCTTTGTTGAATTAGTGGTATGTTATTTTACTTATATCGAAATTTTGGAAATGTTTGAGGCGAGATAGATATACCACAGTAGGCTATTTCTGTTAAGTTAGATAATGAAATAGAGGCACTGAGGGCTCAAGTATTGTCTAATCTTCTTTATGCTTTGAATCATTGATGATTTATGATTTATGATGAAGTTATCCCTCTTCTAGCCTTTTAGTTCTTATAGCTCTCATTTTATTTCAAATACTTTGAAATGTTTTTTTCTTTGAGCTAAACCAGGCCCCATTCTCTTGCTTTTTTGTTTACGTTAATGTATCTTGTGTTGTTTTTTTTTTTTTGATTTGAAAATTCAGAATGTTGAACGTTCAATTCAATTTAATTTAATTTATGACCTGATCTGAAAATAATTTGTGACTTCACGTAAATGACTGTAGTATTTTATCAATTTAGTACGTATAAATGTTTTTTAAAGAACGTAACAAAAAAAGCACTAATACAGAAAAGAGGGTATGGGCAAAAGAAGGTTTTTAATTCATACACCAAGCACCATTATGAATCCATTCAATATTGTCATCAAACCCATCTCTACCAAACTCTTTCATCATTGGCAATATAAAAGAATTAGAGTCATCATATGTCCAGCCTTGGTCATCTCTTAACCAACCAACAATAAACTTCTTAACATCAGTTTCAGAATCAGAAATTTGACCAAGCTCATCAGTTGTAAAAATATCATTAATGGTAAGAGCAACAGTACTAGATTCAGAGTCAATAAATGGTAAAACGCTAATATAATTCTTATGGTTCCAAGCAATAAATTTGACTAATCTTCTTAAGTGAGAAATTAGTAATTCTTTGTCTTTAACGTTTGTAAATAATCTTCCAATCACACTTCTTGGTCCGAAAATCTGAGAAGCAATGACAACAAATGTTTCATTTTCATTGTCATCGGTTGAAATGCTTAATCCAAAAGTATCTGCAGCTTTATTATAATATTTTAGACAACAAATATCTCTATCAATTAAATTATCTACAAATGCAGGCGCTTTTAAAGATACGGATCGTTGGTATGACTTCATAGACTTCAGATCTGGTAGATATTTGGAGCTTTTCAATTTTGACTCAACATCATTACGTGATAGAAAATGTTCATTTTTCATTAAGTTGAAATCATTAGCAACTGCTGATAGAATTATAGGAGGACTTTTTAACAAATTAAGATTTCTCACTGCTTTAAAACCGAACCTAGAGTAATATTCACCAACAGTAGAGTAAAGTGTCCAATAACAAGTGGAACCACTTAATTCGTTCTTAATGAATGTTTCAATTTGATCTTGATCATGTTGATCTGATCCAGTGAACTTGTAATCAGGATCCTCATACTTTTTCATGCATTCATTTAGTAAATATTCCATCAGTCCCATCTTTCTATAATCTTCATGAGTACAGACAACACATGCGACACAATTAATGACACTGGGCAAATCAGTCTCTTTAATAATACATTCAAAGAATGAAACAACTGTATCTGTCTTTGTATCAACTAGAAACAACAATTGAGATTTTGTATTATTGTTTTCAATCATATTAGCAACATAATTCTCTGCCAATTCAACAGGACAAACACCGGCGAATGACTTTGCAATTAGTTGCACAACCTGTGGAAGGTACTTTAGAGGTGGGTCGGTATCTTTGTAATTTGCTTGTTTAATAGCGTACTTGCTGAAATCTGAGGTTGAGGTCATTTTTCTGAGTTGGATGTATGAAATGTAAATATATGGACAGCTGACGGTTAAAAAAACACCCTGGAAGTGTCTGATGCTTCTTTTATACCATTTCGGAAAAAGATGTTACCACGCCTACTCTTAACATCATTTAGCCGATTAGGGATCAAAGTGACTTTGCGTGAATGACGTAAACTATATCTTATCTTTTTATATAGATTATTTTCAGATCTTTAATCCAACCCCAAAAAACAAAATAGAAAGCTGTGATGGAAGAAAAGAAGTAACAGTTGTCCATATTAATGAGGCACCTGGGTATTCAAATAAATGAAAAAGCCCGAGCAGGGGCAGAGATGGCGGTCAGGAAAGAAATTAATGTTCAATTTACCAACCTTAAAACTTTCCTTTTTTTTAAAAAACGAAATTTATCGGGGTGCAGATATCAATCTGTAAGAGTACCGTAAATATCCAGTCAACAGTATCATCATTGTATGAATCTAATTGTAGCCCTTTTGTCAGGATCTGGATAGGGCATCGGACCGTACCCGACTACAGGACCAGACCGTTCTTATGACCATAAGCTTATCATGATATTATTGTCAATATTAACTTCATTGCTCAGAATAATAAGTCAAAAATATCAATATCATTTTAATATATATAGGCCTCTTCCCACTGGGAATTTTATGTATTTTGTATAGAGTATCAAGGGAATATTAATAGAGAATTAATCAATCTTTATTGAAAAAGTTATACCTACTAAAGTCTAATACTTAAGTTACCTGGAAAAGTAAGTTATCATCTTCTACTATCGGGGTGAAAATATCATTCCGATATAAGATAGGAATTGCGTAATAACAATCCTTATATTGTAATAACATTGGAATCATAAATACGATCCGATATTATATTCGAAATCAGTTTACGTAACATGGATATAACCATCAGGATCCTGACATCTACCATACCTTGGTATACTTACAACACCCTTAAACGGGATGGTATCAAGACTGAATCATTGTATGGATGTATGGATCTAATTAAACCCCTCTTACTCATGAGTTTATTGATCCATTGCAACCAATGATGATACTGTTAACTGGATATCAATTCCTATCTTATATCGGAATGATATTTTCACCCCGATATAAAAAGCAAAACCAGGAGTTGCTGAAAGCATCCGTACACCAAAATAGTATATCATAAATATCAGGAAGATTTTTGCTTTTGTAACAGACTCCGTGGCCAAGCTGGTTAAGGCGTGCGACTGTTAATCGCAAGATCGTGAGTTCAATCCTCACCGGGGTCGCTAATCTATTGATATTAGAATCAAATAAATTCTTTGACTATTTTTTAATGATTGGTACTACTGTGTATATATATTTTAGTTGGGCCGTCTTAATATTTTTTTACTTTATTGGGCCTGTGCTCACAGATTTTCGAATTACGCTTCATCACCAGCTTAAAAGGAGTTCCGTTTAAAGTTTTCTTCAGATAGGATCGATTGCAAATTGTAAGAGACATGCTCATTAGAGCAGCATATAACTTGCTGGTATTCTTAGAATATATCATACAATAGTCCTCAGGGTCTGTGATAAACACACTTATCAGTTACTGTTTTTTTTTTATATTTATTCTCGTAGTGTGGATAGAATACGCTACATTTAGAAACAATCTTAGAATACTGGTTTATGTTTAACTAAGATATGTGCTAAATGACATACAGTTGTACTTCAGTATTTGAATGCAACTGCATATTAGTGTATTAGTCTGGTTGGCTCTCCGAAAAAAAATACGACGGTAAGATTGACTAAAATGGAAAGATAATCGAAGCATGCACACAACGGTCCCTTAAACTTCTTTCTAACCGATAAACTTATGATAAAGCCTGCAGTAGCGGCCAGCGGCCAGAGACCAGAGACCAGAAACCAGAAACGATACGAACAAAGGTATGCAAAATTCTGAAACGTGTACAGCTAGTGCACATAACGGAACTGCTGACTCGCTTGAGAATTTTGTTGTTGCCGGATTAGCTCCCATAACTTCAAAGTCCGAAGAGCACACGGCTTATAGCAGCACACATACAAGTAAACATTACATAGGCCCAACTTCACAAGAAAATGTAGACACCAAAAAAGATCATTAATTAAAATTAAAAGAAAAACCATATTATATAGAAAATTCAAACATATACTGAATAATATTGCAACAAGAAAACCAAATTGTAAAAGAAAACCCAGAAGTCAGACGACGGAAGACCATGTCAAGCCTATTCCTTCTTGAAAGTACCCAAGTTGAAGTAATCACCAAACATATTTGATTCAAAAACAGAGTTAACTTGCTTCTTGCTGTTTCTGATTTCATTCAGAATTTGCTTTTCCTTTTCAGCACCAAAATTTAATCTGGCTTTGTAAGCTTCGGATTCAGTGTTGTTTTGTTCGTTTTTCTTGTTGGAGAACATTGTGATGTGATTGTGTGAGTTGAAGTAGATTGACTGAAGAATGGCGGGAATAGTAAGAAGAAGACAGTTTTGGTCAGATAAGAGAGGAAATGGAGCTGTTTAAATACAAATCTTGAAAATTCTAGGACTTTATTATACCTTGATGTTAGATGTACGTTAAATTTGGTAGCAGCTGGGTGACTGATTTGAAAAAAAAAAAGAAACGCACCCGAAGAGTTTTTCCGTTGCCGCCGATCGAGCCTGACCTGTTTAGGATCTCGCTAACTTAACTTAATCTATAAGCTAGTGTATGTGTGGGTATGGAGTATTATCTACTACCTGTTAATATAGTAGTAGATGTTAGCAATGGAATGGTTTCAGAATGGAGAGAGATTGAACTTTTACAAACAACAAACTAGTAAGACAAAACTGTGGTCTCTCGTGGAAAAAAAAAAGGGGGGGGGGGGGTGTGCCTGGTAAAACCCCTCCAGCTATCGTCCAAGACTATCCGCCAGCGGCAGGCGGCCAGGCATCATTTCTCGCTCGCCTACATGGAGACTCTTCGCAACTCCGTGTTCCGAAGACTGGACTATTTGGCTATAACAGCTACAACCAAGTTGTTTAATTCGTTACTTTTACTGCCATTGCCCAAAGTATCAATCTAAGAGGGATTTCCGAAGAGGCTCTAGAACACACACACACACTATATATATATATATAGTTAATTGTGAGAGCAAACCAGTCAGTTGTTGTGTGGAAGAATACATTCAAGGCGGTGGAGGCTCTCGTCTAAAGCTGAACTGGGTGGATAAATCTATTAAGCGAAAACCCAACTCTATGGCCATCTGCTTCACTACTATAGCCCTCTTTTCTTGTGTCTACCTATCCATTTGGACCAATCATTGAAGCAAGTTAACACATACTCCAGCCAATAGAGTGGCTAGGAAAACCTGGGGGTCTTTAGCATGCTCCCACAGTCACAACAGGTTCCTCTTCCAAGTGACTGACAAATGTACCACCCCCACAATAGCCCTGCTTTGGTGGGGTCTGGTCGGTCTGGTGTCTTGGATCAACAAATAAAGAAACTAGAATCGTCACAGGAAATTGATGTTCCTCTAGGTGCTTGTTTGCAACTCCCCTCCTCTGAAGTTGCTTTGGCCATCCACCCGTCAACCAGCCCTAACAGCCCGTATGGAGTCCTACACTTGAGCAGAGCAAACAAGTCTCACTCCAAACAGTCTGAGGTCAGTCTGAATTGCTTTTAATTTCACGAAAGTTGAAAAGATATAACCAAATTCCATCCCCAGATCATTACTTTTTTTGGATTCGCTGACTCCAGTGATTTTGCTTGGATGAGAATGTGTTGGTCAATGGTATGTGATACTTTAACCCAGGTACCAGAACAAAAAAATAAGAGGTATCTTAAACCAGTATTTTTTTTGCTTTAATTTCTTTTTTTATTATAGCTCTAGTTCTAGTGCTAGCGCTAGTGAGGTCAGATACACTTGACACCAATTGTTAGAAGAGACCCAAGGGCAGCGTTGAAAACCTTCAACGTGGAGGATGAGTAAGAGGTTGAAGAGTATATGGAGAAGGTGTTCTTGAATAAGAAAAGAAGTAAAAAGAAGTAGAAACTAAAACCAAGCTAAAATCACAACCAGCAGCAGCCTATAAGATATATAGTACCCTTGAGCTGAAAATCCGAGACATCAAAAGTCGTCAGTTTGAAGTACCAAGTGTTTCTGGACAAGCTGTTTTGTAGAAATAGAGCATGGGGATAAGCGAAGTTCTAATAACATTTGTGTCAAATTCATTATCTACTCTGAAATACTTGTCAACTAAGCTATTTTAGCAGTCAGTCATCAAATGCTTTCAGCTTTTTTTTTCGTACTCAATGATTCAAAAAACTTAGTGGAATTATCATATAAGGCGTATATAGCTTTTTGATTATTCCAGCTATTGAGATTATCTGTTCGATATCGTGAACCCCGTGGTTCCCTTAACTTATCGATCCGTCGTCAATGTAACTTAATTTTGATCTCTCTTATACTTATATCTTTATTACCTCTGATCACCCCACCTTTTGATTTTGATTTTAACAAGCAATGGAGGTCCTTATCAAGCTGAGCAATTCAGGAGCTGTGCCTCTCCGGCTTTTCAAGACTCGGAAGTCAACACTCTCCTTTGATTGGGCAACCGGTATTTGGCTTGAGGTACCTAAGCATTAGGCAGGTTCTCTCATATCCCAATTATGGACGTATTACATAATTGGACGACTAGGTGTGCCAGTTGATGACTTGACAGCTAATGGTGTAGTACTTATATACCTTCAAGATTCCTCTTCAACTATCTTTTGGTTGAGCTGGCTGCACTCTACTCTCCCTTTTTCCCCTAAGATACTTACGGTCATTTACTGTTTTATTTCTCGGGTGGCTCCTGGGGGACTCCATTTCTCCAAGGGCCACAAGACTTTGAAGTTGATGTGTGATAGGTTTAAATTATACAGTGATGTTCATTTGAAAATTAAATATATTGATGAAAAAAAAGACGTTAAGATTAAAGATTTATACAATTAAAGCAACAGGTATTTTCGAAATGGCAGATCATCATGAAGAATAACATAACTAAATTCAATAGCCCACCCAGAGTTCATCAACTCAATTGAGTTTAAGTAGTACCAATAAGACACACCCTCAATTAAGTTTAAGTAGTATACACACACTTCCATCAACCACCAACTCTGACCCAGAACACAATTATGAAATTGATGCTTAACAGAAATTCATTCTCAAGATAATTTTCTGGTATACCCACAGAGATGCTTGTCAAATGAAACAAAAATTACAGAATAACAAATTGCTAGAGCGAGTGAAATCTCAATGATGGATCTTCTAGCTGGACAACCTCAGACTCAAAAAATGATCGATCGATATTCGTTTCTTAAAACACAACATTCATCAACGTAGCACCATAATTTCTGAGATCTTAATATTCAAAAGTATATGAAATATACGGTTCGAGTATACATATATAATACCGCTGGATAAATTGCAAATGAATGTATTGGAATGATATTGGGACTAAAGTTCGGGGTTTGACTTTTAGATCGATGGCCAATATATAACAAAGAAATGGAATATATACATATACCGTATATTTTATATACCGCTTAAATGATAAGATGCTATAGTAAATGGTTGGAATCATGTTGAAATTAAAGTTTGGGGTTTGTTTGTGATCTTGTGTGATGTATGTGATAGTTAAATTACTTATTAATTAATATAATCCTAAATATTTTCAAATATCCAAGTTGGTGTAACTGGAGAAAGAGTTCAATTAATCAATTGAGTGAAACTATTTTAAAGTTATAGTATCGGGCTTTCTTGATTGTTAATTTATAGTTGATAGAAATCATTCACATTGATGTTTAATTGCGACTTGTTATAACTAATTGTAACATTAACCCGGTTCATATATATGGATCAATCAATCATATAATATTTTGTTCTTTTTGCCTTACTAAATTCATTGCATATCTTTCTTATATGATTTATCATATTATTTTTGTTATATCAACAGCGTTTCATAAATAGTAGAGTAAAATCCAATAGAGTTGTAAATATGAAACGTGGCATCATCAGTCCGATCAGAGTTGGAACTCTATCACTTAGTCAATTGAAGACTGCACAAAGCTATAATTAATCATTTATAACCGAGTATGTTTAAATTTCAACTACTGAATGTCTTAGAATCTTAGGATATCAATTTCAAAAGATTGCCGAACTTTCATTCAACCTGAAGCATTTCATTGGATTGTAATTTGGAGATCGTCATATAGTGAAGGAGCATTTTTCACCAGGGGTTTGGTAATTTCTTAAGCAAATTCCATTTTTTGTGACATTGACCATACAACATATCTCAGAATTGTAAATTTCATGAAAAAAAATCTCGAATGATCAGTCAATCGTTTTTGTTGGCAACCGTAGGCTGCACTGCTCATATTGCTTTGTCTCGGTATTTGGAGCTGTTTTGTTGGGAAAAATTATTCCAGTACAGCCAAGTTGGATGACCGTGTTACCTGAAATGAAACTAACAGAGCAAAGAACAAGAAAGAAAATCAGTCTGTAGTCTTCTGGATCCTTCCAGTGATACAGTTTTTTAATTACCTCAAAACGCTACGTCAGTTAAAATGTCAAAAGGAGAGTTAGTTAATAGGAATTACACGGGATAACAGCTTTTTTCAAAAGCCGGGACGCACATTAATTTTTGATTTGCTATTGCTCAAATTCAAATCCCGGATGGCACCGGCGCTTAGCAATTGACTGCCAAAGCTCTTCTTAACTCATACTTTCTAGTGTTTGAGATACAGCTGAATAGTATATCCAGAAAGACTACCAAACCTATGTATCTCATATCTCATAGATAGCTATTCAAATACGACCATGAGCTATACACTATACATATGTGACATGAAACAAAAATTCAAAAGCCTTGTTTTTTTTTTTTCAATTTTCTGGGCATGCGGTCAGTGCTCATGACTAAAGGCTTAGCGTTTCATCGGGATTCATAGCTAGATGATGATTGGTGCATAGGCATTTGAAACCAGCCGCTTTCAAAGCCTCTTTGAAATTGGTCATTCGAGATAATAATTAAATTGTTTAAGCATTTTTAATTGCAACATCACGGCTTAAATAAAGTTTTAGCATAGTTTCCGCATATAATACCCCTGTAGAAGATAGAAGATTTTATAAATACTACTCCAATTCCCGGTTCTTTATCATTGCCCTCCAACTCTCTCTGTCTTCTCCTTGTCGTTATTACACTTCTTCTATACAAGTCGTTTACAACACACTACACAAAATGACTCCTACTACTACTGCTGCTACTTCGTTAAATTTTAAAGATGTTTCAACTGAGCAGTTGAAAGAAATGATGGTTAACATCCTGAATACTTTAGAAGGAAGACAAGTTGAACAAGAAAAATTAGCCGACAAAGCTATTGAAAAGGTTATGGAAAATAAAAAAGCTGGTCCAGAATCAATCATTTCAAACTTTGATGATCAAGATTCTGTTAACACTCCATCAGCAACACCATCTCTCCCAGCTGGTGATCTTCCTCCTCCTCCTCCTCCTCTTTCTCCAATTGGTGACGTTCCTCCTCCTCCTCATCACGGAAGACATCACGGTGGCAGAAGACACCATTTTAAGAAAGGTGGTAAATTCAATAAATTTGAAAAATTTGGAGAACATCCAGCTCATCACGGCACATATGGTTATCATGGTTTTTCTCAACCACCACCACCACCACCACCACCACATCACCCACATCATCAATTTGGTGGATTTGATTCAAGAGGTCCACCACCGGGTTCAAGAGGTTTCGGTCACAGAGGTTTTGGAGTTAATGCTTATGGTCCACCACCACCACCACCGGATCACACATTTGAAGGTCATTTCTATTCCAGATCAAGTTTAGATGGTCAGCATCCACCTTTTCCACCACCTCCTCCACCTCCAATGCAATATTTTAGAGGTGGATGCTCATGCTCTGAAGATGATTTATATGAAGATTTAAATAATTGTTGTCAACCACCAATGGGCCCAAGGGGATATGGTTATTCAAGCATTCCATCACACAAGAGAAGAAGAGGACGTGGTAGACACGGTAGACACGGCAAACATGATAGATTCCAAGAACCAATGGAAGCTATGGTTGTCGTTTTAGACGAAGATGATTCACAATCTTCTTCTGAATCTGACTCTGATGAACAAGTTCAAGGCGAACAAGGGGAAAAGCAAATGGATATTAGCGATGATGAATCATTTACCGATGTTGATGTCACTGAAAAGGAGAAATGATTAGGTTAGGTTAATTCACCGGTTATTCAAGGGTTTTTTGTATTTGTTCTAAGTTTTTATATATATATTTTTTTTTGTGTCATTTTTTCACTGACTGATTTCAAGTTTTGATTATCAACTAACTATTACTATTATTATGATTATTATTGTTTTCACTATTTCAATGTTTCTTCTTATTATTAAATTGCTTCATCAATTATTTTCCCACTATTATTTTATCAAATTCCAAATATTTCCGCTATCATACCAACAATTATTCTATCAATTATATTTCCATTATTATTTTATCAAATCTGGCTCTATCCAGTTTCTCATGCAACAAACACTTCAGTTCTTTTATATTTATTATATATACGGTTTATGTGCTTTATAGGATTGTACTCTTTTCTTAATTCTTAATTAATTTATGTAAAAACACTTTGTACTGTTAGGACCCGCCATGTCAATAGTAAATACCCGCTCACCGGGCCGATCGACGCCATGTTAGTAAAATCCCGCTATTTGAAATGTGGCGTTTGTGTCGCAGTCCAGTGCGGGCTCGCAAAAGGGAACTTTTTCTAGTGGGAGAGAAACCCTCAACACTCCACACAGGGAAACCAGCTCTAATTCGAAGAATGGGACCAGAGTTTGGGGGCTGGTGAAGTGTTTTTGACTCTAAATTTGTCGATTCATAGTTTAGAAGTTGGCAGTTAGCAGTGGTAAAGTAGTAGTGACTCGTAGGTTGGTGCTAAGTGATTTGTGCTATAGCCTTGCCTTCTCTTGCTTTTCTGAGCAAAAGACCTCATGCAACTGGTTCAACCACTTCGTCTTCTTTTCCAATCACAGTCTACACCCAAGACTTCCCTAGACAGTGAACTCCAGTGAATACAATCACTATGCCTAAAAGGAAAGCCTCTAGCTCTTCAACACCGGCTGTACGGGACTCGAAATCAACATCACCGAAGTACCCTATTGCTCCTTCTTCAAACTCCAAAAAGATACCACTCAAGCCAAATGATCGGTCTCCTTCCACACTGAAATCAATCACTTCAAGCCCTCCTAAAATCATCATGCCTACCCTCTCTGAGAATGGTGCTACCTCTTTACAAAAGAGAAGAAGAGTTGTGAGAGCATGTGACAGATGTAGAAAGTTGAAAATTAAATGTTCCGGAGATTTACCATGTATTCATTGTACTGTCTATTCATATGAATGTACTTACGATCAACCAAATAGATCCAAAAAGAAAGCTGCCAACCCAATTCATGCCAAAGTTAACCATAATAATAACGATACTACTACAACAGCTACAACTACTTCAACTTCTACTTCCACTTCCACAACAAAATCGCCGCTGGCTAATTCAGTTCCATTAAGTAATTCTTCTTCTTCCTTTTCGTCTAATATTCTCCCAACTACACTTTCTCCTGAAATGATGGCTAAATTGACTGATAGATTAAAACTTTATGATGACATATTGCATAGACTAGTTCCAACTATTAAATTGACCGACTTGAATGATAACCCCAAACCTATAAACCCAATGAAATTAATGTCAGCTTTAAACAAATTAAGAGAAGAAGGCAAAGATGATACTGTTAAATCTGCTGAATTGATCTCAGATACTTATAATTCTTTACCTGATATTCCTGTACCAAAATTACCGTTACAAAAATTACCTCCAAAGCAACCAGAACAAACAGTGACCACCCTCCAACAATCACAAGACTCTCCATCATCTCTGTCTGAAAGAGTATTAAGTAATTCTCCCACTGGCCTTGAACCGGGTATTGATGGCTCCTACGAATCAAGTATGGGTAAGGAGATTAAAATTATATTACCTTCAAGAGAAGTTGCTTTACAATTAATTACTAAAACCTGGGAAAACGCTTGTGTTCTGTTTAGATTTTATCATAGACCTGCTTTTGTTGAAGATTTGAATGAATTATACGATACCGACCCTGGCCAATATACAAATAAGCAACAACGTTTCCTACCTTTAGTTTATTCAGTTATGGCCTGTGGTGCTTTGTTTTTTAAGTCTGATGAACAAACTACAGGTGGTAAAATTGATGGATTTCCAAATAATGAAAATTTCGAAGATGAAGGTTATAGATACTTCATCGCCGCTAGAAAACTGATTGACATCACTGACACCAGAGATACATATGGTATACAAACTATTGTCATGCTAATTATTTTCTTACAATGTTCTGCTAGATTATCTACTTGTTATGCTTATATCGGAATAGCTTTAAGAGCGGCGTTAAGAGAGGGGTTACATAGAAAGTTAGATTATCCCTTTAATCCAATTGAATTAGAAATTAGAAAAAGATTGTTTTGGACTATTTACAAGATGGATATTTATGTTAATACAATGTTAGGCTTACCAAGAACAATAAGTGAAGACGATTTTGACCAAGATATACCAATTGAGTTGGATGATGAAAATATAACTGTTACAGGGTATAGATACGATAGACAAGGTGACCGATTATCAAGTTCAGGTATTGCCAATGCTCATACTAAATTAATTTTCATTATGAAAAAAATCGTTACCAAATTGTATCCAATTAAGCCGTTAAAAATTGAAGATGGTACAAGACCTGAACTTTTGGCTCATAATATTGTTTATGATTTAGAGTTAGAATTACAAGATTGGATGAATCATTTACCATTAGAACTAAAGCCTGGTGTTGAACCTCCTGGACAGTATTTAAAAGCAAATAGATTATTACATATTTCATATTTGCACGTGAAGATCATTTTATATAGGCCTTTTATTCACTATATTTCAACAGAGATAAATACCAGACAACCAAAATCCATGAATGATTTAAGATCAATCGAGAAAGCTAAGAATTGTATCAACGTTGCCAGAATTGTGGTTAAATTGGCCGAAGATATGATTGATAAAAAAATGTTATCTGGTTCTTACTGGTTCTCAATTTACACTATTTTCTTCTCAGTTGCATGTTTAGTGTATTACGTTCATTTTGTTCCTCCAATTAATAAAGAAGGTAAGGAAGATCCAGAATATATGGCTATTAAAAAAGATGCTGAGAACGGTAAACGTGTCTTGGATATCTTGAAAGATTCAAGTATGGCTGCTAAGAGAACTTACAATATTTTGAATGCCTTATTTGAGCAACTGAATAGAAATACTGCTAATTCCCGCCACGATTCCAGCGAACCACCACCTTCACAACAGTTGCAACAACATGGCTCACAACAGTTTATTACTCCTCAAATGGGCGAACCATTAAAAGATAATTCTAATTCATATAAACCAGAATCAACTGGAATCAATAACGGTGTTAATTACATTGATGGTATCGCAACTGGTGTCAATTTAAGCTTACCAGAGTTTAATAATAGCAATAATAGCAATAATAACAGTAATATGCCGTATGGTGATTTATCACAACAACAGCAACAACATTTGCAACAACATTTACAACAACAGCAACAGCATCAACAACAGAGTAATTCTCCTCAACAAAAGCAACAGACTAATAGTAAATATGTTCCTGGGCCGATGGATCAATTAGATATGAAGATCTTTGGTAGATTTTTACCTCCTTATATGCTACATCAGGATCGTGTTACTAGTACTGATAGCAACAGCAACACCAATAATCTTCCTCAAGATCCACAAGTAGGTCCATTACCACAATCATCATATTCCCAACAACATTCAAGATCTCAATCCCAATCTCAGCGACAACAGGCATACAACCAAACTCAACCACAACCACAACCACAATCAAGAACAGGACAACCTTCGTTATCACAACCAGGCGACTTCACCAATGATTTCTTTAGCCAACTAACACCAGTTCCATCAGGACTAGCTACAGTTGGCCAATCATCAACTCAGCATAGATTGTCCAGTTTTGGAATCCCAAGTACAGGAGGATCATTTAGTGGAGCTAGTGGTAATGCCGGTAGTAATGCCGTAGGTGAATTTGTTACGTCGTCTTATTCTCCAGGTGGAAGTAGCTTTGATCAGAAAAATTTGGATTTTGATGACTTTTTGTTTGGTTGGGGAAATGCCAATATTAATAATGGATTGTTTAGTGGTAGTGGTGCTGGTAATGGTGGGGGTGTTGACGATGGGAATAAAAGTGGTGGTACGAATGAAAAGTCTTGAGTGCAGCTGACTAAAGTCATAAATTCTTTTTTTTTGTCAATGATGATTACGATCTGCTATGTATTGCTACTATATTATACTTTTTGATATTTTTGAACTCTTAATTTTCTTTTTTTTTTGTTTAAGTAATGCTTATTTTTATTTTTATTTGAATCGTTTTTGATTTATAACTTAATATTTTTCTGTTTTGCTTTATGTACCTTTAAATACTCGATCTCTTTATTTGTTAAATTTGCATTCTTAGGTTCCGTTTTTTTTCTTGCTTAATTATATCTTTGTTCTAGTTGCCTTATAAACAAAATCAACTTCTTTACTGTTACTTTTTTAAAATATTATTATCTTCAATTCTAAATTATTATTTCACTATACATTCTTTTATGCTTCATGAATTTACTTGTTTACTTCTTTTTATTTTTCTTTTTGTTTAGGATTATGGTGTTTAATTTAATAAATTCATTTTGAATCATTGATTAAAGCATCAAAAAGAGGCAGGCATACAGAATTTAATGGAGGAAAAGGTTATATATATACATATACAATAATTCTTATATAATTTCATCCTTTATTACTTTAGTACTTACACCTTAAAAATTAAAACAGCAGAAGTAATAGCAAACCCACTAGTACTTCACAGCAAATAAAAATTTAAAGGAAGATTCCTATAGAAATCTTCCGGAAACAAAAACAAGAGAAAAATTATACAATGTAACTTTATAAATTCTTTAAAACAAACAAAAACCTAGAGCGAAAAAAAAATGGTTAGCCCAATTATGACTTGTTGTAGACATGAAAACACAGTATCCGCCAGTCAACCACGCATGGTTTCAAATAACCAATCAACAACAAAAAAATAGGGAGGGAGATTACATAATAATTAAAATACTAAACAAATAAACTAATACACAATAAACTAAAAGTAACCAAGACAAAAAAACACGTAACAAAATAATAAGAAAAAGAGTCCAAAAATTACCCATATACATAGAAACAAAAATAATACGAAAAAAACATAAAGAAAAGGAGAGATGTATAAAATAATTAGTTAGAGATCATAATCCAAAAAACCCAAAGTGAACATGAGCATACCGTACAATAAAATATATTAGAAACCTGATTGTTGATGCATCTGCCCTGCACCATTTGCCATAGACATAGGCATTCCCGAGTTTGTAGTTGAATTTGAAGTAGCGGAAGGAATAATAGTGGCATTTTGTGGTTGCCCCTGATTTGAAGATAATGGTAATACAGCAATTCCAGCAGAGCTAGAAGGCGATGTCTTGACTGAATTACCGCCAGTTTTACCTCTACCTCTAATACCTCTATTCAGATTCTTATACAAACTTTGAAAATAATCTAACAGATCCCTTTCTTCAGCTGGTAAATTATCCAGTGTACCTAATGTTGTGTAATGCGCCAATTTATTGGTTAATTCGTTCAATGTTTCCATATGGAATCTGTTTTGATGTGCTTTCAAATTACCTAATTGAGTAAATGATTTATTGCAATTATCTAATTTACATTCATATGGTCTTCTGTTTTGATGTGTTAATTCATGGGCTTGTAGATTACCTTTTCTGGAGAATTTTTTTCCGCAACTTGGACATGAGTAAGGCTTTTCACCAGTATGTAATCTTTCATGAGTTTTTAAATTACCAGCCTGTGTGAATTTCTTTTGACAAAACTGGCATTGAAAAGGCTTTTCACCAGTATGAGATCGCCGATGGACATCCAAATGAGTTGACTGAGTAAACCTTTTCAAACAAATATCACACTCATGTTGTTTGCTACCTCTTGTAGTCATTTTTTCAACACCACCAACCAATTGGGCAGGATTTGGTAAAACAGAACCTGACAGAACACCTTGCGCAGAAATTTGTTCCAAAATTGTCCCATCTTCAGCTTGCTGAATATCAGTTGTTAGACCTTTCTTCCTAGCTTGAATGACTAGCATTAATTGATCAATTTTAGTAGCACCAATTAATGGGCGGCCATCCTCTTTATGAACAGCCTCATTTGCTGGAATTAAGGTCCCGCCAGTGCCTGTAGGTGTTGTCACTGGATTTGTTGAAGTATTTGTAGTCAGAACTTGTGTACCAGAATGTTCCATTCCCATAGGTTCAGTTTTGAAAACAGGAACAGATTGTTGTTGCTGCTGTTGAGTCAAATTTGATAATTTTTGCTTTTTAGCAGGTGATGTAGGAGGTATTGGTGCTACTGATGAATTTAATGCTTGCCTTGTAATTGGAGCTGTCTCTATCTTCTTCTTTCTCGGGCTTTTCTTTCTGGTATTATTATTACTATTATTATTATTGTTTGGAACTGACCGAATTGGTTTATTAGATAAAATTGGATTTGGTGGCTGGGGTTGATTGATCATAGGAATAGGATGGATCAAATGACCACTATTAGTATGAGTGTGATGACTATAATGAGAAGCCCCATGATCGATACTAGATGAAGTAACCATTCTTGGTGGAGGTGGAGCTGTCATGGGTGGCAGAATAGTACTTTGAAAAGGGTTTGACGAAGATCTCACATGTCCAGGACCAGATTGATGTTGATGTTGTTGTTGTTGCTGTTGCTGTTGCTGCTGCTGCTGCTGCTGTTGTTGTTGTTGTTGTTGAAGTTGTTGATGTTGCTGTTGAACTTGCTGTTGTTGCTGTTGAGCTTGTAATGAATCATATAAGTCAGTTGGGGTATCAAATATTTTATTGGATATTGAGTCTCTTTTCATATATTCAAAGTCACCTGGTTCAACTCCTTGAGCAATTGAAGGAAAACGAATTCTAGAAAACAGAGTTGAATTCTGTCTTGATCTTGTGCCAGGAAGCTGGTTCAGGTTTGATGACGGCTGAGAAACTGAAAATTGACCAGAGCTATTACTTCCAGAAGAAGAGCCTCCAGGTATAAAAGGCTCTAACTGTTCACTCTGTCTTCTTCCAGCCACCAAATTATCACTATGAACACCATGCAGTCTATCATTAGGATAAGGCTGCAAGTAATTGTTTCCAGCTGAGATTGAGCTACCATGGTTAGGATACATATATTCTTTAGGGAGGTCATTATTATATGGGAAAGTTTCTTGATAGGGAATGCCCATTCCAGTGGAACCTCCACCAAAGGAACCCCCAGTGGAATTACTTTGACTAGAAGCATCAAATGAGAATCTTGGATTTAAAATTGAGTCATTTCTACCACTTGGAGGGAAGAGACTTGAGAAACTACCTAAAGAACCATTATGACCCGCAGAAATCGAATTGGGATCCATTGAATGGAAATCACCTTGGTTGTTTGGTCCAGGCCCTAGTTGGATGGAGCTTCTTTTCGAGAAGAACCCCGGGTTTTCAGCAACAGCACTTAATCTTGCAGGAAAATTATTTGAAGAGACTTGATCAGAAGGACCAGCATGAAGTGAATCTGGAACTTGAGACGAGTCAGTCATAGTTGTATAAATAAATAAGGTAATAGCAAAGAATTAAACTGTGTAAAATGAATGTAACAATTGAGTGTTCTTTTTTAGAGATTGCTATATATCAATTGAAAAGTATTATTATTCTCTTGATCGAATGGGCCTGTAAATTGTGAATGGCTGAATATGAACTTGGAAGATAGGAGACTAGATAATGTAACAATGAGGAGCTCTCCAGATAATATGAGGCAGGGATTTCTTTTTCAATAGAGAGTCAAGGATAAAGAAACAGTGTGCAAAGGAAGAAGAGTAGGAATAAGTAAAGGAAAGCGACCAGACCAAAGTTCTTCGGCTAAGTTTATAGGTTGTGTGTATAGCGGCGATCACTGGAGTTTCTTTTAAACTGATTTATTTGAGTACGAGACTTCAATGGCAGGTCAACTTGCAATGAACCAGTAACAGCAGCCAATTGAAAAGGATGTGACGGCTACAAGTTCAGAAAGAGTTGGTTGTATTGAATTTCTGTGAAGTAGACGAGATGCTGTTTATTTGGGCTATTTTAGCTTAAAATATAGTCCGCTGTACGTGATAATAGGTGGACGTGGGTCTTAATTAATGCAGCTTGCCGGGCCTCTGAGAGTGGGATTGACTGGTGTGAGTCTTTGGAGTGTGATAACTGTAGTGGTTTCCCTCGCCGTTAGTGTTATTTCCCAACTAAACTGCAGTGCCTTCACCTCTTCTCTTTTATTCTTCAGCTGCTTCGAGTTTCATCGTCAGCAAAATTACTTGCTGTGCGGCGCAGTGAAAGGCAATTCGGACAGGCGCAGATGATGGTGCCAGATACCGGACAGTCGCGTCGCTTGAGGGTTTTTGCGGCTTATTTCCAAATTTTATTTTATCTCAAGATTTGTAATTTTTTTCACCCTTACCAATTGAAAGCTCAAGCCTGGTAAGACAACACAAAACATACCAAAGACACTCAAATAAACGCAATGAGCGAAGTCGAACAGCCTACAAATACAGTTCCTCAAGAAGAAGCTGTCGAAGAAGCAGTTGAAGACGAACAAATGGACGAAGGCCTAGATATTGAAAAGATCAAATTATTACCAGGTGCTTCAGATGATGGTTCTGCTGCAAGTTTCCAAATACAAGATGAAGATCACACTTTAGGTAACGCTTTGAGATACATAATAATGAAAAATCCAAATGTGGAATTCTGTGGTTATTCTATTCCTCATCCTTCTGAAGCTAAATTAAATATTAGAATTCAAACTTATGGTGATGTCACTGCCGTTGAAGTACTACATCAAGGTTTAGATGAATTGGCTAAAATGTGTAATTTCATTGAAGATACTTTCAGTGCTAAAATTGCTGCTAGAGATTATGCTACTGAAGAACCATAATTCATCTTCTCCTTCTTTAATCTTCATATTGCATCTTGTATACTAGGTACCTCTTTTTTTCAGATATTCTAAATTAATATAATTAAAGTTAAAAAAGTTAAATCAATTCTCAGCTATAAATGCTATAACATCAAATACTCAAGGAATAGCTTCAGTTTCAATCCCACTTTCCCCTGAATAATTAAAGACCACTTTAACTGGCGTATTAAGTAGACTCAGATGTCAAGCCTCACAGAGGATATATAGGTAAACCTTCCCAGTATGAATCGTATCAATGCAGCATGAAGCGACACTTGCGATATTAGATTCTGAACAACAAACCATAATCCGAAAATTTTTAAAATCATTTATACTCCCATTTGGTTTCCTCTTGGTTCACAACCTTGAAGTAAAATAGTTTTGAAACCATCAAGTAGGGGACGTAACTTTTCTAAGTGCTATTGAAAGCGAACAATGCCTTGGTTTCCCAGTGTAACTTCTCCATACTGCCACCGAGTTCCAAGTTTCAGAACTTCTAAGCAGAATTGAGCCGTTAAACCTATTTGAAATAAATCCTAAAGTCTCAGAATTAATACGACTAACTAATATCAATGTAACCATTGTTAAATATTGGAAAGTAGCACCTTCCCATATTCATGTTTCTGGTTTGGGATTAGTTTGGAGTTAGTTTCATTTGTCTGTGGTGCTCTCCTGTTATAAAAAGTAAATACTCACTCACACACACCTTTTGACATCAACAGCAGCTTTGTAGTTGCTCTTCAATTAACGGATCCCCATCTGATTGGAATGAGTTTAATTAGCTAAACTCGGATTAATACTAACATTCACTTTTGCTCTACGTGAGTTGAATGAGAATCATTTCAGCAAGTCCTCTTAATTTTTTTAACTTCATATTCTTCTCCCACATGGAATTTAGATAATCCTGATAAAGCTCAGAAAACTATATCTTAATCTTCTTGTGCTTTCGCAGTAAAATCGGCTCAAAGGACCTCTGTAGCCTGCTTCGTAAATAGTCAAGTCATACTTTCAATCTGTGCTAGCTCAATAGCAGAGCAAATAGAGCATCACGTGACTTCTTATCAAAGCCGCACGTTGCTTTTTAAAATTTTTTTTTCGATTGATTAAAAATTTTAAAACAATTTGAAAGGAATTTTAATGGGATCAGTCAGTTCTTCTTCTTTCTGAGTTCACAAACACGACAGCTTTAGCTAAATTAATCAATTAATACATCACAATGTCTTACATGAACAACAATAGAAACGGAACTAGAGCTTACGGTGGTGGCGACAGATCAAGATATGGTAGAGACGAACGTCACGGTTACGGTAATGATGGTGGTTTTAGACAAAGAAGAAATTCTGGTGAATTAGGTGCTGGTTTAAGAAAACAAAACTGGGATTTAGAAACCTTACCTAAATTTGAAAAGAACTTCTACCAAGAAGACCCTAATGTTGCTAACAGATCTGATGCTGATGTTGCTGCTTTCAGAAAAGAGAATGAAATGACTATTGCTGGTACTGACATTCCAAGACCAATTACTTCTTTTGATGAAGCTGGTTTCCCAGATTACGTTTTACAAGAAGTTAAGGCTGAAGGCTTTGAAAAACCAACTGGTATTCAGTGTCAAGGTTGGCCTATGGCTTTATCCGGTAGAGATATGGTGGGTGTTGCCGCAACTGGTTCAGGTAAAACCTTGTCTTACTGTTTACCAGCTATTGTCCACATTAACGCTCAACCTTTGTTGCAACAAGGTGATGGTCCAATTGTTTTAGTTTTATCTCCAACTAGAGAATTAGCTGTCCAAATTCAAAAAGAATGTTCTAAATTTGGTAAATCTTCAAGAATTAGAAACACTTGTGTTTATGGTGGTGTTCCAAAAGGCCAGCAAATTAGAGATTTAGCTAGAGGTAGTGAAATCTGTATTGCCACACCAGGTAGATTATTAGATATGTTAGAATCAGGAAAGACCAACTTAAGAAGAGTTACTTACCTTGTTTTAGATGAAGCCGATAGAATGTTAGATATGGGTTTTGAACCGCAAATTAGAAAAATTGTTGATCAAATTAGACCAGATAGACAAACTTTAATGTGGTCAGCTACATGGCCGAAATCTGTCCAAGGTCTAGCTAGAGATTATTTAAATGATTATATTCAAGTTAACGTTGGTTCTTTAGAATTATCTGCTTCTCACACCATTAAACAAGTGGTGGATGTTGTTTCTGAATACGAAAAGAGAGACAAATTAAGCAAATACTTAGAATCAGCAATGCATGATGAGCAATCTAAGGTCATTGTTTTCGCTTCCACAAAGAGAACTTGTGATGATATCACTGCTTTCTTAAGAGCTGAAGGTTGGCCTGCGTTAGCGATTCATGGTGATAAGGAACAAAGAGAAAGAGATTGGGTTTTGAACGAGTTCAGAACTGGTAAATCACCAATTATGGTTGCCACTGATGTTGCTGCCAGAGGTATTGGTACGTATTTTTAAATTTTTTTTTTCATATTACTAACAAAAGAAAACTTGAGGTTGGATTTAGAAAACAAGAGCTTAAATAGAAGTGACGTTCGATCATGATATAGTTACATGGTGGTTCATGAACGTCATATCTAATTGGTCGCTTCTATTCTGGCTTAAAATCAGTACTTTTTACAGCACTGGTTATAGGAGATTGTGAGAGATCTGTCTACATCTATGTTACATGGAGCGTCCTGAATCTAGTGAAAATAAGGATGCAGAACTACTGTTCGGAATTGAGAAGTATTGCTTTAAAATAAATGTGCTGGCCACATTTTACCATATTAAGGCAGTTGATTTTTGATAGAAGAAAGAAATACGTTAAGCAACTTTAAGAAGGCTTTGGTGGGATATTTTTATGATGGTTGTTTTGAAGAACTATGTTGGGGATAACTACTTTTACTATTGAATTCGGATTGTTGGAAATGTGTGATTGGGGATTTCTAAAAATCTGTTTGGATAATTATTCATAGAGAAAAAGTAGTTTACTTATGGGACTATTCTTCAAATCAATTTAGAAATTACGTTTTAGCCTTTTTATATATTTTGCTTGTACAGTTCTTTTTTTGATGACACTGTTAAGAACAGCAAGAGTCTAGTGAAACTTCTGAAGTTCACGTAGACGACTCTTGCTTTCTTGCTCTTCTCTTCAGCTCATCGTTTTGTCTTTAATGAATCTATGTGACATAAACTACTGAAATACCTATAATTAGTGTAGCTTTAAGTTCTGTAATTAACCTAGTAACCTCATCAATTCTTGCTTGATAGTCAAGATTTTCTTCAAACAATTTGAACAAAAATACTAACTTTCTTTCTTCATTTCAATTATTAAAGA
Source organism: Ambrosiozyma platypodis (assembly GCA_030557395.1). Taxonomy (NCBI): domain Eukaryota; kingdom Fungi; phylum Ascomycota; class Pichiomycetes; order Pichiales; family Pichiaceae; genus Ambrosiozyma; species Ambrosiozyma platypodis. The sequence goes on from JAKTPC010000002.1 coordinate 518,247, forward strand.
TGTTAAGGGTGTTACTTGTGTTATTAATAATGATATGCCAGGTAATGTTGAAGATTATGTCCACAGAATTGGTAGAACTGGTAGAGCTGGTGAAAAGGGTACTGCTATTACTCTGTTTACTAAAGATAATGCCAATCAAGCTCATGATTTAATTGTCATCTTAAAAGAAGCTAAACAAGAAATTTCTCCAGAATTGGCTTCCTTAGACAAGAAGGCCAACAGATTTGGTAACGGTAACGGTTATGGTGGTTATGGTAGAGGTGGTAGAGGTAGAGGTGGTAGAGGTAGAGGTGGTAACAGAGGTTACGGTGGACAAAGAAACTACCAATCTGGTTCCAACTCTGCCCCATTAGGTAACAACTCCCGTTGGTAATCAATGGTAATACTCTCGTAATTATCATGACTAAGTATTGGTCTCGACAATTTGCTACTACATATCATAGTCTTGGTTATAATTCTTTTTTTTGTTTTGCCTTTGTATTTTGTGTTCCACTCTTATTGCACAGTGCTTTTTGGTCTGTATGTTTAATCTGCTTGTTTCACTAGTAGAGTCCGTGTGAGCATTCTTGTTGCTTCTAGATTTTTTTTTTTGTTCACTTGATTTTCTTATTTATGTTTTAATTTAATACTATTCGTACCTCATTTTATCAATTGATCTACGTCAAGTTTCTCTTTTAAATGCTGTATTCTTCAGAAAAAATAAAAAATATTACACTTTGAAGTAAATAAATAAACTATAAAACAAAACTGAAATATAGAGAATATATGATATGACTAGGTATACTCAACGAAAGAAATTAAATTATTTGGACTCCTCTTCAAGTTTTTCTTCTTTCTTTAGAGGGGGTCTGACGTCCTCTGCAAGCAAACTTGGAAATTCATAACCTAAGAAATAATTCAAGTTGGCATTATTTAGTTGTTCCCAAGGATGGTTACCTGCCCACTCTATTAAAATTTCACCTTTCGTAGATGGGATGTTTGAGTTAGTATCATTTGCAGTGAACCATGATTTAGCATCTGGTCTAGCATGAACTTCTAAATCATCACTACTCTTAGCATCGACAATCTTATTTATTCTGTCAATAAATTTCATCTCACTATCTTTCTTATCATAGTCATCTCTAAATTTCGCAGCTAAAGCTAAAAATCTCTTTGTGATATCAGATTCATTATATTCATCAACCATAATTTTATGCAATTTCATTACACTCAACATCTTGGTATAACTTGATGTATTCATAGGCATGAAATTCTCGGGACCGAACCAATAACTTCCTCTACCTTTACCTTGGGTTTCTTGTATCGATCTAGCAATAGAGATTTCAATGAATAATGGATTTTCGTTAGGAACTATAAAGTTGGTGATTTCCTTGTTACCTAATAAAATGGAGATACCACCACCAATACAACAGCCAATTCTAGCACTAATTCTTCTGGTCTTGGATAGTTGAGGAAATTTTCTAAAAGTTCCATAAAACATGAAAGCACCAAAACTGATCTGAACAACAGCCATGGAAACTCTAGCCCACAACGCATCGTGTGCTGGAGCAAGCGGACCAAAAAGAAACAAAGTTGGAGAAGAATATCTAAACCACCTTTTGTAGACCTTGTCAAACAAAGTGTCGTTTGGATCATTTAACTTATTGAATTCAAAATAGTTTTTAGTTTTTGGCATTTGTTGTTTAGCGGGTGATTTAGAGCCTGTAGACATGTTGAAAATATGTATTTGTTATTCGTTTTCAGCAAAGTAAATATTTAGCTCAGGGTTTTGTTAATTGGTCCCTGTATTCTAACCAAGAGTAATCTGGTTGGAGCAAATAAAACTTCATCCATTGCAACTGTTCATTCATTGAGTGAGGTTTCGGGACAAATCAGCGAAAGAGCCATATTGCAAGGCAGTGCACATTTCTTACTACCCCCCTACTTCGTTCTTTTTTTACTATTTATAATTTATATGTACATTCTACACTTTACAATTCAGATGAACTCACATAAATTTTGCTTAGGAATAAGGTGATAGTCATAGTAATTGAGAATTCAGTTGATTTTATTTTGATGTATCTAAAACATATCTCCCCGCAACGTTACCTTCAACCATCAATTTGAAAACATCAGGTAATTCAGACAAACCAGCTATCTTAATAGGAGATTTGATCAAACCTCTAACAAAAAACTCAATGGCTTCGGTGGTATCTAGTCTATTACCTACTGAAGTTCCTTTGATAATGAAACACTTACAAACTTGTTGGAAAATTGATGTTTTAAGCATGGCCCCTGCTGGTAATCCAACTAAGACAACAACACCCAATGGTCTAACATAATCACATGATTGGGAGATGGCCAACTCAGAAACAGAAACGTTAATAACTCCATGCGGACCACCATTGGTGATCGCCTGAACTGTTCCCACGATATCCTTCTCTTTGGTAAAATCAACATAAGCTTCTGCTCCTAATTCTGCAATCATTTTTCCTTTATCATCACCGCCATCAATACCTAAAACTCTTAAACCCATAGCCTTTGCATATTGGACAGCATAACTACCTAAACCACCACCAGCCCCTGAAACTACAACCCATTCACCAGCTGCCAGGCCTGATATCTTCAATGCTTTGTAAACGGTAACACCTGCACATAGAATAGGAGCCACTTCAGCAAGGTTGGTACCCTTAGGAATCTTAGCGGCTTGAACAGCATCTGCTGTGGCATATTGCTGGAAAGTCCCATCATGAGAATAGCCAGAAACATCGGCCTTTGAACAATTAATTTCAGCACCTTTCTGACAATATTCACAACTTAAGCAAGAGCCATTCAACCATTTGATACCAGCTATATCTCCGATTTCAAAATTTTTAACATTTCCACCTTTAGCTACAACGATTCCTGCACCTTCATGACCGCCCACCAATGGTAATTTGACTTTGCTAGGCCAGTCACCTTTCCAGGCATGTAGATCTGAATGACAAACGCCAGTGTATTTCACATTGACGAGAATTTCATTAGCCTTAGGGGTTGGGACTGGCAATTCCTTGTATTCAATTAAGCCATCATTTTCATAGAAGATACAACCTTTTTGTGTAGTTGGGATTTCAAACTGTAGGGCCATTGAGTCTTTAACTAGGACTTGTAAGTATAAGCGGAGCAAGCAGAATGATTAATGGAACATCTGGCTGAAAAATAGATAATTTCCTTTTTTCGCAGCAATACCAGAATTTTTTATGAATTGGTTGAAGTAGTGGTAATTAGTTCATAAGTGTTGATAAGAAGAGCGTGGATCTTTGATTTGGATTCAGATTTAGATTTTCTCCGTTAGGCTGTTTTCTCGGCAAGTTTCTATTTTGTGGATGAGGATGAGCGCCAACTTCCAAAAAGAACCCCCTCCTCCCCAAATTAGGAACTAACAATCTCCTACAGTAGAAAAAGAAAGACAGAGTAATATTCCAAGTCAGGGGGTCTCGTCTCAGATAGGTGAATGGCAGCTTTTTATCACAACTAGGCAAACAAGCTCTCATTTGAAAAGTCAGTGTCAGTTGAGGTTGACATTTACCAGCAGTTACAATATCAAACATAGAGGTAAAATGCATTTATTAAGAGCTATACAATTTTGGAGGAATAGAATAGTATCTTTAAACCAAGAAAATTTGTATAATGAGGGCATATCGATGCAAACGTGACAGTGAACCCTTTAAGCTAATAAGCTAGAAGTGAAAAAACAAAAAAACAAGTTATGAATAAATCAATAAAATAATGCCGTATGAAAAATGCAAAAAGTAGTGCCAAAACAAGTGGTTAAAACAAAGTAAAAGTAAAAATAAAATATTAAAAAATCAAAATGGAAGCAATTCAAAGAAACTCAAAAATTATTGGATCGTAATAGTCTCTCGATATCTAAATCAACAAAAATATCATCATTTAGATTATCACCTGAAGGTGAAATACTATCACCAGATGTTACATCAACTGCTGCATTTTGAAATAAGGGATCCAAGAACAACCCCGGATCCAATGGATCATCTTGCTTGACCAATTCAAAAAATTTCTTCAAATTGGCATCACTTGGAATTTCTGGGTCTTTCTTTATGAGCAAAATAGGCGGTTGCTGTTGTTGCTTTTGTTGTGGTGCACAGACACCAGATTGAATATTCTGTGTATTCACTAATCCACTTTCAGAGCCCTTCTTACTTATATAATTTGAATTAAAAATTGGTGAATTTGATCCTGCACTAGAAGTTCCACAAATACTGGAAATCGAGTCATTGAATTTAGCACCAGCGTAATCACCATCAGGCAAAATGAGATGTTTAGACTCTTTGAGTAAACCATTGCTAAGTTCTCTTTGGATTTCAGCGACATCTTTTAGAAGGTGTCCTGTATCATAATGTAAGTCACTATTATGATCCATCACAACATTAACGACAGCGAAAAGAATGCATCTAGAAACAGCACCAACCATGATCCATTTATCGGGGGAATGTCTCTCCTTCGAAAAGTATTCAAAGACTTGTTTAAAGGAAGTTATCAACAACTGAACATCCTCTAAAACATCAACATGAGTTGGATCTTGAATACAATAAGCAGTTATGGTTAGAAACGCAGTGAACGCATAGTACAAAGTAAAACCAGAAATTGGTAATAGCCTCTTAGCAATGTGACCTTCAAATTTTAATATGTCTCTAGCAGCCCCTATACCTTGAGTGGCAAAGGTGGATTGTGTTGGGCCTTCTGAATGTCTAACGGCGAACATTGAAATAATCATCTTTAAATAATAATAATTCATGTTCAATTCCGACATCACTAATAACCTTCTAACAGATTCATCGGAGACTTCTTTAATTTTAATAAAGTTAGAAGGAGACGAACCAGGCCTGAAAGACTCAGGAAAGCAAAGTCTCCAGTTTTCTAAATCCTTTAGTAAGGATATGGCGTCAGCAAGGTGTTGTAATGGCAATTTATTTTGGCCTTCTGCAAATAAATTCTTTTGAACTTTTGAAACAATTGTTGACAAATCAAGGCCCATTATAAAGAAAAAGGAAGCAGAGCCATCTGGCCCAGAAAGAACGGAAGCCAAATATATGGATAGCTGATCATGAAACTTTTCACGTTGTAAAGATACTCTCGGACCATTCATCCCAAATTTGTCACAAAACTTCTCTGCCCAAGGTAAAGGAGGAGCAGTAACAGTAGTATCATCCACAACTGGGGGCCTTCCTGATTTTAATGATGCATTTTGATCTGTGTAGTAAGTAACCCACCAAACGCTTAAAGCAGACCATCTCTCTTTACCTGAGATATTACGATAATATTCAGCTCGATGTAAGCCCAGGTTCTGAGCTTGGCGTACGGCTAGTGAAATCAATGAATGCAGAGGTTGAGTGTAACATTGAATATCAGCATAAAATGACAGAAATACTAAACCTTTAACCGCTGAAATACCATCGCCTAAAGCAGAAATTCTTTGAAAATAAAATAAAGTGTTATCAAATAAAGAGGCGTCATATTTTCTGATCATTTGCCTGGTTAATCTGTTTTCATTAGCTGAACCAATTTTCAATCTTTCACTGAACACAATACAGCATACAAGCAAACAAGAATTTAATAGTAATAGATCGCCATAACTAAAGTTTGGCTGACAGGATAAACCGTCCTTAAAATTCCAATATGCACATCCTATGGCTTTAGTATCTTCAATGAAAGGTAAACCAAAAAAGCAAAGTGGAATGTACGAGTCAACCAGAAGGATAATTACATCTCTTGGCGGTAAAGTTTCCAGTCTTGAAATATCTATGGAATTGTTCCAAGCGTTCATCAACTGATGTTCCAGTCCAATAAAATCGGTGAGTAAAGTCTTCATTGGTAATAGGATCTTGGGATTTTCAAGACGATCTGTTGTCCATACTAGAGCGTTGATCAAAAAACTCGAACGATCAAAACATTTTCCAACCATCAATTTATCATAACCATCAAAGTTTGGTTGAGGGCAAGAAGCAGTAACAAGTTGTTGCTTTTCTTCATACCTTGCGTTTCCAGGATTATTATTTGTAAGTGGGATTACATCTTCAGATTGACACAGATCACGTGTTAAATCAGGAACATGGTCAGAGTTGGATACCAGAGGAGAAAAGTTGAGGTTTCTCTTTAAGCATTTAACACCAACCAGGCCTTTCCTCGTTCTCTTTTTGGAATAAGGTGCAATTTTCTTGGGTACATAATTGAAAGTACAGTTAATATCTCTATCTGAACAGTACTCGCAAGGCTGTTTTCCATCACATTTGACTTTTTTATTTCTGCAGTTGTCACAGGCTGTAACTCTGCCTCTCATTTTCTTAGATTTGAAGCTGTTGAAAAACCAAGAGTCTGTTACTTAATAAGGAACAGCTATGTAGTAGTGAGCAATCCCACCATCACTTGTTGAACAACTGGTTGTTGGATCGACAAACCAAAAAAAAAAAAATGAGCTGGCGAATCGGGCGAGTCAATGAGATGGGAATACAATAAATAATCCCGGAACAATGGTTGCACAATTTGGGCTCGGCCAATCTCTTTTAATGGAGGCGATCGGTGACCCTATCCATTTGATAAGACAAGACCCCTAACCATGCACAAATACACCAGATACACCAGATACATTTTACTGTGCTTCAAACACAGTTTGACACCAGAATAGACAGTAGTTGAACAGAAACTGGAGGTTTGGAATACAGTTGGAGTTTGAAGTGGAAAATGTAAGATTCAGGTGAGTTCCTTAACTCCAAAAGGAAAGAAAAATGTTTAGGGGATGTTGCAGTTAAAGCACTCTGTGCCTGGAAAAATGAACATCTCCCATATCTATCACCGGACGAACCAGAATAAGAGAAATAGTCTTCCAAATCAGGCAGTGTTAAAACCGAATTAAATATGGGGCAGTGCAGTATCTGTAGCTTATTTTCCGAGCTGATGCACGGGTGTGGAATAGGATTTATGCTGGATTAGGCCGGATTAGGCCGGATTAGGTCAGTTAAGCTCGGTAAATTACACCCGCTACTTTAACTTTTCTCGGTGTTAGGTCATAAGATAAGACCGAGCAACCATCTCTACTTTTTACTGGAAAACAAAAATATATAATAATTTAATTAACATTAACTCGTATCGTAGCGTAGAAGCAGGAGATGAACAACCAAAGAAACAAAAAAAAAAAAGAAACAAAAAAGGTTGTAGTAGTACCAAGTTTTAAAATTCAAAGAGTGAAAGTGTAGCGTGATGTCTGTCTGTCTGTTTATAAAATAAGAAAAGGAGATTGCTTCTTCAAAGAAGGCATCTATTTTGTAGTATCCAAGACGTATCTACCTAAAATCTTACCTTCAGCCATTAACTTAAAGACTTCTGGTAATTCAGATAAACCAACAACCTTAAATGGAGAATGGACTAAACCTCTAACGAAGAAATCGATAGCTTCAGCGGTATCTTGTCTGTTACCAACATAAGAACCCTTAATTTCAATGGACTTAACAACTTGTTGGAAAACAGGTGACTTACAAACAGCACCTGCTGGTAAACCAACCAAGACAACCTTACCTAAAGCTCTGACGTAATCACAAGATTGAGAGATGGCCATTTCTGAGACAGAAACGTTAATGACACCATGTGGACCACCATTAGTTGCCTTTTGAATAGCACCAACAATATCCTTTTCTTTAGTGAAATCAACGTAAACTTCAGCTCCTAAATCTTTACATAAGACACCTTTGTCATCACCACCATCAATGGCCAAGACTCTTAAACCCATAGCAGCAGCATATTGAATGGCCAAACTACCTAACCCTCCACCAGCACCGGAGACGGCAACCCATTGACCTGGTCTTAAATCAGCAGTCTTTAAAGCCTTGTAAACAGTAACACCTGCACATAAAATTGGAGCAATGGCTGCCAAATCAGTACCTTTTGGAATTTGAGCTGCTTGAACGGCATCAGCAGTGGCATATTGTTGGAAAGAACCATCATGAGTATAACCTGATAAGTCAGCCTTGGCACAGTTTGGTTCAGCACCTTGTTGACAGAATTCACAACCCATACACGAACCGTTCAACCATTTGATACCAGCGTAATCACCAATTTCAAAGTTGACAACATTGGCACCTTTAGCAACAACAACACCCGCACCTTCATGACCACCAACTAAAGGTAATTTAGTATCTAATGGCCAATCCCCGTGCCATGCATGTAAATCAGTGTGACAAACACCTGAGTACTTGACGTTGATCAAGATTTCATTAGCTTTTGGAGTTGGAACTGGAATATCTTTGTATTCAATTGGTCCGCTGTTCTTGTAAAAGATACAACCTTTCTGGGTCTTTGGAATTTCGAATGTTTCTGGCATATTTGCTTATTTATTTGTAGTCTTGAAATATGAATTGAGAAACTGGAGAAAGAACAAAACTCTGGAATACAATTGTTAAACCAAAAAGAAGAAAGACAGGAAACCTACTTCTTTTTATACTTGAAGCCTTTTTGATTGCTGTTAAATCGTGTTAAGCTCATCTTTCTTCTACTAACATGCGGTTTTTCCGATCCATCAGGCGCACAGCCGGGGCGTGCTGAAAGTCACCAGATTGAACCGAGTGAGTGATTCTCTCATACTCGATGCGATGATTCAACGGTTCACAGCAGTACGTGTTCAGCGGGTTTCCATGATCGTGGATATGGTATGGCTAAGTATCCATCCATATACAGTTCTACAATTCAATAGCTCTATAACATTTTGTATGAACTTAAAAGTTTAAAGATCAAGAATTGGTGAGCCCCCGGCGGTTTCGCTGGATGTCTGGATGTCTGGATGTCTTGATATTTGATACTTGAAATTTGAAGTCTTGATTAACCCCACTTCTACTTCATTATTTGTCATACTACCTGCAAGTTAAAAAGATTTGGCTCTGATTTTAGATTTTGGATTTTGGATTTGACTCTCCCTGGGATAAGAGACGAAAATCCAGGTGGTCTTACCAGCCCTCCTGCCGGCTTCAGCCCCACCCCCCCTATGCTTGGACCAGGGGGTGGGAGCAGCACGGGCTGGACGCCGCAGCTCCGCGCGAACTGCTCCGTTCCGAAGTATTTTATTTTTTTTTTTTTTATTTTTTTATTTTTCGGTGTGGGCTGTTTCAACAGCTGTTCTGTAAGCAGCTGCAACTGTACAAGCTATATCTGGTATCATCCAAATTGCTCGAGTGGTGTGTATTCAAAATCATAAGGTGAGTGATGGTTTATACTGAGCCACGGGGATTCGGAGGTCCCTAAATCTGTAGGACCCCGACTGTTTCCAGTTTTAATCTAGCTTTGTGATCTGGTACTACTGTGTTTTCCGCTCAACCTATATATTATACTTAACTGACGTATTGATTACCATCCGGACAACCCTTGCCCCCAATTGGACTCCATAATGCAGCTATCGCAGCTATCGCAGCCGAATTGAAGAATGCAGCCTCTTTACAAGCAACAAAGGGGTGGATGAGATGGAGTTACATGTTCCGTGAAGGGTGAAAATGAAGAAGAATACTGGATAGAGCTGACTGATTAAAGAAACGTACAGATTTGATATTGATATTGATCTTGATCTTGAATCAATTAATTGAGACTTAATTCAGTCAAGCAGACCTGAGGTTTTTTCAATTAACCAAGATCGATCGCTACCCCTCTCCTCTTTCGGAGTGCCCCTAAACACACACTCTAAGAGACCTAGTTATTTTGCCATCTCACTGGAACCACTCTGTTGAACCTTACACCCTGAAGGTTCAAACATGCGACGACAAAACCCCGAAAAGGTCCACAACCGTCAGGAGGGCAGAATGCGACAGCCCTACGCTTGTGATTCAAGATGGATTATAACTTTGCCTGGTGGTGGACTTAGTGAGACAGGCAGCAGAACTGCACATTGGCATATTGGTTGGTATATTGGAGCTCAAGGTAACAAAGTCGGGAACTCTTCGGGTGTACTCTCGTTAGGTCTATACCCTATTAAAAATGGCTCAACTGTAACGAGACTTTGCTTTATATGAATTCCATGAATTCCATGCTAAAAAATGGGAGCTGAAACATGATCAAAATGTTTGTTGTTAGCTAGCCTAGCGCACTCACGGTAAGTTTAGAGAAAGATCTTCACGTAAATCATGTCATCTTTTTTATACATACAATTTTTCAGATACTTTTCCAAGTTGCTCAAATGTTGTATAATCAATCACTGACTATATACCGACATTTTGAGTTCCGACGATGGTAAAGGCAGTCTTTGGAAGTGTATGGAAGATTCAAGTCCCTTAATCCACATTACACCACGAGCATTTTATTCAATAATAAAATTTCTCAAATCGATGGTAGTGACTTGTGACCAAACCAGACCACTTACAGCACCTTCCTCATCTCTGAATTACTTCACGGCTACTAGCAACTATCAATCCGACATCGGACACTTTATCATATTTACAAACTTTACTTTAGAACAAAGTCAACCCAGCCCACCAAGTTCCAGTTCCAGTTCCAGTTCCAGTTCCAGTTCCAACCCCTCACCTGAAAAACCACCACTACCGACTCCCGAAAATACAGCCAGCCTTTCTCTTCTCGGTAACTTAAACTCACACTGTCTATCCAAACTCAAAACTCGGCCATACCCCCCCAACACCCACTTTTCACCCCTGCCCTTGATTCAAAGTCCGTGTTCTGGCTACAAATCCGGCGAAAAAGCTTTATGCCATTTTAAGTATACATGGACAAGACGGTCACTTCATTCATGACGAGGATGATTTATAAGCGTCCACATTATCCAGATTGGTTAAATTTTACGTATATCCCCGGAGGTTAACATTGAGCCTTAAGCTTTACCACTTACATTTCCCCGACAAACGGCGAGGTTTCTCCGCTTTTATTCGAACTCCTGTTTTTACACAAGGGCAAGAGTGATATGATGGGTGGTGTATACTCTAGAATTTGATGTGTGTGTTAATTAACAGCTTAATCTAATCTTGAAGTTTATAACTGGTGGTTTTTTTTTTTTTTTTTCTTTTGAAACGTTAAACCAATTTGGTTTATGGTGTATGCCTAGGTCTAGTAGGTTCGGTTCATATATACAAACTACCGTCAACTTCTTGAGATTTTTCGAGTTTTGAGGTTGTACATCGGTATGGGTATGCCTTTACGCATTAAACTTTACTTGACGTTTGGCTTAACTTTTAATTTTAGAGATTACAGTACTTACAAAACACACAATATTGCATAACTAAATTGTTCATGAATTGAAGAGGGGCATAATAAGAATGAAGGGAAAAATAGAATCGTATATATGAAAGAAGATATGGAAAGTTTCAACGCAAAATTAATTAGAACAAAACACAAGAAAGTGAAGATGAAGATGAAGATGAAGATGAAGATAAAGAAAGCTCAAAAGGCACAAAACGTTTTTTTATTTTTTTCAATTTTTTTCAATTTTTTTCAATTTTTTTCAGAAACTGATATAGTGAACCAAAGAAAAACCACATTGAAATGCCATAAAAGTAAAGGTAAAAGAAATAGATCAAATGCATTTATTGCTGTGTGTTCTGCGCAAAGAAATAGTTAACAGCCAATAATTCTAATCCATTCTTAGCAGCATATTCAGCAGCACCATAACCTGGAATACCGGAACCCCAATTTGGTCTATCAGGAACATCAGCAGGTGCTGATTTTTGCTTGTATAACAAAAAAACATATCTATGCTTACCGGTCTTTGGTGGTGGACCAGGACCCATGTATGGAACTATATCATGACCTTTCAAGTCTTGAGTGGTTAACTTGGTTTGAATGTCCGAGACGTCAACTGATTCAGCATTGAATGAATTCAAAGTGATATCTTTAGAAACGTAATGACAAAATTCAGACCATTTCTCATCGCCTTTAGTTGGCGCATCCGGATCAGTAAAAATTAAAGTGAATTTGTCATCAGGAGAAATTTTGAAAGAAGAAGTTGAGGAGGAAGTATCATCGGGCAGGTTTAAAGTGAAATGAATAGTTGGACGTTCTTGAGTTTCGCTAACTAGTAATGTATTACCCATTGTAACTTGCTTATCTTCGGAACCATATTGAATCATTAAGAACCCCTTCGGAGTGAAGTCAGTTTCATGAATCACAGTTGGGATGATCTCATCTTTGGTCAGAGCTTGCTTGATTGAGCTTGAAATGGTAACCAATCCTGAACTAAACATAATTGGAAGTGATCGAGTTGTTTTGTATTTAATTAAAGGTCTTTTAAAGGTCTGAAACGATCTAGAAAGTAACGGGGTGCTGCTTTTGGTAAAGAGAACCGGTTTTTTGTGTGGTATTAGACTGGCAATGGGAGTGACTCTTGAGACTTGTAGTGATGTGTTTAATAATCTTCTTCCCCCTTGATGTATGAGAAGCAATGAAGACATAAGACCAGCTGGAGAACCCGGTACTGGACCAATCTGGTGATAACCCTCTAATTTTGACCTGCTCTTGTCGTTTAAGCAACTGGTGCGGGTGTGCGTCGCTCAATTAAAAATCTGGCAGGAGAGGACCCATTTTTATCTCCACCATGAAAGCGAGATTAAAAAACGAATAATGAATGCTAAATGCAAATATCTAAAGCGTATCGTTAATAGTAGGAAATTCAAAAAAATAAGGAATGGAAACGATAGAAAATAAACAGAGACTTATACAGTATATTGAAAACACACCTTCCCAAAATATGAAGAACTAAACTAGAGCTGAACTAGAGCTGAACTAAAGCTGAACCAAAACTAAATATACTTATGCTTATCCCATATATCATCTTGTATAAAGCTAATCAACGCTCTACTACCAGTCTGCAGTAAAGGATGACCTGCAACCATATTCAAAAACTTTTCTAGACCCTTTCTTCTTTCTTCAATAAAATCATCGTTAAATCTGTTAGAGTAGTTCAGTAACGACTTATCTGGCAATTTCGGTATAACAACCCTTGTGGTTTCATATTCCAGCACTTTTCTAAAGGAATCAAAGTCAGAATAACGTCTTCTGACTCTTGATACTCTTTTTTTAAATGCTGGTATATTGGTTCTACACACAATTTCATAATCAGTGTACATGTTTGAGCTACTGCTTCCATGTGTTATTGGATTAACAACTTCAACTTCTAAGAAGTTTTCCGGCTCTCCATACAGTTCATCAAACGTTTGAACATGTTGTTTGATTGGCTTATCTTTCACCACCGACGAAAATGATTGAAATGGATTCGATGTTGGCATACGTGACTGTTGTTGTGTCCTGCTGATGTAAAGATATTAAAGTGAGTTGCTGTGTAGCTGTTAAATAAAGAGAATTATAAAGTAGTCCACAAGGAAGAAAACAACTCTTGTGACTGACCTGTACCCGATAACTAAATCCCGATATCAGTGACTCCAAAAAGTGGCAGTATTGGTTGTCCTTTGTCCCTTTAGATTATCGCTGCGTCGATCTTCATTATTATAGTCGATCGACTGCTCAATGTAACATGAGCCCCGTTTCAACAAAATCAATAGAGTAAACAAAATATTAAGTTCAGTATGAATATCGAATGCAACAAAAACTATATAAATAAAACAAATAGAAATACTAAGGACTTAAAAAAAAAAAAAAGGAATGAGGAAGAAAAGAAAAACTTAAACAAAGTGAGTGAATTTATATATGAATGAATATCCCTAATAATAATGAAAAATAAAAAAAATAAAACTCCAAGTAAACCAAATATGCCAAAAAATATAAAACCAAACAAATCAGATTAATTCAATCTCTTGTATTTTTCTTCAGCCTTTCTCCTTTCTTCTGGATCCAGTGTATTGATACCACCTAACAGCGTCTTTGAAATCGCCTCTGTTGTTCCTATAATGGGCCTTATAATCATAACCGGTGTAACTTTAGCTATTTCTTTAGCTGCAATTTGTGCACTTCCACTTTCACTAGCTCTAGAACCTGCAACTAATATGGCTTCTCTAGCGTTAGAAATATTTCTACCAAATGATTCATAGGCTGTTTTTAAACCCTCGTTCAGGTTTTCAGGTTGGTTGGAGTATAAACTAACTAGCTTCTGCTCTCCATCTTCAAGTTCATCATCTTCTCCGTATATGTCTTCTTCAATAATATCATCACTGTCACTTTCGATTGCTGATAAACCTCTACCTTGATCATAAATATTTTGCCCTCCATAATCATTGAGATCATCAACATCGTCCTCTGCAAATGCATCAAATGACATTCTTCTTTTATAATTATTTAATGAACTTCTACCTATCAGTGATCTTTCATTACCAGGGCCACTATTACCATTATAAATGAATTCCCTTTGTTTGGATGCAGATGATCTTCTCGATGAACCTGAACCACGCCTAGATTGACCTCCACTATTGTTATTGTTATATGGAAGTCTAGCATTGGACCCTTCACCACCTAAAGCTTCTTCAGTACTTTCTAAAATTGTTTGAGTACCAGCAACTAATTTAACACCAAGTTTCAATAATTCACTGCCTGTAGTTTTCGAAAAACTGGTAGCACCCTTTTGTAAACTTCTCATTAACCTACCATCCTTTTGATATTCTTTGATTGGAACAGTCAGTAAATGACCAAAACCAGATCCAATTTTAACAATAGATTTAACCGGAGCCAAGCCTGCTAAAACGCCTCCAAGTTGATTTCTTTTAATATCAGGCATCCATAAATCATTCAATAGCTTATGTAGTCTATCAAATCCAGCAACGCCATACAATAACACATTCTGAAGTATCATTTCGGATTCATCAAGAATGAAAAAGTTCATAAATTCATTACTATGACCAGATCTTATACCGGCATAATCGACTTTTTTTGGCTTATAATCTAATTTCATTTTAACAGCATCAACTTTAATTCTTTCAATGAAAGCGTCGTCATCACCCTCTAAAACAGGAGGAATAAATCTAGAATCTTTAAATTCACCAAATCTAGTTAAGAAATCCAAAGTGTCCTGATCAACATACAGTCTAACTGGTAAAACCGAAACAGATAAAACTAGTTCAGAAGCAGCCATTTTAGCAACAGGTCTAACAGTCTTAATATTCAGATTTATCATTTTAGAATTAACCTCTCTTTCACCAGCTTCTCTTAAATAACCAAGGAACATATTCCAGCTTGAGGTAGGAACATTATCAATAATTTGTATATTCCTAACCGTAATATCCATTATATTAACTAATTCAGAATCATCAGCATTTTCATCTTCACTGAAAACGGCAGGAATAGCTTTTGGATGTGGCTCATCACTATTTAAGATTTGCATAACAAAATCAACATCTTCTAGTTCAATCAAAATCTTGTGCATTTTTGATCTTCTTAATCTTAATTTCTTCTTTAACATTTTAGTACCAAGGTCAATATTATGAGATATTTGTTGTTGCTTGGATCCATTTCTTTGATAATTTAACGTTTCAGCTGAACTTTGAAGAGAAGAATTAGAACTGTTAAAATCAGATCCAGTTTCGCCAGTATTGAAATTTAGTGATTGATTTATACGATCATAAAATTGAGAAGGATCTTTTCGAGCAGGAAAACTAACATGAATTGATTCATATAACATTTCGCCAACAACTTCATTATTACCATCAACATCTTCATCAAAATTATCCGAGGCAATTGAATTAGATTCAGGAACAGTTGAAGACTCTCTAGAAGAGTTTGTAGAAGTTTTCTTACTTGAAGAAACACTTGGGGTATTATTTTTCTTAGATTGTACTTTACTGGTTTCTCTTGCTTTGCTTTCAACCCTTTGAATAGCTTGAATCATTTGAGTTTGAGTTTCTTTCCAATCATAACCATCAAATAACTTAATAGTAACTTTTTGAACACCAACACTGAATGCCATTGGGATAATTAAAGTTTCTTTCATATCATTGGAATTAAAGTGGTCCTCGTCAATAACAACTTCTTCAGAATTTCCTAAGCCGCCAACACTATTTTGACCCAAAGATGGAATTTCACTATCAGATTGAACATTCATTGCATAAAAGTCATCCACAATGCTTAATTCTTCATGAGTGGATGAAGAATCCATTTCGTTATCCGCAACTAAAGTACTTGATCTGTGAACATGCTTGGACTTCTTAGGATTATAAAAATTCTCATCAATAGAGTCAAAAACATTGACCACATCGGTGCTTGGCTTGTATTTTTCATCAAACGTAAATTGAATAGGTTGCTTCAAATCTTTAAATAATTGAAGCATACAGTTACAAGAATCAGCACAAAGTTCAACATTTAAGTCATTTAAATTGACTTTAATATCAATCAGGGGTTTCAAATCATCTTTCAAATATTTCAACTTTTGAAACGTATTAATTTGCCCCAATAAGAAAAATGAATTAGCATAACCGACACTAACATATCCCTTATTCTTAAGCATAGAGACCAAAGTCCAAGATGGAGTTAAGCGTCTAAAACGGTTGCTCTGTTCATCACTCAGAACATTACTGATATCATCAATTAGCTGAACAGAAATTGTACTGAAAGAAGATTTAATTGAAGTAGTACCATCTGAATTCAATGTAATTTCACTATGCCCTTTTTTAACAACCAACATCGCTTTAGAGACTAAATTAACAGGTGACAAACCAATTATAAAATCTGAAAACCCAATTTTGACAGTGAACTTAGATCTTGATTTGGTAACAATCTGGCTTTCATGAATTTCATTTAATTCTTCCTGAGTTTTACCATTAGTATCAAACATTGTTAGCCATTTTCCATAATAATCAATACAAACATTTCTAAAGTGAAGTGAAAGAGAATCTTTAAACTTACCAACTAAAAGAGGCTGATCTTTATCATCTTTGTTGATCACAGACAACAGAGATTCTGTTTCATAGCCTAACCGTCTACCAATATATAAATCTTTCAAACAAAATGTTAAAGACTTATCTTTATGACAAGCCAGGCTGAAATTACTAAGATTAGCCTCTAAATCACCAAATAGTTCGTTTATTGAAGTTAATTTCAGACCAAAATGTTTAAGTGTAACATAGTTTTGTAGCACTTTAGCTGTGCCAAAGAAAAAACTACTGCCTAAACGCACCTTCTTTGCCTTTCTTGAAGAATTAGTTGGATGTGCATTGGAATGATTTGGAAATTCTAGTTGGCTGGAAAATGAATTGAACAGGTCACTCAATTGAAGAATCATTTTAAAGTCAATGTCTATATATATATTATCAATTGATGTTGTTTTCTCAGTAGTAAAATTAATTTCATGTTGGGTATTCAAATCAAAAGTTCTGATAGTAGTTGGAGTTTTATGAGTCTTGACGATTAATTGATTTAGAATGAACAATTGACGAGGATCTTGCAAAGAAATATTGATATATTCGGACATTACTCTATTAGTTTCAAAGATTCCGGTTAGTGAATTGAATGAAGGAGGTAAAATTGTAGTAACAATACGATCAATTTCTGAAAGATGGAAATTAATGTAAATGGATGAGGCTTGGGCACTGAATTCAGATATTTCAGGCTCTTCCTTTGCTGTACTCGAAGGATTCATTAAAGCCTCTCTTAAGTGTAGAGGAGAGGATGGCTTTCTAGATAATTTGGAGGATTGATAATAAGATGATGACAATGAAGGACCAACTGCGGATGTAGAAGCTGTAAATTCCCCGATTGAATCAACTAAGGGGGACAGTTTCGAACAAAACGCAATTAACTCATTTAAAATATCACTATCAATATCCATAGTAGCTGATTTAGAGCAGAGTAAAGTTGTACGCACAACGCTAGACTTCAAAATTTCAAATTTCAAATCAGGATTGGGTAATCTAGATTCTTCAAAATGGAAAATATTTTCTGCAGATTTGACTATGGATAACTTTTCAATACCACCAAGAATAAAGGATGAACTTCTTTGTTGAATATTTATATCTGATGCTTTCAATCTAATATCATCTTTCTGTGCAAATGAACCAGAACTTGTGATAGCAGAAGTTAGACTAATCAAAATTTGATTGATTCCTAAGCTCTCTAACAAAGGGGATGAGCTCTTTTCATTTGGACTGGTGCTGGTCTTCTCATCTCTTTCTGTTGATGCCTTCTTCATAGCTGATAACTTGCTGATATGCTGGATTGAATCAAGCAAAGATGAAACACAAGCAGGTAATGGAGAAGCAGATATTCTTATTTCACCAATTTTCACTTTTAAATCTTCAACAGATTGCAGACCTTCGAACGAGGTTTTAATTTCATCAATAAATACGAGGATAGTATCTGATTTGCTTTTTGATGATCCTACGATTGTCTTTGAAGAAAAGCTTGAATTAGCATCAAAAAATTTAGAAGTTGTACTCATGTACATAGAGCTAGCGGCATCATCATTTGCAAAGAGTATACTATCAACTAAAGACTGAGTAACATCATTTTTATCGGCAGCCATAAATGAGGTCGACATCAGTTTATCATTGTAGTCATAATCATCATCACTATCACAGTTATTGCTGCTGTCACTCTCACTTTCATCGTTTTGTTTCTCATTATCACTTGACTCGTCTAAACCTTTTCCTGGATATATATCCGGCTTCAACGACTTAACAGCAAGACCTTCAAGTATGACATTTCTAATACCATCAACAGATATAAACTGAGCTTGCTCTAAATGAACTTCAATAACAGATGGATCAGAAAGTATTATAAGAGAAATATCACTAATATCAACTTTGAGTCTAGAAAGGGCCATATCGACAGCTTTTGACATCATTCCACTTAACGCATATTGATTATCTTTTTGTTGTGGGATATCGTTATTGGTAGAGTGATTATCGTCGCCGTTTTGAGATTGAGATTCTTTGGCGCCATTTGAAGTCAGATCATCAGTCGTATCATCTAAATTATCGTCAAACATGACACTGGTTGCCAAATCAGCCGTGCTCTTAGCTAATGAAAATTCACGGTCACCATTATGTTTCGTTGTTGTTGCTGAAGGTGTTACCGTCATTTCCAAACCTTTACAATTGATATTAAGACCATCGCTCATGGTTAATACGAGCTCCATTTCTTTAACTGAACCACTTCTAACATAGATCCCGGGAATATCAAATCTTTCTATATCTAGCTCCAGATTGGTTAAGGTTATTCGGGAATTAGTACCTAATGAAACATCAAGGTTGGGCAAATCAATTTCTGAGAATAGAGAAAGCTGTTGCAAGACATATTTGAGTAGTCTTTTCTGTATGTTCTGAGGCATCCACTGCGGTGCCATTTTATTTCAAGGTGTGATCTAGCTTTGCTATAATATGGTGACGATGTCCAAAAAATGACGGGTGTTGTATTGCTGAGAAAGTCTGCTTTATGTTCCGACTTCTTGCCCTCCGTGTTTATAGTTGATGTGTAGAACAGAGTTTTGTAGCTTACGTACGACAGGTAGCCCCAGTGCCTGCGAGCTGAGCTTCCTTGTTAGTTTGGTGCACGGGTGTCTTCTTATCGCTGCTGATAAGCAGATAACAGTCTCGTCAAATATTATACCCCGGATTCATATAATACATACTACAAAACAAATTTAATCATAATGAGAAAAGGTAACACTCAGAGCAACCATCATATAAAATGACTGAACTAAAATATAGATATATAATAAATTATTAGATAAAGTATATATATTCATAGTTTAAGCGGGCAGCATTAATAATCTGAGCCTTATTTGATCAAAGATATTGTTCAAGGGATTGCAACGAAGAGATTGGCTCATCCAAATTTTTTGAGAATTATCCAAGGTAGATCGAAAAATCGATATTCTTTCATAAGTTCAAAGATTTAAGGGAAAGATTCAATCTCGAACACCTGAGGAAGATTAAAACATTCGACAGTACTCATACGCCACTTGAATTTAGACTGTTCAGCATTTAGACCAGTATGGATCCAGACCCAGGTTTATTATTACTACCAACATGATCAACAATCCAAATATAACGAATGAACGAAAAATTAATTCTATTCCAGTCGAAGAGCTTTCAAACCAGAATATCCTGAGTTATGTTCATGTAGAAATTACTGGAAGCAGCCTAAAGGTGCCGCATGTTATGGCAAGAAAAAAAAACGATCTTTACAATTCTTGTTGTAAATCCGTTATGAAGTATGCATCTAGAATTTGGAGTCATTATTTGAATAATCCTCTACTAGTGATGGTAATAACCAAAGCACAAAAGTTGTATGGTTATCCACGCAAAAGATGTGGTGACGAGTGAAAGTTGCTGTTTGAAAGTTTTCTAATTTTGCATTGTATCGCATACCAAAACGACTTGAAATAAATTGAATCTACTGAAGAATGAAGATAGGCAATGGATTCATCATTATATTGGAACTTAAGGTTAGGAACCATATCTAACTATAACGTCGAACATACTAAAGAGAGAATAGGATCGTTCATTTCACAGTTTACCCTTGAGAAGCAATGAGCAGAATCGAAGTGTTGCCAATTACTAGCTGAATTGAAGAGAAAGTGGAAGTGAAAGTTTTACAGATAATTGTTGTAGTGAACTCTCAGCCAGTCGTTGGCAACGGCATGTCAGAGTGTGGTTGGCGCACGAACCACTTGGGTTACCCGGCTGAGGGCAGCTGATGTTTTCTTTCTCGAGAATCAAGAAGGTACAAATAATGTGTGGATCTATGACTTCTGCAAATTTCTCCACAGAGACACGCTTATTTTACATAAACAAGCCTTCTAAAGACATTTCCATTTTGGTTATCCTGTCACCTTTATTAATTGTTGACTGTTTAAGAATTTGTATAATCAAATTTGCTTATTGATTCATCTGTTACTCTTTTAGAATTAAACGTTCACCAATTCAATCCGTTCTCCCAAATTTCCCAACATTTTGTTGATAAAAAAATTTCATTTCCTTGAAATATTTAGACCTAACAGTTCAGAATAAATTTAGGGTTTTGTTTCAAGTATAATTACTTTTGGATATTTTCTTGATACATTCTTTACATCACTATTACTCATTTAATTTCATTCAAATTACCCCTTTTATAAATTTTTCAAACCGATTCAGTTAACCAAAAGTCATAAAAATGGATAATACCGATCTAAATTACGATAGATATACCCAACCTGATCGATATACTGAAGGTATACCTCAATATGACGAGCAAGCACAGTATTCAGAAATACCTCAGCAACAACAAGTGATCTCACCACCGCAAGAAGAAGATGAAGACTTTGGTGCTGCCCAAGGTGGTGCTTTTGCAAATGTTGGGCAAGGTTTAGTTGGAAGATATAAAAATCATATGATGCAATACTGGCAAAACACAATCAATTCTATAGAACATGATGATCATGATTTCAAAAATCATCAATTACCATTAGCCAGAATTAAGAAGGTTATGAAAACAGATGAAGAGGTTAAAATGATTTCTGCCGAAGCTCCTATATTATTTGCCAAAGGTTGTGATATATTCATCACTGAGCTAACAATGAGAGCGTGGATACATGCCGAAGAGAATAAAAGAAGAACCCTTCAGAAGTCAGATATTGCAGCAGCTTTACAAAAATCAGATATGTTTGATTTCTTAATTGATATTGTTCCAAGAGAGGAAGAAAAACCGAAAAGAAAGCCATCACATCAACAAGCTGTTCCAGCACCTACTCAAAGTATACAACAACCATATCAAACTGCTTCTGTTGAAGAACAACAAGCTTATGAACAACAATATTTACAATATCAACAGCAGCAACATGCTACAACCACAGGAGCTGTACCACAGCCTCCACAACAACAACAGCAAGTTTCTCAAAATCCAAATGATTTCCTCCTTCAACAGCAACAGCAACAACAACAACAGCAGCAACAGTATCAAGCTTATCAGCAACAACAGCAGCAACAACAATCTGGTGAATACTAGTCTACTTGTTTCTGTTTCTGTTTTTGTTTCTGCTTATGTTTCTGTCTTTATTTCTTTCGATTTTGTATGCTACAATCTAAAAACTGTTTTATTGACTTTGAAATCCCCTTTTTCCTATGAATCATGAATGAACCTGCTCCTTTTTTTTTCTTCTTTTCCTTATTTAATTGTTTTGTACTATCTTCTTTGTCCCTTCTTCGTCTTCTTTTATCTACATTATATTCTGTATCCTACTCTTCCTTACTTTATTTTGTTTCTTGTTTCTTACTGTACTTTAAAGTTTACTGTTATATTTTGGGTTTTTATTTTATCAAAAAAAAAAAAATTAAAATGTGTTTTAGATAATATGATTCTAAAGAACAATCTTATACAAGTAGATAATACCAATGAAGTGAAAATGTTTATTCTTCAACCTCGGCAACAACTTCAATTTCAACAAACAACTTAGGACTGGTCAACTTCACAATAACACAAGATCTTGGAGGTTGAGTGGTAAAATACTTAGCATAAACAGCATTAACCTTTGGAACCAATTCAGGTTCAGTAACAAACAACAAAACCTTAATGACAGACTTCAATGATGAGCCAGCAGCCTTTAAAACAGTGGCTACATTTTCAATTGCAATTTCAGTTTGTCTCTCAACAGATTCTGGAATCTCACCTGTTTTTTCAATACCAACTGATCCAGAGGTGTACACTAAACCTTGTTTGGTAATTGTAGCAGCTTTTAAAATTGGTGATGCAACTGGTAACCCACAATCTTCCCAGGTTAAAATCTTAGCCATTTTTTGTATGTTATATAGAGATTTATTCTGAGTCAGAGCGAAAAAGGAAGTATGAAGTAGTAGCGTTGGGATACTGACTGAATGTGGTATTTATACCCCAGCCACAATCAATGTCGGAACTACTTGATTTGGCGCTTATCTGAACCACTGACCAGAATCTTGATCGGACATTACTCCTTTCGGTGAGAGCTGCACTCTTTATCTCAAAAGTAGCTGTGCACGGGTGTTTTAACAAAGTCGATCGATGCGTCTATCTTAGTACACACAAGCTGTGCAATTATCTTGAACAGAAAGTAACCGCGCTTTTCAAATTCTGTTCCTCATTTTCTGAACATTTGCAGGTTAAACAATGTGTTTTCGTTCGTTTATTGTCCAAAGTTCTTCTTATCAGAAATGCCTAATTGGGGTAAAGCAGGGACCCACGTGGGTCCCGTCTAAGTGGATATAGGTTAGTTTCTTTGCTTAGGCCAAGACTAGTTACGTAAGCCTGTTAAATTGGTCACACGAGCAGTTACTGTTGTTGGACTTAAATTCAGTAACAAACAGCTTGTGTATTCTTGGAATGTGAACCACCAGTTCTGCTTCAACAAACACCAGAAAAGCACTTCGAGAAAGGCCTGAAGCCTGTTATTTGTGCAAATATTTTTTTTTGCCAGCTTAACTACCGTTGATCTCTCGAAGATAAAATTACTCCTGCTCTATATAGGCTGCACAATGCGGTATCTTACGTAACAATAAGCTTCCCGGCCCAGTTAGAGCTCAAGAGAAAAAATATGCCCCCGGTAGCAGAATTTTTAGCTTTTTCTGGTGAGATAGCTCGAGGAATTCGGCTTACACAGCAAATTTTAGATGGACCGTTTCTTTTTATCTGAAATGCACTTAACTTAACGGAACTGGAGTTATGTGGACAGACCTCTGGGGCATTTCAGTTATAAGGACCTGAGATTCCTGTTAATTTTTCTTTTTTGTTTAACTGCACAAGACCAGGGAACATCTGCTCTTCTCTTGTCCTTCTCATCCACTTATTCTATAACACAAGAGAACGGACTTTATCTGATGAAGTTCTCTCACTCTTTACAATTAAATGCGGTTCCTGAATGGAAAGACCACTACCTTAACTATAACGGTTTAAAGAAAGTCACTTACCAGTTGCAAGAAGTTGCTTTGAATCACGAAGAAGCTCAAACAGGTAACTCTTCCACTGCTGTTGGTACCTCCACTGATACTGGTAAATCTCAACTATCCGATTCTGTTGAAAAACAAGGTGTTGCTAAATTGAAAAGCAAGCTTGGTGGTTTAAAGTCATTTGGCAAAAAGAGATCAAGCTCTCATGAAAACACTTATGAACTAGATACCGTTAAAACCTCTGATACTTCTGGTACACCAAATGAAGACGAAGAAGAGTATCGCCTTGAAGAAGTCGATTTTGTTAAAGTTACCCCAAAGAAACTGTTTGAATCTAAACTTGCTTCCGAATTGAAGAAAATTGACGCTTTCTATTCTGTGCAAGAACAGATTATTTATGATTATGTTGAAAGACTTTTGAAAGATTTGAAATATTATCAAGAAACTCAAAATGACTTATCTCGTATTAAAACAACTGACACACATTATCATGATTTAGAAGGTCAGTTACCGGATGATGATGATGATGACGAAGATTTAGAATCTACAGCTGCTTTCTCGACCTTGCTAGGTGATAGGGAATTCAATTTATCTTACCAGCATGAGGTTTCTTATAAGAAGAGAATTACTGAAAGTTTTGTTGAATTATCTCAATTGAAATCATATGTTGAATTAAATAAAATTGGTTTTAGTAAAGCTTGTAAGAAGTTTGATAAAGTTATGGATGAGAACATCAGACAACAATATATGAGTGGTTTAGAAAGCAAATGTTATATCTTCCATCCAGATACAGTTGATAAGATCGATGAATATTTGGATGAGCTGATTCAGGTTTATAGTGGTGTTACTGGTGAAAGTGTCGAACAATCAAGATCCTATTTAAGGTCTCACTTAAGAGAACACATTGTTTTTGAAAGAGCTACCGTTTGGAGACAAATGATTGGTATTGAGAAACAACTAAATAACGCCACTTCTGCTAGAGTTTTGACTGGTGAAGAGTCAGAAATTAAAAACTTGTATGCTTTGGATATGTATTCATTTAAATTACCATTTACTATTAATTTGAAATTCACCACAATAGAATACTTCAAGTTTCCAAAATTCCCATTCACTTCCGCAAATGCTTATAAGATTTACTTGGCCGCTGTTGTTTTTGGTATTTTGTTGGGTGTTAAAACTTTGAACGATAGAACCCAAGGTAACTGTTTAGCTGTTGTTGCAGTTTCAGCCATTCTTTGGGCTACTGAAGCCTTACCATTATTTGTTACTTCTCTATTAGTTCCATTCTTGGTTGTTACCTGTAACGTTTTAAAAGATTCTGATACCGGTGAAGTTATGGCTGCTTCTGACGCTGCTTCATATATCCTAGGTGAAATGTGGAATTCAACAATTATGTTATTGCTTGGTGGTTTCACTTTAGCTGCCGGTTTGTCTAAATATAACGTTGCCAAAGTTGCCTCTTCTTGGATTTTACATTTTGCTGGTACTAAACCAAGAAACGTTTTATTAGCCATCACTGGTGTTGCTTTATTCTTGTCCATGTGGATTTCTAACGTCGCTGCTCCAGTCTTAGCTTACTCTTTGATTGATCCAATGTTAAAGGCTCTTCCAACCGAATCGGATTTTGCCAAAGCTTTGGTTTTAGGTATTGCTTTAGTTTCCGATGTTGGTGGTATGTCTACTCCAATTGCTTCTCCTCAAAATATGATTGCTATTGAAGCTTTAAGTCCACAACCATCTTGGGGTAACTGGTTCTCATTCTCTATTCCATTATCTATTATTGTTTGGATTTGCGTCTGGTTAGAGTTAATCTTAACCTTCAAGATTGGTACTGTTAAGTTGAAGCCAATTAAGCCAATTAAGGAAAAGTTCACTTTAAAGCAATACTACGTTATTTTCGTTACTATTGTTACTATTATCTTATGGTGTCTTGAAAATCAAATGGAAAGTAAAATTGGTGCTTCCGGTATCGTTTCTATTGTTCCAATTGTCGCATTGTATGGTACTGGGTTGTTAACCACTACCGATGTTAACAATTATCCTTGGTCTATTGTTTTATTGGCTATGGGTGGTATGGCTTTAGGTAAAGCTGTTTCTTCCTCAGGCTTATTACACACTATTGCAGTTTCACTTTCTGAAAAAATTCAAGAGTATCCAGCTATTGGTGTCTTGGCCATTTTTGGTGTTTTATGTGTTGTCTTTGCAACTTTCGTTTCACATACTGTTTCAGCTTTGATTCTAGTCCCATTGGTTCAATCAGTTGGTAAAGAATTAAACCACGAATACTTGTTAGTCTGTGGTATCACTTTAATTGCTTCTATTGGTATGGGTTTGCCTATGTCTGGTTTCCCTAACTCGATTG
The DNA here is from genome assembly GCA_030557395.1 of Ambrosiozyma platypodis. Lineage (NCBI taxonomy): Eukaryota > Fungi > Ascomycota > Pichiomycetes > Pichiales > Pichiaceae > Ambrosiozyma > Ambrosiozyma platypodis. The sequence goes on from JAKTPC010000002.1 coordinate 544,398, forward strand.
CAATTTCTAAAACTGACGATTTGGGAAATAGATACTTAACTACAAGTTTGTTTATCTCAAGAGGTGTGCCGGCATCCATTATTGGATTCGCTTTCATTATTACAGTTGGTTACGGTATCATGTCCAGTATTGGATATTAGCATCTTTCCTTCTCTTTTCTTATTTTCTTTTCATTTTGATATGTTCAATTTCTTTTTTTTTACTTGGACTATATTATTCATTTTATGATTTAATTTTTCATTGTTTTCTAACCTTCTCATTTTGACTATTCGTTTTCCTTTCCACATTATTCAATGCCCCTTCATTTTTTCTAAGTGTATAATACAATTAACTTTCATGATATTAATGTTAAAAGAGATTATGATTGTACCTAAGTAAAGTGGTACTACAAGCTCAGGTAATACATAACTTTCAGAAACTCAGGCATTTCACAGCCCGAAGCCTGAGATCGGACTAATGCATCGCCCTGAAACTCTCCGCAATTTTGTGATTGGCACTTAAAATTAAAATTAACTCCTTTGACCTTTTAAAAACTACTGTTGATAGATTCTATATCTCCTGATTTTTGTGGCCACAATTGTGCGATACTATAAATAAAAATCATTTTCCCAGTTGCCTTTCCCTTTTACGTTTCACTTTGTCTGTTGTGGTTAAGAAGATGGGCTTTTGTTAAGGGAATTGCAAGGACGCCTTACATCAAATCCCACAGCATCACACGAGTTCGGATTCATAAATAGACTATTACTACCTCATCGCAATGCATCAAGTTTTCCTCAGAAATCATGATAAGGCCTTATCTGTTTTAAGTGAATTGCCACTAGAATTGATAATTCATATTTACGAAAAGACTTTATTGAACCATCTTACTATTCGAGACTTCCTAAAACTATACAAAGAGGATATATTGGTGGAGTTTTTATTTAAAAAGATCTTAGAAGAAAGAGACGTCAAAATCAATGATTCATTGGAAGTTAAAGGTTTGAAAGGCTTAATTCTAGATATTGATGATCTTAATGACTTGCAGGAGTTCATGAAGTCTAGAGATGTTAAGATTAGATTGCGCGTTGAATTCTTAGAATGTGATCATCAATTCCGAAGCTTTCTAAAAAACACCCAAAATTTTAAGGAAGTTGCTCTTTCTAATGCTCTACAGCTTTTGGACTTGCATTTGACACCTTCATTTTGTTATAGAGTTACTCGTCTTTCAATATTAGAAGAAATGTTTAATCATAAAGCCATGATTTCTTTGTTGTCTTCGGGTATCTGTCCCAATTTGAAGACTTGTAAGTTTATTATGCATTCAAATGGTAACTTCCCACTATTGAGATTGTTAATCGAACAATACGATTTAGAGTATCTGCATGTTATGATTGCGTTGAATTCAAATTCTCGTTTTACAAGCGAAGAAATCGATTATTTATTAGAGATTTCATCCAGTCATCCTACATTTAGACTAGAAGTTGAGAATTCATTAGAAGAATATGATAAATATTCAACTGCATATAAAGCATACCAGAAATTGAAATATAGTGCTTCGACGATTTACTCTCCAGCTGGTTGGAAAGATTTCAGCTTGGGTGAAATCAAGCAATGTAATAAATTAAATAAGTTATGGCTCTTGTATTCTATTTTTGATTACATGGAGTTACAATCTTTTCCTGTTAGTAAATTGAAAACACTTACTTTGTTAGTTGATGATGCAAATACAATCTTCAATTTCAAGTCTATGGAATGCTTGGAAATGTTGAAATTGAAAGGATGCCATTTTTCCAAATATCAGATTGACTGTTTCCCAAGTTCATTGAAAGATTTAGTTTTGGATGATTGTAAATTTGATGATTGTGGTCTCATGTTGCCTTTGCATATTGAGACGTTTAAGTTGAATTTTAAACTGCAGCCTGATTTAATTCCAGTCCCATTAAATCTTCCATATTTAGACTCGTTAGTTTATATTTCATTGGGTATAATTGAGTTGAGTCTGGCAGCCGAACTTTTAAAGCATGTTAATCCAAATTTGCTAAAATTGGATGTCTCCGTTTGGGCTAGAAGAGGTACGTCATACATTGATCAACAATCTTTTGATCTAACTCATCTAGAAAACTTACAAGATTTGAAGATTTGTATTTCAACAGATGAATATCACTTTTACTTTTACATGGCTTTGTTACCTTCTAGTTTAGAACAACTAGAATTACGACTAGGACTTAAAGAAGAAATATTCGACTGTTTCACACATCATACTAGCATGACTATCAATTTCTGGGAAATGCCATATGATGAACAAGACCGCAAGTCTGAAGTGATAGCATTTGAGTCCGCATTGTATTTGAACCTCGATAAGTTAGATTACAATAGAATCAGTACAATTGAGATTCCGTACTTCAATGAACCATACACTATCAAAGTCGGAGAAGTTCCTGAGAGTCTAATAGATTTCAAAATAAAGACATCAATTGATACAAGGATTGAGATGCATGAAATGACTGAAAACCATAGAGCTTGTGGGCTAGGCCGTTACAATGACAATCTCTACTTGACTAAGCGTTAATGATAACCTTTATAGATACTATTGTATATATAGAATTTGTATTTGCTTTTAGTTTAATGATAATGATAACGATAATGATCATGTGAGAAATTGTCGTTAATAAACGTGACATGTCAATGTGACTCATAGCACGTGATCTTATCATCCTGCCACTTTCCTGGCTGTGCCGCGTTGCTTGTTTGCCACCAGACCGAATTCGAATTTGGAGCTGGAACTGGAGTGGGTTATCCTTAGCCTTTTTTTGACCTTTTCCTATTCCTTTCTCTTTTCCTAGTCAATTTTGACAAAAAACTAAAAAACACCCAACTACAACTTACAATGCACTTATCCAACTCGGTTGCTCTCTCAATCTTATTCTCCTTGACATCTGTCCAAGCCTTGGTCATTCCTGAAGGCTTTGAAGACTTGCCTGCTCAATTCCACTTGGTCAAGGAAGTTGCCAACAAGGATGAAGCCACTGTTGGTTTTCATAATTCTCAGGAAGCACATAATGGTAAAGCTCCAGTTACTTTATTAGCTGAAGAAGATGCTGCCCCATTGTTGTCAGTTGATGCTTTCATTCCTCACTCTTACATCATCATGTTTAAGGAAGGTTTAACTAAAGAAGCTTCTCAATTGCACCAGTTATGGGTTGAAGACTTAGTTCTTCAAACTTTGGATAATGCTACTCCAGAACAAGTCTCTACCTTCTCAATCGAAAACGGTGGAGGTTTGAAGCATGTCTTTGACTTTAATGGTGTCACATTAGGTTATTCTGGTAAGTTCACCCCAGAAGTCGTTAAGATGCTATTGAGACACCCAGATGTTGCTGTTGTTGAAATGGACTCTGTTGTTCACACTAATGAAGCTACTACTCAAGTTGGTGCTCCATGGGGTTTATCCAGAATCTCTCACAGAGAACAATTAGGTTTATCTAACTTTAACCAATACTTATATGACGATGTCGCTGGTAAGGGTGTTACTTCTTATATTATTGACACTGGTGTTTCTATCACCCACGAAGAATTTGAAGGTAGAGCTAAATGGGGTGCTACTATTCCAGATGGTGATGAGGATATCGACGGTAATGGCCACGGTACTCATTGTGCTGGTACTATTGGTTCCAAGAGTTATGGTGTCACTAAGAACGCCGACTTAGTTGCTATTAAAGTTTTAAGATCTAACGGTTCAGGTTCAATGTCTGATGTTGTTAAAGGTGTTGAAGTTGCCGCTAATATGCATCTTGCTGAAGCCAAATCTAATAAGAAAGGTTTCAAAGGTTCCACTGCTAATATGTCCTTAGGTGGTGGTAAATCACCTGCTTTAGACTTGGCTGTTAATGCTGCCGTTAAAGCTGGTATTCATTTTGCTGTTGCCGCAGGTAACGAAAACCAAGATGCTTGTAACACATCTCCTGCTTCTGCTGAAAGACCAGTTACTGTCGGTGCTTCTACTTTATCCGATACCAGGGCTTATTTCTCCAACTATGGTAAATGTGTTGATATCTTTGCTCCTGGTTTAAACATCTTATCCACCTATATTGGTTCTGATGCAGCCACTGCTGTTTTATCTGGTACTTCTATGGCTTCTCCACATGTTTGTGGTTTGATGACTTACTTCTTATCTTTACAACCAGAAACTGATTCTATGTTTTCCACTGCTTCAATTACCCCAGATGAAATGAAGAAGAACCTGGTTAAATTCGGTACTACGAATTCCTTATCTCAAATTCCAGATGATGGTACACCAAATGTTTTGATTTACAATGGTGCTGGTAAAGATTTATCTGATTTCTGGAATTACACTGAATCATCCGAAGAAAGCTCCAGATCTGTTGATCTTTTAGCTGAAACTTTAGAAAAGTTAGATGTTTCTGAAGAATTAGCTAACGATATTAACAAGATTGTTGATGATATTAAACAATTACTCGTCAACTAAGAGAATGGAAGTATACATTTTGGCTAGATCTTTCTGAAAAAGATAAGATTATAATACCTCCACATATACATCTTTCGCTACTATTATTATTTTCGTTCTTCGTTCTTTTGATTGTTTTTATTCGGTACTTTATTTTACTAAACGAATTAAGAGTTGTTTTATTCTGTTGTTGTTTTTTAATATTCTTTTTATAAATTTAATAGTACAGGGGCTGGTTTTTGTTTTATATTTGAGTTGGGTTTTCTACTTTTTTTTAGTTTTTTTTTCTTTTCTTTTCTGTTACACTCTATTACACTTATATTAGGTTTATCCCCTTTATTTTTTTATTTTTCACAGTTTAAATACATTTGAAATAGTTATAAAAAAGGGTCTATTGTGGTGTGGGCCTATCAAAATCTCCGAGAAGTAGACGATAGTTCAAGTAAAGTGAAAGGTGAATCAAACAATAATTTTAAAGGTAATTTTAAAGAGTAAACTAATAATAATAGATTAAGGATGAACGTCAATGAAGTAATAGTAGGAAAAGAGATACAATGCACAAATAATTAAAAAAATAAACTATGAACAGACACAAAAAGAAATGGAATCAAAATAAAAAGAATCAATGAATGAAAGAAATAAAAAGAAAACAAGATGCAAAAAAATGAAAACGAACCCTATTAAATGAACAAAGAAAATGAATAAAAAAAATGCAAGGGAACTGAATAAAATCCAAAACACAACTAACAAACAAACGAAAAAAAAACTGATGAAACTATGCAAAATAAAACAGAATGAAACAAAACAAAACAAAACAAAAAAAACAAAAAAAACAAAACAAAACAAAACAAAAATGAGAAAATAAAGTTCCCAAGAATCAAGAATTAAAAATTGAGCAAAAGACTAGCTTTTACTTGTTATGACAGAATACCAATAGCTCTTAGAACTTGATACGTAGTAGCACCAGTAGCACTTATAAAACTCCACACACGATATATCAACTTCACTAAAAAGAAAGCAACAGTAACTTTAAAAATAAATTTACTACCCATACTCACCACAATGGACCATAAATCAGCATTCTTTTGAAACTCATCTCTTCCTTTAGTTTCTCTTGGACTCATTAAAAACGTAGCCAACAATAAAAATATAGAAACAACCATATCAATTGTAAAATCGACAAAATGGAATAATGGTGAAACAAAGATAATCATATTTAAAAATGCATCTAATGTTCTGTTCATGTCTCTTAAATCTCTAGCTAAGTTTAATAATGATGAATTGTCATTTCTTTGGTTTGGTGGTGGAATATACTCAGCAATTTGGGCTTCTAAAACATCCGGTGAGCTTGCATTTGATAACGATTGAATTCTACTCATGATCGAATTACGTAAAGATTGATTTTCACTTGGGATATCGGGCATTTGTGGAGGAGATGCTGCTCCCCTGAGTGGTGGTGAGCGTGATGATGGTGGCTGTGAAGATGGAGTTGGGATATCAGGCATCAATCCCATGGAATGCACAGTTGAAGGAGCATAGGATCTAATTGAAGGAGTTGAAACATTCGAAGAAGGAGGAGAAGAGAATTGTGAAACAGGTGGAAATGACCCTGTTGTGCTTCCTCCTGGCTCTTGAACGATGATGATATCACCACGTTTGGTCTTGAAGCTTAAGTCTGAACCAGACGAGGAAGAAGAATGATAAGAACCGCCGTTATTAGTCAGGTCCATTAGTCTGGCTAATTTTTTCTTGATTTGGTCTCTTCTCTTTTGATCGTTGTCCAAGTTATCAAGCTCCGCTTGTAGTTTAGCCATCCTTCTGACTATTCTATCTCTGTCTTTGGAGCTACCCATGCTTGTACTAGTGGAACTTGATGTTTCTGTTGATGATGATGTTGTTGTGGAGTAAGTTGTAGTAGGTTTTCTCGCAGGGATGGAGAAATGAACACTGGATCTGGCGCTAACGGCGTCCAGTGGCTGGCTATCATTAGGGATAGCAGGCATGGTTGGAATTGCATCGGTGGAGTTGGAGACTGTACGAAGAGCAGTAGTTGGAGGTCTAGAAGAATGTCTAGAAGTATGCCTTGATGAGTGTTTAGAAGATGGTCTGGAGGATGGAATTGATGGCATTGCAGGGGCCGAAGGAATTGATGGCATTGGAGGAGGAATTGAAGTAACCTCGTGTTTGGAAGAGTGGATACTAGACTGGATACCTTCATCTTCAACAGTTTCAACTGAAGCAATATGACTATGACTGGATTCATCAAGACTTTCTTCACTTCCTGGATAATTGATATTGGGAACAGTAAGTGGAGAAACTGGTTCGGAATGGTGACTATGATTGGCGGAAACCATTGGAGACACCTGTCTTTTAACGGCTTTCTTCAAACTGATAATATCATCAGGATTTGGATTAACTAAAACATCGGTATCAGGAGGAGGTTTTGCTGCGCCTTTCTTTTTATCATTAAAGTAAAAGTGATTATTAACTTGATATTTAACATTCGGAACACCTGAAACATATTTATTATATGCTTTCATTTGTTTAGAAAATTCATTAGCACGTTTTAATCTATCTTCGTGACTTGGAGAGTAAGGCAATTTAGTTAATGCCCTTTTATGAGCTTCAGCTTTAGCCTCTTGATCTGCTGTTTCTTTCAACCATTTCTTGTATCTTTTAGTATGTTCAATATCATACTCTTTTTCTTCCATCTCCATGACCTTTTCAAATGCTTTCTGTTTTAAATATTCATCTTTATCCTCATATGCAGCTTTTAAAATAAAACGATCTTTATCACTTAAACCTTCCTCTTCTTCAGAACTCTCATCATCTTCAGAACTCTCATCGTCATATTTTGAATCACTATCATGGGATGATGCTTCAGATCTAGCAGCAGATTCAACTTTCATAATTTCTTTCCACTTTTCAGGAGGCAAAACTAATTCTTTTTGCATAATTTCATATCTTGTCTTTGGCTTTTCAGTAGTATCATCTTCTTTCTTATCTTTTTTATCTTTCTTATCTTTCTTTTTGGTACTGCTATCTTTCTTTGACTTCTCAGAACTCTTACTATCATATTTAACGGAATTAACAGACTTTGGTTTAATAACATTGACACCATCTGCCAAAATATTGGAGTTGTTCAACAAAGCATCACCATCAAAAACAACATTATCTTCAGCAGTTTCCTCAACGTCAAAATATTGGGGTGGGATTCGTTTAGATTTATTTTCATTCCATTTACCACTTTCATTTAAAGTTAGATGAGCAACAGTAGGAGCAGCCAAATATCCTTTATCGTCTTCAGCAAAGAAATCAGTATTGATGGGCTTTCTAACAGATGAATGTCTTCTCAGTAAGCCTGTAAATAAACCACGTTTTTTCGGAACGCTGAATAATTGACTTTCATTAATGATTTCATCATCAACAACATCTGGGATTTCTGGCATGACACCTGTATTATCACCGCCATCATCAAATTTATAGTATTGAACATCAGGATCTTGAATGTCTTCTTTGGTGTCCGCTGGATGTGACACTTTAACTTTCTTCTTCAGTATTAACGGTTGTTGTTTTTGGGATGAAGGCTTTCCTTTCTTCATTGCTGTCTTAAGCTTCATTGGTGCTGGCGGATTGTCTTCACTGAAGAAACCACTCAACTCTTTTTCTTGTTCTTGTAACTGATTCAGTAATTGTTGCAAAGATGCTGTTCTTTTGCCACCAGCTTTTTTCGATGAATTTCTGTCAGTAGGTCTGGCAGTTGGTTTAGCAGGAGCATGGACTAAATATACACTAGGATCCGAACTCTTGAACGAAAACTGGTCGTGATCGATAGGTATGCTTTTTGAAAACTGAGAAGGAGGGGCAGCCTTACTTTTGGATTTGGATTTAGGTTGGGGGCTAGGAATTTCAGGCATTTTGGGTGGTGATTTAGCTCCTTTCGCATGGTTGCGATGACCTGAACGAGATCTCGAAGGAGACGGAGAAGGTGAACTACCACTTAAACCCACTGCAGTGTTTGCTATCTTCGGTTGTGGTTTAGGTTCTTTGGATCTGATCTTGTGATGTGGTATTGCTGGTAAATCTGTTCGAACTTCTTCTTTTGTATGGATGCCAGGAGTGGCAGGTAAGGATGCGTTTCTAATGATGGTGATGCCCTTAACTGGCTTGTCATCGGACGTCATCGTTGCAATTTAATAACTGGGACTGGTGAAATTTCCCAGAAACAACAACATCTACATAAGACCACCCAAATAAGAGGAAACAGGGTGCTTTTAATATGAAACTCAGTATGAGCTGGAAAATGAAGATAATTGTGTGCGGCGCGCAAAATGGCTGGCTTATCGATTTTTTGTGTTTGATCTGACCCGTAGTGTTTACTTCGTGATAAGTACCATTTACTGCAATGGCGGGTAGATGCGTTAAAAAAGGAACAGCGATTAAAAAGAGAGAGTGAGGCAGTTAAAAGAAGGAAGTCTATACAGATATATATTTTAGGAGGCCGGGCTAGCTTTTAGGAGCTCAGCTAGACATTGTTTATTTGTATATTGGACTCTTGAACAAACTGTTTAAACTCGTCTCCAACGTTCACAGAATCCAAAGGAGTATCCTTATTCAATTCATCCAGTTCCAAATCCTCCTCGTCGTCAGGATCGTATTCATCATCGGAGGTGGAAATGGTAACTGAACCATTTCCTTCTTGTTCTTGTATAGTTTTGGAAGGTGCCAGCTTTTTCATTATTAAAACTCTGTGATCTATAGCCTTTGGTAGACTACTCCAAGTGTTCAATAGCTTGTTCAGGATAAATTGATGATGTTGATTTAAAGATTCGTTCTTCAATAATTGAATCAAAGCTAGGATTTGTAACTTGATGTCAAACACGGTGACTAAAAACTTATCTGAATTGTTGAGCCAAACTTCAGTCAATTTCAATAAGTAATCAGGAGATCCAACGATGTTGATTAATCCGTTTAGGTCTTTGTATATAAAACTGATTATAATCTTCAGGAAATTTCTTAAGTTGTCATTGTAAACCTCAATCAGATCAAAATTAGTTTGAGAATTTTGAAAGAACTCCAAAACCGGTATAATCAATTGATTTGAAAACTCTCCTGGATGTAATTTCAAAATCATTAGGTAGGTTAAACTGAACAAAAACTCAACCATCTCACTATCCTCAAATGAATCATTTTCATTTAACAACTTCAACACCAACTGAATTAATTTCCCTTCACCTTGAGTATTCTCACCAACGAACCCATAAGTCACCACAGATTGCAAATAACCTAAGTAATCACTAACGTAATCAAAACCAAAGTTTTCAAAACTATCTAGAACCAAATCTAGAATGGCCCATGATTCAGGAATGATACATTTCATTGTGAAATTAAAACTTTCTAATATTTCCATTATATCAGTTATGAACTGAGCCATACAATTCTCCATAATGACTTGGATCGAAGGCTGAATCGTCTTTAACAATTCGTATGTAGTCTGTCTTTGCGAGTTCATAGTTATAACAACCGTGTTTAAGTTAGTTAATATCGAACTGGCCTGATATTCTTTATCTAAAATATCTTTATTTAATCTACCATTGCTCTGGTCATCATTTGAAGCCGGTGATGAAGTCAAATTTAATATATCTTCCGCAATTTTCAAAAATTGGGCATTCAGATTCTGGGCTAATTGAATAGCAAACGGTTCTAAATTGGAACTAAATTTTAGAACGAAATCATCCATGATTTCATTAATCAGATCGAATTCATAAGTGTTTGATAATTGTAATAATTCTGCCATAATTAATGTGATTTTGCCAGATAAGTCTTTGGCAATGTCAGGATAAGAGCATAATGAACGTAATGCATCAGCAGATTCAATTCTTAAGGGCAATGGTTCATTCTTATCAAAGTTTTTCAAAAGAGTGGAGTAAATCGTGGATAATAAATCCATGTTGTTTGATTTATATTGTGGTAAAGTGATTGAAATAGTTTCACTGGCAATAGTTTGTAGCCATTTCTGATCAGTGTTAGTTAATTGTGGTAAAATGAAATTGGAAATGATTGAATCTAACTGCTCTGGATTATTCACTTTAATTAAATCTGACCAAATATTAGAAATGATTTTCAAACCAGCTTGGTATTTAAATCGATCGTTACCATTAAATGTTTCATTCATACTTGAAGAGAGGGTTTGAAAAGAATCTTGGAATCTTCTAACAGATAATAAGTAAATGAATTCATTGGAACCACTGAAACCATTTTTAAAGTCATAATTCAAATCATAAAATCTTCTTAAATATTCTTGAGGATCATCTTCAAACAATTCAACAGTCTCTTCGTTACAACTTAATAAAGGAATAATTAGTAAGTTTAAAATGGTACTTAAATTAGGTTGTATAATGTAAGACCAAGTTTCATCAATTCTAACAGAATCAGTTATAAAAGCAACTAAATGATAAGCTGAGGATTGATTTAAAGAATTCAATTTGGAAGGGTTTGAAATGATTTGGAAGTAATTGTTTAGAACAGCAGGAATGAAGTGTTGGATTAAAGATTGTTTATCATTTGAAAGATTTAAATGTCTATTGAGGATTCTATACAAATTGGCAAAACACCATTTATTACATTTTTGAGATTCATCATCATCACCGTCATTATATTTGGATATTATATCCAACATAAAACTGACCCAAGTGTTTAAATTGGTTAGACTAGCTAAATAAGGAGGTAAAAAGCTGAAGGTGCAACATTTATAAATTTTTAAAATGAGATAAATTGAATTTGGTTTTAGGGAATTGGAATTGGAGTTACTATTTAAAAGAGATTCTAATAATGGGAAGACCACTTCGACTAGTTTATCAATAAATAGGGGTCTTTCCTCGAATGAATCATACTTGTGCTTTTTAGTAATTGTCTTCAACAACAACAAATTTTTATAAATGAATAATTCATCAGAGTTTTTCTCCTTTGAAGATAAATTTGAATAACAAATTTGGGAGATTTCTCGATCCCAATTAACGCCATAATCATCAAACTTGATGATTAGATCTATGGAATTGACGACTTGTTGTAATATTAGGTTGTTTATATTTGAAGAATTGAATTGAATATCAATCAAAGTGTGTTTAATTTTGGATTTAAAATCGTCAGGCAAGTATAAGTTCCTAATAGAGTTTGGAGAATCCTGTTTGATAAACCAGCAGTTCTTGATTCTGTTCTTAACGAAGGTGATGGCTATTAGTTTGACGTCGATGGGGACATCGTCTTGAGAAACCAGTGCTAGAGAGTCAAGGATGATTGTTGGGTTGTTGGAGGCGGACTGGAAAAGGTAAGCCTCTGACTGAAGCCTAGTGGAGTTGTCAGGGGAAAGGGTGTTGCGGAAGTGGGAGATCAACTCAGATGCCATAGTTGATAGAGATGTGACTATAAGCAGAGATCAGAGAAGCTGTGAAGGCAGTAGTTAATATGTGTAACTACTGCTTTTATTTTACTATGGGCGTCTGGTGAGCTGGAGAAGTTTTATTTTTTTATTTTTTTTATTTTTTATCTTTTTGGCTCGCTTTTTTTATTACGTAACGGTTAGGCGGTAAGCAGACGGGACGATCGTCCATTCAGCGGGATGAATATTTCCGTATTTCCTGATTAACTAGGCATATACAATATATACAGGCACAACCAAATAACAGCTAAAATAACTACTTCTTTCCATCACTTTCACCTCCAGCGGACTTGGCCATCTTATCAAGAACACTCAAATAAGCTTCAATATCTTCCAATCCTAGATTGAGCCCAGCTTCAGTCCACAATTTAAATACATTCAGAGTAATCCGCTGGCATTCTTCGTCCATGATCAATATATTCAAATCATTCTCACTAAACCCAGTTTGTCCATAATTTGGAATCTTACTCATCAAGACGTCATATAGTCTATGTAGTTCTTTATTTAATTCGGTCGACTGCTCAATCTTATGCATCATTATGGCTGTCTTTTGTTCATCTGTTAGTAAATCATCTGACCCTGATGATGCGTGTCTGAGTTGTGTGTTTGAGAGTCTTATTGCATTGGCGTTGACAATACCGTTGACATTAAGTCTTTTGAAGCCTACTATCGAGGCACGGTTGTAGAGTTTAAGTGGTATTCTTATGTTTTTCAGCATGTTTTAAATGAGTATTGGTACTGTTCTGAAGAGCTGGATGAGTGAATATTAGGTGATCACCAAACTCATCTGAAGACTCGAGTCGAAAGAAACACTTCTCTGCACCTCTACAAAGATCCGCTCAACTCTCTTATCTTAATTAGATTTGCAACACATAATCTCTATAATTGAGGTGATTCCCAGAGTACCATAATCCGATTCATATCCTTTAACTCGCTTCATATACACCACCTAAAGTCTTTATCTCTCGTAACGCAATAAAATATTGAAGCACAAATAAGATGAATAACGCAATCTTTCCAGAAAGACCCCCTTTACCTACGTCAGTCCAAATCAGAAAGCACCTATTAAAGGCAATTGACGTGGCGCATAGGGTTAAATCATTTGGTAGACATCCATTTGGCTGCGTTTTAGTAGGCCCGGATAATGAAGAGCTGTTAATCCAACAAGGTAACATAAATACATTAAATCATGCTGAAGTCACACTAACTAGAATTGCGTTTGATTCATATCCACCTGAATTTTTATGGAAATGTACTCTATACACCAATTTTGAACCATGTGTTATGTGCACTGGGTCTATATACTGGGCAAATATTGGGAGAATTATTTTTGGTTTAGAAGAACGGAAACTCTTAAGCCTTACCGGGAATGATAAAGAAAATATGACCTTTGATTTGAGTTGTAGAGAAGTTTTGAAACATGGTCAAAAGAATATTCAAGTTATTGGTCCAGTGGAAGAATTACAAGATGAAATTATAGCTGATCATTTAGGATTTTGGAAAAGCGATTAGAGAATGAGCACCTTTTTTGCGGCACTAGAAGGGTATCTTTGGAAAGACTCGTCGAATACCACACAGGATATTGCATAAATCTCATTATCGTATCTAGATATTAGACATCCTTTACTATTTTAATTCAATCAAAGATATAGGAGTTCGTAGCTCATTCTTCCTTTCAGAATTATTAATCAGTTTCAGAAACATAAAAGGGTACATTCAAAGATGTAAAAATCAATATTTATGACCTACGTATATTTTACGGCATTATGGATTTGTTATCTTATGAATCTGTAAAAGTAACCCCACACTTTCTCCATGCTGGTAGTTCAACTAGCCATCACTTTGTGATCTCTCCTAGTTTGGGAAAAGGCTCTCCGTCAACCCATCACCATTCAAGGCTCAATTTTATTATAAAAACTCTATAGGAGGAATACGAATTCGGATTGACATTGTCTTTTGAGTTGAAGCTGGGGATTGAACGGTTACGCAAACAAAGAAATCGCTTGTATTTAGGTTTTTTTTCTAACTTACTTAGGGTCCTTATTAGATTAATTTAAGGAACAATAGTCTTTGTCGTGGGCAGTTGGACTAAATCTTAGTTTTTTCTGTGCACGAGTTGTTGATATCATACAGTTGCATAGAATTATCAGCTTGAAATAATATATCACACAATAATATTCAACTCAAAACAAAAAGCTTAATGCTATTTACAGGATTGTAGTCCATGTATATACATATGAATAATAAGGAAGAAAAGAAATGCATCATTTATCAATTAATCTTATCTTTAACCAATCTTAGCATCATTTGAAAATCTTCTCTGGAGATCTCAATACCACTTTCATGTAAGATTTTACCTAAGTTTTCTAAATGTGTTCTGACTTCAGAATCCATTAATATTTTGACTTGATCCATCATTGACACCTGACCATTTGAAAAATCTGGATTTTTCGATAGAACTATATTTTGGATTTTCTTCAATTGTTCAACGACTTCTGGCACCTGAGTTAATTTGCTCATCAAGTTGGCCATTTTCTGTTCATCGTTTAATTCATTTGGCGGTATAGTTGCATAGTTTCTAATCCTCCCAATATAATTGCTCTGATTTTTTTTGTTTAGAGTAGTATAATAGATTGCGGATGGTGTGCTTCTACTTGTTCTGGAAACGTTTCTTACTATTGATGAAAGATTTCTAAGCATTCTGAAACGTTGTTTGATAAGATCCTGGGCGGATTAATCAAATTTGTACTTTATATGAATGTCTTTCAGGTGAAGTTTTCCTGAATACACTAGGAGCTCTCAGCTAGTAGGTAATGTTCAGAATTTGTTGGTTGGATTGAGGTCGTGCCAAAACCAACCAGTGACATCACGTGATTTGCCATTTTTCAATTAGTCACTTTCCACAACAAACACTACGATATAGAAATTTTCATTTCGGAGCTTTTGGATACCGTCTTGAGGCTTTTCTAGAGGCTAGCAATAAGCCTTTTCTTCATACCTGATTTTTGAGTCTCATTGTATCATCAAACACTCTTTGCTACCCACTAAAGACAACTTAGTAATCACAGTATTTTGTTAGTTCAACTATCTTGGGTTTTACTATATTTAGATCAATTTGGGGTATGTATAGCGCGAGCGTAACGAACAGTCCGTCATTCATGGATGGCAACTAGTGTCGAGCTTTCTTTCGATGATCGATGAAGTTCAATTCTACTTTGCAACCATCAGACAGCTCTGCTACCATATACAACTATACGAAATGATACTTTCTAGATTGATTCCCATCCTATCACTCTTATTATCTTCCACACATGCTTCTTTTGACTTCTATCAGCGTGACTTTGGTGCTAATAAAGTTCAATCATGTACCTACTTTAACCCTGAAGATTCGTTCTTCACTTATCCTTTATCTCAAAGATTGACTCCTCAAATTGTTATTTCACTACCCGAGAAAGCCACATATGATGAGGGCATTTCCGTTAAAGTTTCAGTTGCTTCCGGCGACGATTTAAAGAAAGTGAAACTGGACTATGATGTTACTAGAACAATGTGTTTTGATGATACTTCTTTTTCCGACTATTGTAGTTTGGTTCCTAATTTGAAATCAAATCCTGATCCAAATGCATATGCTAGTTTGGATGATATGGTTGCTAAAAAAGGTAACGAGATTTCCATCACTCAAGCTGAGCTATCACCTGATGCTGACGGTTCAAGGGTTTTGACTTACAATATTCCCGAAGCTGGTGTTTACTGTGTCACCTTTCAATTCTCTGGTAATCTTCAATTGGATGCCACAATACCAGAAACAGACTTGAAGGATAATACTATTTCAATCCATGAACAACAAGCTCATGGTTTATTAATTTCATTTGAATTTGATGTTCTAGCATTAGATTATTATTCATGGTTAGCTCAAGTTGTTTTAATAATTGTTTTTAGTTCTTACATTTTCAAAAAAGTTTCTAACGATAAATCAAATGCTGCTGTCTCTCCAATTAATTCAGTTTATCAAAAATCATCAATTCAATTTAAGATTTTGATTTTCTTAGTTGGTTCTAGTGCTTATTACTTACTTACCTTTCTTTATTTGAGAGAATTGAACATATATGGCTACCCGGATGATACTTATGAAGGGCATTTATTAACATCCAGAGTTCATTCGGTTGAAAATTTCTTCCATTTCTTACTAGATTCCATTACAATTATTTTTTCCACTTGGGCCATTTATAACTTCTTATTATTATCGAGTGGTCTGTTTTTTGGTTATTACGTTGACTCAAAAAGAATGCTTATAGTTAATGCTATTTCAGCTGCTCTTTTATTTGAACAATTAGCCGATAAATTTATCTTAGAAGTGTTTTGGGTTTACCAATATGAAGATAAGTTCTCTTGGGTTATTTACGTCGAAGAACTGGTTGTTTTCTGCTTGGGTAGTTTTTGGGTTCTTGATATATATAAACAGTTAGAGAATACGATTTTAAAAAGAAAATTAGCTACTACTTACATTTTAATATTCTTGGTTTTCTTTTTTTATTTTGCTTTTGCTAATACTGAAGTTGAATATATATTAAGAGATAAGTTATATGAAAGAAAGGTTTCCGATTTTTCTGCTTCTGTTACTTCGAGAGTGTTTTCTTTTATTGTTTGTGCTTTAGTGGCTTTCATTTGGAGGGATGTTAAGTTTGTTAACAATGTAATTGTATAAATTTTATGTATAGATTGATTTACTTTGACCAATGGACTTCTGTAATACTAAGAAACAATGATAACTCTGATTTGTAAAAGTTGATTTTAATCATTAGTACAGCAATATTATTGGTCTATACTGAAGCGACAAATATTCCGACGTAATCGATTCAAAAAAATGACCTAAATCTCTGACGCCCAAATTCCAGCACCTAGGCCTAGCTTGGACTAGTGCAATCACAATCACCATTCCTATATGGAACAAACAAAACTCAAACAAAGCAGTCAAGCAAATTACTAAAATGATCCACAAGCTCCAGACTCTTTATATCTTCAAACGAATTGTATGATCATACAAATTGGAACATCCAATTTTTAAACAGCATAATGGTGGTTTGTTGCTTCAAGCTAAACCCCAGCTCAAGTTTTAACTATTACTTTCAGAAACAAAATCCACATTTTTTTTTAACGAACATGACAAATCTGAATATATTACTTCTCCTAATAAAAGTGGTGTTGATTTTTCCAGCAGTCGCAAATGCCATTGAACTATATGAACAATTTTATGGAGATGAACAGACCAGATTTTGCTCTTATTTTGGAGGTGAATCACTCTTATCGCTCCCTCTTTCTCAACACTTAAGACCTCATATAATCGTTTCATTGCCTGAAAGAGCTGCATATGATAAAGGTATATCTGTTGAACTTTATATTGCATCTGCTAAAGATTTGAAAAAAGTCAGTGTTGCTAATGCTGTTTCATCAGTTACGTGTTTAGATGCACCCTCATTTTGGAATTATTGTCATCCTTTGTATTTAAGTCAAGACTCTTTCAATTCCGAGTTTTATTATGGTATTCAGGAATTAACTGATGACCTGGCAAACGAAGCTCCTGTTAAATATGCCAATTTGAACCCTCTCAATAATAGTTCTAGAGTCATTACTTATGATGTTCCTGAACCTGGTGTTTATTGTACGACTTTCCATTTTATTGGAGACTCCTCGTCAAACTTATCTCCTCAAGAATTACAAGATCAATATACAGATGATGTGGAGATGGAATATAAGAATATTCTCTCTTTAGTTGATCAAAACATCTATGGGAATCTGGATTCTTATGATTTTAATCAACTAATGTTAGACTTCTACTCTTGCGTTGGTTATTCATTATTACTTTTAGTTTTTGGTTCTTACATTCATTCAAATATATCTAACGACAAAAAAAGAGCTAGCGGTGGCTCAATTTATCCTAATTATCTCATTCAATTTAAAATAGTTGCTTATTTGTTTGGATCTAGTATTTATCATCTGTTTCAATATTTATATTCCAGAGAAGTGAATATTTATGGATACCCAAATACAAGTCATAGTGTAGGTTTATTACCACTAAGTTTCACGTATTTTGAAATGATATTTCATATTACAATGGACTTAATTACTATTTTGTTTATCACATGGGCAATTTACAACTTTATATTGTTATCAAGCGGGGTGTTTTTTGGGTTTTATATAGAATCCAGAAGAATTCTTATTGTGAATGGTATTACGTATGTGTTGGCTTTCGAACAATTAATATCAATGGGTTCACCTTACTGTTTCGTTCACATTTCATCACTTCTCTATTTTGAAAATCTTCTGATATTTTGTTTAGGTTCATATTGGGCATATCAAACGTATGAGAAGTTAAAGTATAAATCTCTTTCTAGAAAATTCGTGACCACTTATGTTTTAATTCTTTTTGTTTTCATTGCTTACTTTGCATTTTCGGATACTAAGATGGAACATATAATCAAAGGAAAGTTGGATGATAGAGCTATTTCAGATTCTTTTACCTCTACTACTTCTTCTGTGTTTTCATTCATTGTTACTAGTTTGATTGTTTTCATTTGGAGAGATGTTAGATTCGTTGATAACGTGATAATATAAAATGATCACTGATCGGTTTTCAGTTTTTTGTTCTAAAGTTTTTTTTGTGTGTTCTCTCTCATCCGTATATATAAACGTGAAGTTTTAATTGTATCGATATGATGTTTTAATGCATATTTTCTTATAAGCAGTAGTATATATATATATATACATATATATATTAATTGAGCCATATAAGCGCCTATCTTTGTGGGTGCACGGGCGCGTTTCTATCCTAGGGTACAGGTGATACCGAGTAGCCGAGTGGATTTCAGCTCATCGGATGAACATAGACTTTTTCAGAACACAAAAACCAGAAAACAAAAAGGACAACGGACAAGATATATATCTTTTCTTCTACGGATCACTCTGACTAGAACTGAACCCGAGCACTTTCTGGATTACCTCCAAATACCTTTGCAATTCCAACTCGTGATCTTCATAGTCATCCCCGGCTCATCCACTTGGATTCCGATTTCTGCTTTTAAACTAATACACATTTTCTCTTACCTACACTCAGGATCTTACATACTCAATATGTCCGATTTGGCAAGAAATATCACTATTCCGGCCTTCTTTGCCTACCCACCTGCACGTCCAGATGACTATGTTGGGTTTTGGGGCCCTGTCACCGCCACTATCGACTGGTGTGAAGAGAACTACATCATGTCTCCATACATTGCTGAGTTTATCAATTCTTTTACAAACTTTGGATTCATACTTTTAGCTGCAATGCATATCAGATCAGCCATAATCAATAAGCATGGGCCCTTATATATTTTTATTGGACTTGGATTTGGTAGTGTTGGTGTTGGCTCATTTTTGTTCCATATGACTCTACTGTATGAATATCAACTAATGGATGAGTTGCCAATGGTTTACGTTACTGCCTTGCCTACTGGTTATATTCTTGGCTGGGGTAAGCCTACGTTCCAAAAACGACTTTGGTGGTTTGGTACTGGCTTGACTACTGTTATTTTCACCTACATTTACATCTTTGTGTTCAGAGATCCAGCTTTCCATCAGGCTTTTTATGCTATTTTGAATTTTACTGTTATTTATAAGACCACTAAGTTTATTAGAACTTCGATTCCGGATGCAAATGTTAGGAAATATGAATATAAAATGCTTATCCTATCTTTCTCTTTATTTGCTTTCGGCTTCTTTATTTGGAACTGTGATAACATTTTCTGCCCTCATTTAATCAACGCTAGAAGAAATTTCCTAGGTTTACCATTAGGTGTCTTAACCGAAGGCCATGGTTGGTGGCACATTTTCACTGGATTAGGCATTTATTATTTTATCATTTACAATCAAATCATGGGTACCTATATGCTTAATAGAGCTGATAAATACAAAGTGGTCTGGCATGGACCCCTGGCAGAAGTTAAACTAGTTGGTGATCTTGCAGAAGAAAAACCAAAGATGAGCTAAATCTGTATTGACGATCCAGGAATCAGGATTATTCCAGAGTACGAATTGAACCTAAATTACCTTTATTTATTTATACATTGTGCATTGTTTAATACACTGACTGCTATTACATTTACATTATACACACAATCATTACAATCTTATCGAAACAATTTCTTTTAATTCATTATTACAAAAGAACTTACTCCTTAGGTGTCAACCGTTCTACTATTTTTTTAATTTATCTATTTATATATTATTCGTTAAATTATATTCAATTTATTTATTTATATTGTTCAAGCTTAGTATTTATGAACTTATAATTATTAAGCAAGATAGGATTACCACCTTGCCGTTTAAACTGATCATTATCAACCATGCTACGCAACTCATCCAGTGATTTAGTGAACCATTTATTAGTAAACATTGCTTTAGCTAATTCTAGATCGGATAACAATAATCCCATAGTTTTCGA
This sequence comes from Ambrosiozyma platypodis, assembly GCA_030557395.1. Taxonomy (NCBI): domain Eukaryota; kingdom Fungi; phylum Ascomycota; class Pichiomycetes; order Pichiales; family Pichiaceae; genus Ambrosiozyma; species Ambrosiozyma platypodis. The sequence continues at coordinate 564,759 of JAKTPC010000002.1, forward strand.
TTTTTCAACAATTAAATCTAATTCAAGCCTATCCATTGAATAATTAATTTTTTGAAGAATGGTTTCAATTTCATCAATCTTATAAGTTCTATTCATTATGGTATAACTAATTAGATTCAAGCCAATCAGATTGATCCCCTTGTAGTTCTTAAAATTAATTTCAACATTTGATAAAAACAAAAGAATGAGTTTTAGGGTTGATTGATCAATGATTATATTGTTCACCTGTAAGCTTTGCAAATATTTACTAATAACAGCTAAACTGATTCCATTCGATAATTCGGAAATACGATTTAAACTAGAAGCAAGCAAGTTAATATCAAATGTTTTAACGTAATCGTTAATTAATAAGAGTTTATTAGCTAATATTAAACTTTGAAGTAAGATCGGTTCTCTAGAAATGCCGTTTTTGCAAGCTAAACAATTACTAATATCTTTATGATACAATTGGAAGAAGTTTGTAGATTTGAACAACCCATAAAATTCATCTCTCTTTTCTCTGGAGGTTATGAAGTTACTCATCATGATGTAAATAACATAATTTGGGGTCTCTGTTTCAATGTCTTGAACTGTTGTATTTAATAACTGGAAGTAATCAGATAATTTGTCATTAAAATTGTTCTTGTTGGCAGATAAATTCATAATGACATAAAACCACTTTTCCCAAACCATTTGTTGATCACCACTAATTTGTTCTTCTTCTTCGTCGTCGTAGTCGTCGTCGTTCTCATCTTGCCACAATTTTCTATTATCAGTTTCCAAAAATGTGAAAATGTTAAATAACTTTGGGATCATTTCTTGAATTTCAGTATTTGTGAACTGTAGTTCTTCGTGTTTTGTTAGTTTTTCTAACAGTCCAATCTGACATCTTAGAGTGGTGTTAGGGCGAGGTAAAGTTTCGTTTAGATAATTAACCATAGACTTGACCCATGTGAATTTACCTGGTTTGGAATCATCAATTAATTCTAATAATAAATCCAGATAAAGTGGACTCTCTTCATCTTCGTCATTCGTTTGTGATGCATTAATTATATTTGTAATAAACACTCCATCGTGAAACGATCTGATAAATTGTAGAGCTTTAGTATTATCGACAATTAAATTTTGCAAAAGATGCAACGCAAACAATATCAACAAATCCTTATTTTCTTCTTGTGAACTAATTGGAGTGTTCAATAAGAGAGTTTCCGATAGATTCTTGAAAAATGAGGCAGAAGCTGAACTTTGAGATATTAGTAATTCACGATTATCATTGTTGTCTGCAACGAAGTTAACCAAATATCTAACTATCTTAACTTGAAGTCCATATTCTTTCTTCAGTTCACTTATATTGTTGAATAAACTTAATGTGTTAGGCAAATTAGAGTGTAATGAATTGGAAGTTCTTAAATCAGGATCTCTTAATTGAGTTCCTAGATCTTGGAATATTTCTATTAATTCTGCAGTGGAAGTCTCAGGATGCTCTGCCCTTTGAGTCAGTAGTTCTATAGTACTATCCTTGGACATTAGCTTTGAGGGTGAATAATGGTGTTTCCAGTTGAATGGTCCACTCACAAGATCAGGATAGCGTACACATTATGGTGATTGAGACAGAGAATTGAAATCAGTCACGTGATTGTATTTGGCCACAACGTGTACCTGCGCCACTATACCAGCCGCGAATGGACGTCATCTTATCAGGTCATCTTGATCTCAAGGAGTTTCTTAGTTTACCTCATTTTTAGCTGCCTTTGCTATCCTGGCTGTTCTGGATGTCCTATTCTATTAATTCCTAGAAACCAGAGTTAGTTGTCTCTGAACACAATGTCCTCCGTCCCTACGGTACAGTATCCCTCTTCTAGTGCCCAAGAACAGGAGTTGATTCATCAATTGCAGCAACCGGAGTCCCTCCATCCACACGAACACGAACCGTTCAACATGGAAAGATCTGTCTCCCCTTTCTCTGCTTCTCCCATGCACAAGTCTAGATCAAACAGCTACAGCAAAAATGTTCAATTCACAGCGTCATCCCCCATAGTTCACAAATACAATGAGCATGCAATTGTGTCCTCCGATGAAAACGATGGAGATGATGAAAGTGATTTGGTTCCTGAAAAGCAGCACCTACAACATCAACATAGATCTGGTGAAGAGATTGACTCAGTTAGATCAAATCTACAGAACTACCATATGACTACTGAAAACAGTATAATATCTGAAAATACCCCTACAACTAGTTCCTCAGAAGAAAGCTTGTTTAATAAAAGGCCCCTAAGTGATACCCCAATTCTGAGCGCTAATCAATCCCCTTCAGGTGCCCAAGCTTTATCTCCTATGGTTTTGAGTGAGGACGAGCTCGATGATGAAGATGACGAAGAGCATAAATCTTCTGAACAAATAAAAATTGAAAAGCAAACGGAATCTAATACTAAACAAAATCAAACTATCCCTGTAATTACTGAACCACCAACTTCCCCAGAAGCTGCGGAAATCCCCTTACCTAAATATAGAACAACTTTGGATATTCCTGGCCAAACAGCCTCAAAGCAATCTCCAGATGGCTCGATTAGAAACACAAGTGAAAGAGTGGTTATTGTCATGATTGGGCTACCTGCTAGAGGTAAATCGTTCTTGAGCAATAAATTAGTTAGATATTTGAATTGGCTACAAATAAATGCTAGAATCTTTAATGTTGGTTCGACTCGTCGTGCTAAAGCTGCGGGTATTGGTCCTGAGTCTTCTCCATTACCAGATAATGCAATTTCCAGAGGTAGTACACCAGTTGGATCTAATACTCCAACTAATGGTGAATCAAGAAGTCATAGTACTGATGGTGGTACTGTTCATGATGCTAGTTTCTTCTCTCCCGATAATAAAGCCAGTATTGCATTACGTGAACAATGGGCTAAAGAAACTTTAGAAAACTTATTGGATTATTTGTTAAAAGGAGATGGTGCAGTTGGTGTCTTTGATGCGACCAATTCAACTATTGCCAGAAGAAAATGGGTTTTAAACACAATCAGAAAAAGATCAAAAGGTGAATTGAAAATTTTATTTTTAGAGAGTATTTGTAATGACAAAAACATAATCGAGGATAATATTCACTTAAAATTACAAGGTCCAGATTATAAAAGCATGGATCCTGATTTAGCTTTGAAAGATTTTGTGGGTAGATTGCATAATTACGAGAAGGCCTATGAAACTATTTCTCCTCAGGAAGAAATGCACAAAGACTTTCAATATATTCAAATGATTGATGTTGGAAGAAAAATGATCACTTGTAATATCAAAGGTTTCTTAGCTTCACAAATAATTTACTACTTTTTGAATTTCAATTTACAAGATAGATTGTTTTTCCTTACAAGACATGGTGAATCTGTTGATAATGTTGCTGGTAGAATTGGCGGTGATTCTCCGTTAACTAAGAGAGGTCATAAATTTGGGAAGGCTTTAGCTAAGTTTATGGAATTCAAGAAAGTTGAATTTAGAAAAAGACAATTAGCTGAGTTTGAAGATAAATTAAAATTAAAACATTATGAATTTCGTGATAAGACCCCACCCGATGAACCCACTTTCAGTGTCTTTTCGTCAATGTTACAAAGATGTGCTCAGACTGCTGAGTATTTTCCCGAATCCGGATTTGATGTTAAACAAATGAGAATGCTAGATGAATTGGGTGCTGGTAAATTTGACTCTATGACATATCAAGAAATTCAAGAGCAAAATCCAGATGAGTTTATCGCAAGGGTGAATGATAAAATGAGCTATAGATATCCTGGTGTCGGTGGTGAGTCTTATTTAGATGTCATCAATAGATTAAAACCCGTGATTACTGAGCTTGAAAGAACTAGTAATCATGTTTTGTTGATAACTCATAGAGTTGTTGCTAGAGTTTTATTGGCTTACTTTATGAATTTAAAGAGAGAATCAATTGGTGAATTAGATGTACCATTACATGTAGTTTACATGTTTGAGCCTAAACCATTTGGGGTTGATTGGAACCTGTATGAGTTTGATGAGAAGACAGAATGGTTTAATGAAATTAAACCCGAAGAATTAGAAAACAGTAGAAAAGTTAAACAAGTTGGTGTTACTTTTAGAGAAAGAAAATATTCGGTTGTACCAACTGCTCCAAAGAGACATTCTTCTACAACACATGGATCTTCACACATTGCACAAGTTAGAGCATCTTTATTAGGTACAATTGACTCGCCACCAGATAGTGGTACAGGCACTCCACTTGGAGTTTCAGGGCATCATTATAGTGCGCCATCTGGTTCTGCAACAAGATTCCCATTGTCCACTAGAACCGTTTATGATAATATTCACCGTGTTAGGGGTATTCCACCCCCAGGAAGAGGTTTGAAAAACGGCAGAGGGTTTCCTTTTAAGAACAAGTTTACACAAATTGTAACTGAGGATATTGTTAGTGAAACCGGAAGTAGCATACGGGATACTGAGTTAGCTGGTATATTGGATCAGAAATTAGCTAGTTTAGCACCATCCAGTGATACTACTAAGAAAAATTAGTGTCTTGATTCTAGTTATGAGTTATGAGTTTTGAAATTTTTGTTTTTGTTTGTTTTTGTCAACCTGTTTTTCTCTGTTTTTATGTTTGGTTTATTTATTATAATTTATTATAAGTATTTTAAAAAACTCTTGATAGTCTTTGGCTCGTTTTTACTGTCATTGTTATTATTATTGCTATTTGTTGATACTTTATAATTCCTAAGTTTTTTTTACTTTCCTACATGGTGTTTCGTTTCTGATGTTCCTTTTTCCAGCTGCATATTTACTTATAGCTTTATTTTACTTTGCGGCATTTGAGCTTTCTATTTATACTAGTATTCTTGAGCTTTTTTCTTTCATTTTTAGTTTGCCTATAACTTAAAAAATAAATTATCTTATATCGGCTGGTTGTAGTTTGGGGAAATTAAAGATTATAACCTCAATTAAAGTGTAACAAACCAAAATGGAATTACTGCCGACAGTCGTCTGTAATAGCTAGATGTAACACTTTCAAAATTTGTGGTATTATGAAGTTATAGTCACAAAATCGAAGTTCCGGGCTTCGGTGGAAAATCACTAATTGAGGCTGATTAGTATAAGACAATGCTTAGCTGTAATCACTTGTTTTCTGCTTGTCGCAGCACTTTCAGAAAATGTTAAAATCAATAAGAATTAAATTAAAGTACATTACATATAGATATAAAAAATGAAGAAAAAAGTGGTTTAGAGAAAAGAGTCATAGAACGACTCTACACCAATATAGAACAAATAAGAGTGACGTGCAATATGGTTCAATCAAAAACAAGAACAAACAACATCGAGTATTGGATCAGTAGAATCGACGAAGAATTTAATGAATTAACCCATGAATTATCATCATCAGATGAATCAGATAGTACTATTTCAACTAAATCGACCGATTTACCTTTTGAACCAATTGATATTGATGGAGGCTTAACTACTGCTACAAGTTATTCAAGTTATGGAATGAATGAAATAAAGGATTATTTTCAAGATCATTCAAACTATATACCAGAATTAAACCCTGATTCAGAATTATTGACTCCTTTTGATTTTAATACAACTGAGCTGTTCAGAAAGACTGCTTTTAAATCTCCATTATTTTTTAAACTTGAGAATTTTGAATTTAGTCAACAAAGAGATGATTTTTTTAAATGGCTAGCTTTTAAAATCCTGAATAATAAAGAAGTTCCACTTAATTCAATTAATCTAATTACTAGCAACCCTTATAGTCTTACTTATGATCCACACACACTTAATGGTATTTTTCGTTTTATAAGTGAAAATGATGAATATGATTCTAACGGTAGTAAGGTGTATCCCTACTTTGAGTTATGTTCTAAAGCAACAAAATTCAGAGAATACATTAATTGGTTCATTAGAACAACAGCGTTATTTATCATTTGTTCGGACAATAAAGCAAGTATTCTCGAAGGGGTCAGACTTAGCAAAGAAGATGTTCTACATCTGACTAAATATGATAGATTGAAGCTTAAACAAGACTATCCTGAGTTGACTCGATCTGCTAATGTAATTTATATACACGTTAGAAACTTGTTGAAGAATTCCCAAAGAACAAAGCTTAGTGACGGAAAGACTGTTCTCGAAACAATTGAGGAAATATGTTATCTGGATGAAGATGCTCTCAAAGATACTTGCAGTTGGGTTCCAGAGATAGTTGGGATTCGGAAAAAATACTACCGTGCTATGTGTTGTTTCCATATAGCCATTGAAGTGGAAAACTTGAAGGAGTTCTGATCTGATGATATGTATTTACTATTTATGTATGTTATTCAACAATATAGAGAGCAATTAATCACAAGTTCCTGAAAAATCGGTAATCGTCAGCTGCGCCATATGTGTCCGCCCCCGCGCCACATGGAAACATCTCATTGCAAATTATATGAGTCTTCTCAACATGACGAACAGAACACTTTCCCTAAACTGTAAACGCCTACATCTGTTGAACCTTTCGACTATTTCTTTCCCTCTGTGTTTATAGATTCATTTATATTTGCTTTGGTATCGCAAATTTCAGCTTGGCTCACTTCTTTTTACGCTACTACTCAAGCTTTATATAGGCAGTTCAGATTCTTCTCTCTTTTCCAAACTTCCACCTACAAATTCCAATACAATTCTGCAATACATACTAGACCTAGCTTCTTAACTTTATAATATGTCCTTCGAGAAGGTGGATACCCAGACCACTGATGAAGATCAAATAAAGCTACAGAACGTTGATCATCAGGAACAGCACGAAGACCCTCAAGATACGCCTAGCTTCAAGAAGACAAAATTCACTCCTAAAACTCCACTATCTCCTATAGAAACAAGTGACTCTAAGGCCAAATCTAAACTATCGCTAGCTATTAAGCAGGCTATACAGGAACAGACATACATCGATGCTCATGAATTGCATTATACTGCTCACGAGGATGAAATTTTGAAAGAAGTTGATTCTAAGTTGAGCCATCATCTTTCACCAGATGAATTAATCAAAGGGTCCAATAAGGATACAGGGTCCAAAAATAAGAAATACATACCCCAACCATCTCTTAATCCTTCTGCTATAGGAACTGCGGTTAAAAGACTTTCCATATCAGAACCTGACTCACTTAAATTTGACGAACTAACCGCCTTGAAAAAGCCTATCAATGATAATAATCATGGTCCACTTGATCGAATTTCAGATGATGACTCAATGAGCGAGGATGATATCATATATTCTGAGGAAGACATTGATCCTAATAATGAAGAAGATGCTGAAGATTATGTTGCTGGAGGTTATCATCCTGCTTATATTGGGGAACTTTACAAAGACAAAAAATATGTGTTGGTGAGAAAATTGGGGTGGGGACATTTTTCAACTGTGTGGTTGGCTAAGGATTTACATGAAAATAAGCACGTTGCAATGAAAATTGTTAGAAGTGCTAAAAATTATAGGGAAACTGCCATTGATGAAATTAAATTATTATCAAGAATAAATCATACCGATCCTGAACATCCAGGTCATGCTCATTTAATCAAATTACTAGATTATTTTGATCATCACGGTGAAAATGGTGTCCATATTTGTATGGTTTTTGAAGTTTTAGGAGAGAATCTGTTAAGTTTAATTAGAAGATACAAACATAGAGGCCTGCCTATAAAATTTGTTAAACAAATAGCTAAACAAATGTTATTGGCAATTGACTTTTTACATAGGCAATGTGGTATTATTCATACTGATATTAAACCTGAAAATATTTTATTAGAAATTGAAGATGTTGAGAAGTTAGTGAATTATCTAGAAGAATCACAAAAAGAGCGTAGATTATTAAGGAGAGTGTCAACTCAAATCCAAAATGGAACTTACAATCGAAATGCAGATTCACCAATTGCTTTAACTCAAGAAAACATTCCATTTCGAAAAAGTAGGCGCTCAAGACGTCAGACTTTGATTACTGGTTCTCAACCTTTGCCGTCGCCATTAAGATCTAGATCTAATTCATTCTATCAAGCTCCTTATCATAAATCTGCATTACTCAATAAACAATTTAATCATTCATTTGCTGGAGACTCTTCATTGATAGATGGCGCCAAATCAGCTTCAACCAGAGCTTCATTTCAAGATATTCAAGCTTTAATGACGAAGAATACAAATGATGTAAAGACCCTGTTTTCAGTTGATCCACCAAGAGAAGATGAAATAGAGGAAGATGATTTAATCAAAGTTAAGATAGCAGATTTGGGTAATGCATGCTGGGTATATCGCCATTTTACAGATGATATTCAAACAAGACAATATAGAGCGCCAGAAGTGATACTGGGTGCTAATTGGGGTTGTTCTGCTGATATTTGGTCTGTTGGTTGTTTAGTTTTTGAACTATTAACTGGTGATTATTTATTTGATCCAACTGAGGGGCCAACGTTTTCCAAAAATGATGATCACCTAGCTCAAATTATCGAATTAGTTGGTGCCATTCCTGAAAAAATTATCCAACAAGGATATCATACTAAACGTTATTTCCAGTCAGATTTAAAAACTTTAAGACATATTAAAAATTTAAAACCTTGGCCCTTAGAAAATGTCCTAATGGAAAAATACAAATTTAGTGATAATGATTCGAGGGAAATCAACAGTTTTTTGCAAGGTATGTTAATTCCAGACCCAAGAGTAAGACTAGATGCTGCTGGTTTATCTAATCATTATTGGCTAAATGATTGTCGTGTTGAAGGTTTCATTGACAGAGAACCTAGAACCAAAGGTGAAGATGTTGGTCCGGCATGGTATAGAGAGATTAGAAAACATAGTGAACACCATTAATGACAACTTGAAAGAAAAACATTTGTTGTTATAATGGTGATTTGCGTAATTTTACTTTTGACGTGTATTATAAACTGTTTATTAATTTATTATTGTGTTTTCATTTCTTTTCCTGACTTTTAACTGTATTTATGTTTTTCACTTTTTTCATGTGTACTTTTTACCTCCCTTTGTTTTCGATTTTATTTATGTTTGTTCCTCTTGTATGTTGAGGCGTTTCTGTTCTTGTTTTTGCTACTATTATTTGCATGTCGTTAATGTTTATACCAACTTATCTATGATCTACTCTTATTTTGTTTAATATTTTTCTCCACTTTTTTTTCAAAAATCTAATTTATGACAGAAAAAATGATATGACTCAGTGAGATTTATTTGTTTATTTGAAAGAGAAAAGTTTAAAGGGGCAAAGACGCACGATTAAAAGCTAAAAAAGATCTATAGCGACATAAATAGCGACATAAATAGAAAAATCAAATATCTATACTCTATTTCTAAATTAATGAAAGCACTTTCCAAAAAATAGCTAATTCTTAACAGCCTTGATGACAATAGGAATCATACCAGCAGTTGGGATAGTAAAAGGTCTGTGACCAAGAGCAGTTATGATTGATCTGATTTCACCAGCATGAGAAGCAGTGTAAACAATTTCATCTTCAGGATAATCACTAAATAATTCTTGGAAAAAGGCATCCGCTCTTAATGATTGTTCAGGCAATGTTTCTCTCCAGTCATCTTTGTAGTAAACATCTTCTTCTTCAAAACTGTCTTCAATCTTGAAACCGTATGGTGAATTCCTTTCAATAATAGTTCTCTTTGGAGATCTCTTATCGCATAAATGTTCACCAATTGTTTCTCTCAAATTTTCAGTAATATAAGGGTATTTTCTTTCCTTACCTAATAATTTAGATTCATCTTCGCCGTCCTTACAAACAGCGATGCCCGACCAAGTTCTAATTAGAGTGGAGCAAGATCTAGTGAATGGACTACTGAAGAACTTATCTGGAATTGGGGCACCGTTTTCTTGAATTTGCTTCTTCCAAGCTTTATTTAATAAATCCGCTTGAGCTTCACCCCTTTCAGTTAAAAATGGATCCGGGCCCCAAGTCATGGTAGTTCCATCTTCTAAGGTTGTTCCTTCAACTAAAGACCATTTATTGTTCCAAGCGTCTAAACCAAAAAGCTCTACAGCTCTATTATGAACACCTTGACCATGTCTAGCACAGAATACCAATTTATATGACACGTCATCTGGAGATTCTTCATTTAGCTTATGCAAATCCTCAACTAATTGCTTCCAAGATGGTTTAGCCAAGCCAAAGTTTTCAGTAACAAAATCGAAGACGGAATCATCAGTTTCTGGTGCAGATTGCTCAAAAAAACCTTGAACAACTGAAAAGGCATAAGGTCTTAATAATTTCCCAGTTTTTGAATCTTGTTCTTTTCTCTTTTCGACTATAATTTTATTGTATAATTCTACTTGATCCATTTTGGAATGGGCATCTTCAACATCACAGTGATTGACTTTGATTAGTTCAGACATGGTGGTTTCGGGAGTTGTAGTTTCTGGAGTTATAGTTTCTTTAATAATGAAAACAAAGGAGATCAGAAGAATAGAGATTAAGATTGTCTTGAACTGTCTTCTGAAAATACGTAGAAGTTTTAATAAACCTTTCATACATTAATTCCAAGACGAACCGATAGATCGATCGATTCCAATAAATTATCAAATTACTCACCCACATGTTATGATGGGACATACCGCGAAGAAGTTTGTGTGCCGTATTCTGGGGTAATAATTCGGATACCTGACAGTCGCGAGTCGAAATACAACTTGCCACGGTCGATAATTGTATTGCACTCGCCACCAAATGCGCCCAAGACATCTGATTCTCAAAAAGGCGAAGTGTAAACAAAACGATTTCAACTGTTTCCAAAACAAATTAATATACTTGGATGAAATTGACCTCCCCAACATATTTGGCCTACCTTTACTTATATTTAGTGACACTTTTCTACTCTCTACACAGTACACATCATCTTCATCTCATCATGTCCTTCTTACAGAATCATTTCAATCCATCGGCTATACCTACAATCAGATCAACCAGAGCTTTCAAAAGAAATTCTGACTCACAGCCTTCTTCCCCATCTAAACAACAATACTACTATCAAACTCAACAACAATCTTCTCATACTCAGCAGGTAGGTAATCACAAAGATATACGTACTTATGCTGAACAAACGCTTGGATCCGGATCTGCTCTAGCTCAAGCTGTTAAATTACCAAAAGATGAAGATATAAATGAATGGTTAGCAGTTCATGTTGTTGACTTTTACAATCAAATTAATATGCTATATGGTACAATTACTGAGTTCTGCTCTCCAACGACTTGTCCAAGAATGACTGCTACTCAGGAATATGAATATTTATGGCAAGATCCAATGAACAGAAATGGTAAACAGCCAGTTTCAATGTCTGCTCCAGGTTACGTTGAATCATTGATGGTTTGGATTCAAGGCTTTTTGGATGATGATGCTATTTTTCCAACTAAAATGGGTGTTCCTTTTCCTAAACAATTTCCTGCTTTAGTTAGAACTATAATGAAAAGATTATTTAGAGTTTATGCTCATATTTATTGTCACCATTTTGATGAAATTAATGAACTAGGATTACAAACACATTTGAACACTTCTTTGAAACATTTTGTTTTGTTCTGCAATGAATTTAATTTGTTAAGTCACAATGATTACGGTCCATTAGATGAATTGGTTATTAAAATGACTGAAGATAACTTTAAATGAATATAATTGACAATTTGGTTATTTTTTCTCCTTTTGTATTATTCAAATTGATTTATTTTGTTCTCGGTATTTTTGTTTTCTTTGTCGATTGCCCTCTCTTTTCTGCTTTGTTTAATTAGATGCTTTTTGTGTGTTAATTGTTGTTTAGTTTTTTTTTTTTTTTTTTGTTAATACCCTTGGGGAACTCCAACTTACTTGGCTATACTTTCTTTTATAATTTTTTTTCAGTTATACTTATATGTATTTATCTTTTCAATCTACCTGTTGCATTTTCTATATTAATCAAAAAAGGTTCATAAATTAAATTTGAGAGACGTCCATAAACATAAAATACATGGAACTTCAAGCTTGCCATTCTTGGCTCGATCATTAGACCACTTGATCCCCTGATGATTTCAAATTGAGCGTTGTAAGTTCCAAATTGTTTTACAAACACTACCATATTCCAAAGGAATAACGGATGTTCCATAAATATCTTATTTAAATATACTAAACTGTGTCTACTTCAACATCTTCATTATTTCTAAAACTTTGCATATAATCAATCATAGCATGATGTAAGTAGCTGTCTTCTTCTCGTTCGGAAATCTAAACGGTCGGTGATAAGTTGGATGAGATGTGTTGAGTTGGATGTCGGTTCTTAAATAAACCTTAACAAATTTATCAAATTCAGTACGGCATGGTAATGAGAATCCTCGATATTTTGTATGTACCTACCTAAAAGACTTTTAATTGGTAATGAAGTCATAGTCACCATATTACATCTGTAACCAAACTTCTATTATGTCATATTTAATTGTTTCTTCCCCATATCGACGGAAATTTCTATAGGTTGCAACACAATTGTAAAGTGATTAATATAACCCTACAATTGGAAATGTATCTCTGCTTAATACATACTTCAAGCAAAACTTTCATTGGAGCCTAGACTTATCGTTTTTAAGGGCTGTAATGGCTACTGGCTACATCAAATTTTGAAAAGTGATTGTAACTACATTGTTCTTATTTTTCTTTTGGGCCATTCAATATATAATTAACTTAAACTAATCATGTGTGGCACTATATAGCTAATTGTAATTTAATTTTCATAGGTACTCCTCGAATGTTATTGACCAAATGGCTTTAGTTTATGAGAAGGATTTAACGCCTGAAGATTTGAAGTTTTTTTCTCTAACATAATCTCTGGGTAGCTTAGATTAAACGCCGGAGTTGTCTGGTTTAAATAAGCCGTATTGAGATGTTTATTATACATACAGTCATCATTGGTTCGAATATAATGAAGTTTTAAATTTGTAGAAAAGCTTACGATCTGCCATGATCGCACAGAAGGATCTTCGCCGAAACTATAGGAGTTCGCCTGGGTCTATGCAACGTATAATTCAATAAGTCAAGATTACCGGTACCTAGAAGAGATTAATTTATAGGATCCATCTGTCCATTTGATTTACTGGCCAGGATATAACTTATAAAAGCACGACCAATCTCAGCTTTAGAAACGTTTAAATTGCAGTTTGAGGTAAAAGAATAGATCACTTCAGATTTCTGTATCTACGACGCCAGACCACGGGGTTCCCTTCCATTAAAGAAAGTGTTAACTGCGCATCGTAGAATCATGATGTTAAGTTTCATATTAAAATATTGCTCACCTATCTCGACTGTCAGGTATATCGTAGGTGAAGTATAAGCTCTATATTACTGCTAAATATAAAGATACAACAAGCCTATATAGGAGGAACATTATTGTGATGATGGTCTAGTCGTTTTTTTCGGTCTGCAAAATTTGGAAATTTTACGATTTATGCTGACTTGTATCCGATTATGGGGAGTTCATCCTGCTATTTCATTTTCTCAGCCGTGTATATTTAACATTATGCAGACTGTGCTTTGTCACCCTGCAAAACTTTAGTGGAAACGGTCGCTGGACTTGCTCTGTTCAAAAGGGTACTACTCAGTATCTCCCATGGAAAGAGTAGCAAATACATAAGATGTACATGTGTTGAAGGCTAAGACTTCAGAGACATTGTAAACTTGGAAGTTCTTGACGGGTTGAACCGATTATAGAAGTGCGCTGCCCTCTTCACTTGATAAGCTTAATTGTCTCTTTATTTTCCCGGTTAGACAGGTAGCGCAAAATTTAGAGTTATTTAAGGTTATTATGTAATTTTTTATTATGCAGAGCATTAAGTTATCAGATCGATCAGTTTAATTGGCGGAGTCAGCACTTGAGTTAATTTACTTACAGGGATACGGCGTAATCGACTGTCGAAGAATTCAAAACTCCTAGTTTGGCCACATATACAGTGAACACAAAACGTACAACTTATTCCCGAGTTGCAAAATAACACCCTCTCATTGGCTGTATTCCTGAGTCCTGCAACAATGCACAAGAAATTGCGAACTCGAACTACCTACGTATGTTGAAAATCCTTCGTCTATTGCTTCTCTGCAGTTGGGCTCATTTGATATATAATGGTTCTTATCCCCACTCATTCTAACGCTTGGGCTGTTGTTCATGAAAGTCTTAAAAAATCTTCTGTTTTAAGTTATAATATCTCTTTAAAGTTCAGGTCTTTGCTATAACACATTATGGTCAGTTCAAAGATCTTGCTAGCTGCTACTATAGCATCCTTGGCTCAAGTTGGTGCTGCTGAGAAACCATGGAAAGATTATACTAATGATCAATATACTGCAATGGGTTGTAAGTTTGCAATCGAAGGTACAGCAACTTGGTGTGAAAGTGCTGGTAAGAAATATAAATGTGCTTGTAAGAATGTTGCTGAATTAGGTTCATGGATCACATGTGCTTATGATGAAACATCTGTTAATAATACTGGTATTGAAGAAGCTATTATTGGCCTATGTACTTCTTCTAACGTTACTTTGACTTCTGCTAAGCTAAGAAACAGTTATCAAAATGCTTCCAACTACATTGTAGATGTTAGTAAGGATGATTCTTTCAATAAAAGTGCAATTATCAATTATCCTGTTACTTCTAAAAAGCTTCACAAAACTTATTTAGGCTACTATTATGGTTACAAGCATAGATATGATAACGTCAGTGCTTCTCATGATTTGGGTATTGCTTCTCTTGCTATGTGGGCGGGTTTATTAGTTATCGCTTCAATTGCTCACTGGTTTGGTAAGCTGTTCCCATTGACAAAGAAAGCGTTAACTGGTCCATTTTTCAATTTCTACAGAAAGAACTTATCATTAGCTCCAACTTTTAAAAAGAAGCATCTGGAAAAAAATGAAAGTCTCATTGCACCAGGTTCTATTCCAACCAGATTTGAAACTTTAATAATTACTATTCATATCTTATACTCCCTTTTAACATGCTTCATCATTGGTATTTACTATTATGATGGTGATAAAGTCTTTAAGACTTACAAAGCTGGTACATCGAGATATTATGGTGATAGAGCTGGTATCATGTGTTGTTATCAAGTTGGTTTATTATTCCTCTTTGCTGGTAGAAACAACTTTTTACAATGGATGACTGGTTGGGATTATAGTAGATTTGTTACTTTCCATAAATGGTTAGCTCGTGTGATTATAGTAGAAGTTATAATTCATACTTTTGCTTTTGTTTCTCAAAGTGCTGCTCTAGGTAAGACAGCATCCAGACTAGCAGCAGACTACTACAGATTTGGTATTGTTGCTACCACTTGTTGTATTCTACTTGGTACGTTGGCCTCCTATGTGATTAGAAAACATGCTTATGAAGCCTTCTTAATCACTCACATTGTTCTAGCTGTTATGTTCTTGTGGACTGCTTGGAAACATACAAAGGATCAAGGCTACCAAGATTATATGTGGGCCTGTTGTGGAGTTTGGATCTTTGATAGATTTATTAGAGTTGTTAGAATAATGCTATTTGGTGTGAGAAGAGCCAAATGTACTTTCCTAGCTGAAGAGGGTACTATTAAGTTAACTTTGACTTACCCATCTAGTTACTGGGGTGCTTTCCCAGGTTCACACGGTTTTGTTACATTCTTACTACCAACTACATTCTTACAATCACATCCATTCACTGTTGTCCAGTCTGTTACTGATAAAAACCACATTCACTTCTACTGTAAGATCAAGGGTGGTGTCACTAAAGTTTTAATGAAGAAGTTTGCTAAATCCGAAGGTGCTACTGTTAATATTAAAGTCCTTGTTGAAGGTCCATATGGTCGTCAAAACCCATATCACCATTATGATAAAGCTGTCCTTATTGCTGGTGGTAATGGTATCTCTGGTCCCTTTGCTCATGCTTTGAAATTAGCTACCACTGATGTTAAGACTGAAACTAAGTTGTACTGGCAAGTCAGAGAATACAATGTGTTAAACTGGTTTGGTGAAGAATTACTGCAATTGAAGAATTCTAAAGTTCATCCAGTTATTTATGTTTCCAATCCAAATTCTGATATCAACTCAGTTTTCCAAAACCTTTCTTCCTCCACTGACCAATCAGATAGTGCTTCCAGTGATCGTAAAGAAGACCAACAAGAAGCTAGTGAAAAGACTGGTGAACCAGTATTAGAAAAATTCGATTTTGTTGAATTCAGACAAGGCAGATTGAACCCTGACGAAATTGTTGCTCATGAAATTCAAGAAGCCAACGGTAGTGTTGCATTTGGTGCTTGTGCTCATCCATCCATGGTTGATGATGTTAGAATTGCTGTTAAGAACCAATTATCCTCCTCTAACAAGAGAATTGAATACTTTGAAGAAATGCAAAATTGGTAATTGCTTTTTTCAACTTTCAACATTATTATCTGTGACCCTTCTTTAATTTTGATTTAATTTAATTCTTTGTTGTATTATACTATTTATGGTATAGCATTATACATCCTTTTTATTTACTCTCTATTTTATTGATTTTAATTTAGTTTTTTTTCCCATCAAAATGTATACCGGTATCCTTTTTATAGGGGTTTAAGTAAAGCGCCGCACGACGCGTTTTGCTGCGAGGGCGAACCACTTTTTTGTTTATCAAAACAAACAGATCGATGTAAACTGTAATGTAAACAACAATAACAACAACAACTGGAAAGGAAGTAAATAGTCTCATCAACAACACGATTCAATCTTCTGTCGTCCAGGACACCGTATACGTGAACATGCTGAATCTGAATACACCTTTCAAGCCTCCTAAAATGAGAAGGCCTGTCAGTGCTGGATCGTCATCTACTCACAATTCTTCTTCATCGTTGCCTTTGAAAAGATCTTCTCCCAACTTACATTCAGGGCCAGAAACATCTAGAAAGAAGACCAATACCACTGGTGAAACCAAGGTTTATGCTGTTTTATACAGAAAAAAAACAATGAAAAAACATAAAACATGGGATGGCGATGGAAAGCTACATTTGAACACAGTCACAAACAAGGCTGTAATAAAAAATGACGACGGTGAAATGATTGGTATGGTTTCTCATGCGAGCGCAGTCATTTATAGTGGTGACATTTTTAAATGTGGAAACTTTGAATGTGAGTTAGACGGTGAGGTCGAAGATACTCAAGTAATAACAATACCAAACCCTATCCCGGTTAAAAGAGCAATAGGTTCAAAATCGGCAACTAAGTTTGTCAGCCCATTGCTGGATAAATCGGTAAATGACCGATTAGCATATTCTTCAAAATCCTCAGCAATATCAAAACCGTCATCACAGCCTTCTTCAACTACTGAATACGACTCACCTCCTCAAGTTCATGTTGTTGCTAGCAAGCCATTTCGAGCACCATCCTTTAAATCTTCCACAATTATTGGAAGACCACTTAAAAAGAAAGCTGCTTCAGAGCCTTTATATGATATCAGTTCACCCAATGCCTTACTTTTACCAAGACCTCCGAAATATGAAATTGATCAAGAAATCAAAGATGTAGTAGTTGATCCAATTCTTTCAGCAAAATTAAGACCTCATCAAAAAGAGGGTGTTCAATTTTTATACGAGTGTGTCATGGGTTATAAGAATTATAAAGGATATGGTGCTATCTTAGCTGATGATATGGGGTTGGGTAAAACATTACAAACAGTTACATTAGTTTGGACTTTAGCTCGCCAGAATTGCATTGTTGGTAGACCGCCAATTGCTAGTAAAATACTGATTTGTTGTCCTGTCACCTTAATTAAGAACTGGCAACGTGAATTCAAAAAATGGTTGGATGAAAAGGTTAGAGTTCTAGTCATTGGAACTAATAAGTATTCTAATGAAGAACAAGATATTCAAGGTTTTGCAAGTACTAGAGTTCATCAAGTTATGATTATTGGTTATGAGAAGATGCAGAAAAAGTCAGGTTTATTGAAAGAAGTTGGCTTTGATTTAGTTGTTTGTGATGAAGGTCATAGATTGAAAAATAGTTCTAACAAAGTAATGCAAGCCTTAGAAAGTCTTAATATTAAAAGAAGAATAGTGTTGTCTGGTACACCCATTCAAAATGATTTAAATGAATTTTATACAATTATTAATTTTATCAACCCCGGTGTTTTAGGTGGATTTAAAGATTTTCAAAAAGAATTCATGAAACCCATTTTAAAAGCAAGAGATCCAAGTTGTACTAATCCAACCACAAATAAATATGGTAAGAAGAAATCTGATGAATTAATCAAATTAACTAAATTATTCATTTTAAGAAGAACAAATGAGGAACTTGAAAAATATCTTCCAAAGAGATCTGACTATATTTTGTTTGCTCCGCCTTCAAATCTACAACTCAAGTTGTTTAGAGCTATTACAGATACGAAGAAGTTTGGTATTATTGCTGAGACTAATGATAAAAAAGAGTCGCTACCTTTGATCCAAACCTTTAGAAAAGCATGCAATTCTCCATCTTTGTTAAAAGATGATAACTATTTCTTGAATATAACAGGTAAGAAAGGAGATATTGAGTTTCGTAATTTTATATCAAAGAAGTTGAAAAGCGGTAAAATCAATTTATTGATTCATTTATTATCTAATATAGCTAAATTCACTGATGAAAAGGTTGTGATCATTTCAAATTTTACTCAGACCTTGGACGTTATCCAAAGATTATTAGAAACCTTACAAGTATCTTATTTAAGGTTAGATGGTAGCACAGATGGCAAGGACCGTGATAGATTAGTTAATACATTTAATAAAACTTCAAACGATGATGTTTTCGCTTTTCTTTTAAGTTCTAAAGCTGGTGGTTGTGGTTTAAATTTAATTGGTGCGTCAAGATTAATTTTATTTGATAATGATTGGAATCCATCAACTGATCTACAAGCAATGGCTAGAATTCATAGGGATGGTCAAAAGAAAGATTGCTTTGTTTATAGATTAATGACTTCAGGTTGTATTGATGAAAAAATTCTTCAAAGACAATTAGTTAAGACTAATTTGAGTAATAAATTCTTGGATAATGCTACTGATTCCAATGATGATTACTTTGATTATAGTGATTTGAAAGATTTATTTACAATTGGTGAGGACATTAAATGTAATACACATGATTTGATGAATTGTGATTGTGAAGGTAAAGGTGAACCATTAGTTTTCGACGATTTAGATGACGAAGACGAAGAAGAATGTCTAGAAGCTACGAAGGTTCCAAGTTTTACTTCTGCTTTAGATTATTCTCAAAATTTTAATGATATCAACGAAGCTTCCGAGAAAAGACAGAAACAAATCAAACGTTGCTTGACTGGTTACCGTCATCTTGATCCTTATGGTGAACATGAAATCAAATCCGATGACAAAATTCTAAATGAGTTAATTGCTGAACAGAAATTCAATGCTGATAGTGGAAAGCATTCTTTTCTTAATTTTGCCTTTGGAAAATATTAATCATTATAAAAATTTGCTCTTCTGCCGTAACATTGCATATACATATCTCTTATGGATGCCATTTGTTTTGCTAACTTTTCTTGACTTGTCTTTGGTTAAAATATTTGTGTGGGTTATATATATAAATACAATGCATTATTAATTAATATTAAATTCAAAAAAGAGATATAAGTACTGTATGAGAATTAAATCTATTTATCAGCCAACTTCTTCATTCTAGCTTCGGCAGCTCTAGCTCTCTGTTCTCTCAAAACTCTCATTTTCTGTTCCGTAGTTAAAGAATTTAAATTTTGTTCTTCGCTAATCTTAGGAATAACATTTGATATGGTTTTTCCCTGGCCATACCTTTTGATTCTGTTTTCCTCTTGTTCTTTTTTAAAGTTTTCCAATTCTTGAGCATGTAATCGCTTGATTTCTTCGGACTTTTTCTCATTCTCCTGTTTATTTAAATTGTCAACTTCTTCTTTAGTCTTAATATTTTCAACTTTAGCTTCATTAACCCAATCACAATATGATTCGCCCAATCTATTTCTGAGTATTTCAAAAGTGAATGTAGTCTGTTGATCGTAAGCTATTTCAGCAGCAACTTTACCATGCCTATTTTTAATTGTCGGATCTGCTTTTAAATTGTTCAATAAGATTTGCACCATATGATTCAAGCCTTGATGGGAAGCATAATGTAGCATCGTTGAAGTATTATGATACTCGGATTCAGGAGAAAGTTTTAAATTCACATCGATACTATTTTTCTTAATGAATGAAAGTAAAGCTGGCGCTTTTGATTTCTTTAATAATATAATTAACTCTTGAGTTATTTTGACATTAGGATCAGAATGTGATGACTTGTTAGAAGTTGTTGACTTTTGTGGTTGTTTTCTTGACCTTTCTAATAATTCCTTTTGCTTTTTCTGTCTATCAATAATACCTTTATCCGATGAAGGAATATCATGAATACTCAAATAATTCAGTTCTATCCATGCCCTTTTCAATTCAACTGTGGTTGGTCTCTTTGTGGTAAATGGGAATATCTTAACTCTCTTATCATCACTTGCAATTGGAGCACCGGGATATCCGACCAAGCTTTTATGACCTGATGCACCACTAGCTTTTATAAAAATATTTTGACATTGATCTAATTGGGGTTTCCACAAAGCTAATAATTCTTTAACCTCTTGTTGTAAAGCTTGTTCATTGTAACGTCTCAAGTTGGAACCAGCGGAGTTGGCTTTACCTTTAGCATTATCCATTGCACTTTGAGAACCACCTTGTTTTCTTCTTGTTGTGTATCTATGGTAGGTCTTATGCTGTATTAATTGAACTGATTGTAGTTGTAATTCTTGTGGAGTACCTTGATTACCTTTAGTAACAATTTGTTGATGAGAGATTATCGCACCTGCAAAGTGACCTCCACCTATCATGAATAAAGCAGACATTTCTGATTTGATTTGGGACTTCTTAGACGAAGAATTTAGATTCTGAATGTATGATAAAGGATCGGCTTTGGGTTGTGTTGCTTCTAAGGTTGTTTTATAAGCTGCAAAACACTTACCTTCTGGAAGTATATTGGATCTGAATAAAACAAACGGAGATCTAGTGTTTAAGAAACTAACTGATGATCGTAAGGTATCGTCTTCACTAATAGCTTCTAATTTTGTTTCTCTTTTATATAGGTCTTCTTCATCTTTCTCATCAGATGACATATCGGAACCTGAAATACTCAAGTTCTCCATAGCATTTTCAAATTCTTCTTCAGTTAAAGGGGCTGATCCACTTGATATTCTTTTCTTATTATATCTTTCAAAATCATTTAATTTTCCATAGTTTGTAACAGCTTTGGCTTTAAGAACTCTAGGTTTTGGTGTAACAGCAACCTGATTGAGTAACTGTAAGTTTTCTGATGTAAGTGGCTTGCTTTGAAGATAATCATCTTTTGTCTTTTCTTCAAAAGTTAATGAGTCAAAATACATCAACTTCAAACTTTTTAGGATCTCATCGTTCAAATTACGAACATACAAGCTCGAAAATTGTAATTCTTTTCCAGATGATAATTTCTTGGACATTATTTTATTGTATATAAAACTAGTTTGTTGAGCCTGAAGTCAAGGTGTGGAAACTGGATGACTGATTATCGCCACTGCACCAAATGGAAAAACTGAAGTGTTGAAGTTGTTGACTTGGAGGTTCAAATTCGCTCAGATTTGAGTTGAGATTATTGAAGGGGCACAACACACTTTAAGTTACATAATTTAAAATACTATTTTTAATCAGCATAACATTATACCAATCAAATGAATAGATAAAAAACACCAATCAAACTTTAATATACATAGTAATAATTACACAACAAATTAACTTAATTATGGAATCCAAATTAGCCATCCATCTCTAGATCCCCTCCAGCGGTTTCTCCAATCTCTCCCTCTTCTTCATCGTCGTCATCTTCTTCGTCTAAATAACTAACACTTTGGCAATCAGTATATTCATCGATTAACTTCTTTAGCACTTCTCTACTTTCGTGAAATTCTTCCATTATATCACCATGTTCGGCTTCATAATCTGTTTTATTAACATAATTATTTAAGAAGGCATTTCTATTCATTAATTGATCATATTCTGCGGCTATACTTTTAAATAGTTTGAGAACTGACGTAGAATTAGCTAACATTAACCCACTGACCTGGCTTTTTGTACTTATTGCTGCATTGTCATTATTGGTGTTATTACGTTGATTTAAGAAAGGAGATTTGGACCCAGGAGCTAAATGTATCGTTGACGAGCTCCATGGAACGTAATTTATTCTAGTTCTTGCTTTTATTAAAGCCTTTTGAACTTCAGATTGATCTAATTCTCCAATTATTATATCTAGAACGGATAAATTCATACCTTCATCGCTTGAAGCACACATTCTTAAATTTTTATTTAGTAATTCTAATATCACATCATAAGCATTTGATCTTCTCACTTCTCTTGCATTATTTGAAACATAATCGGATAAAAATGGGGTATAACTGGGTGTTAGGAAATGTAAATCAGGAGTAGGTATTAAAGTTGAAAATATAGAAGTTAATGAATTATAAGAATAGCCAGGAAATCTCAGAGTATTAGTAGCAGCAGACATAACAGTTGATATTAATTTATTAGTTTCATTGTATGAAGGAGAAGAAACCTGTAAATTTTGAGCCGCAATAGACATTAAAGAATTATTATCAAAGACGATATTGGAATCGGAATTTTGAATCAATCTTTTCAATGTTAACACAGTATTATATGGTTGAACGACAACCTCAGATGCACCAAACACAGAATATGTTTGAATTAATTTTTTACCAAACCCATCAGATAAAGTTTCTAACAAAACTGAACCGAACCCAGAACCAGTACCACCAGCAACAGAGTGAATTAACTGGAAACCTTCAAAATTATCACAATTATCTATTTCTCTATTAATCATATCCATTATCTCTTCTTTGTGCTTGTAGCCATGAGAATAGCCTTCTGCCCATTTATTACCAGCACCACCACCATCAGCAGAAATATAAACATTTTTTGGGTTAAATAGATTTGGATTTCGTGCTGTTATACCATTAATGACTCTAGGTTCCAAATCAATTAAAACTGCACGAGGTGTGTATCTATTATTATCCAATTTCTGGAAAAATATATCAGGGTAATCATCTCTATCAGTATTAGCAAAATCAGGGTTTGCAGTACCATCCTTCAATATACCATGTTCTAAACATAATTGAGACCAAAATTTTTCTGCAATTTGATTACCACATTGACCTGCTTGTAAAGTGATGATTTCACCAGGCATGACTGTTGCTGTTTCTTCTAATTGACCAACTATTGGAAGAAGGCAGTAAATTGATCCAGACAGTTGGTGTTTTGTGTAAACAAACACAAATTGAAGTGGCGCAGAGATAGAGCGGGGCAGCGTAACCGTCTATGGAGCATTTAATATGGCGCAGCAATAAATTCAGATTTTATGGAAAGCGTTTCACAAAAGTAGCGATTTCAGTTTTTCATATCAATTATTTTGTGTGCAATGATCGACCAATGACACACTTGTATAGCACGTTCATATCATGTGATTTTACTAAGAATTGCTGTTAGAATCATGTGATTTGTAAATACAAGCTACCTTAAATTTCTCGTGTTTGTTAAAGTGGTAATTGATCCCTTTTTCTCCTTTTTCTCCTTTTTCCTTATCATTTGACGTCTCATTTTATGCTTGCCCCGACTGGGTTCAGCAGATCTCCCCACGCACACCACGCACGAAATCTTTGAAGACGTTATGGGATTCCAAGCAAGCAACCAAGCGTCCATCGCAACCCAGAAACTTCTTGAAGACAGCTACATCAGATATCGTTTTTGTGACATGATAACACAATTTTATCTCGAATTGATTGTGCTATCATTTTCAAGAATAATAGCTCAAAAATGGATGTATACAAGCACTCTGGATCACATCATGTATGAGCATCCCCAATTATAGTTCTCATCAACTAATCAACTGATCAGAACTCTCTACACTAGTTACCACCACCAATATAATATCGCTCTTGGAAATGGCTTGTTTGTCTGCCCCAAAAAGTTAAGACTGGTTATGCTCACATTGTGGTGCTTCTAACGCTAAAAATTGTTCTTGTTCTGTTTCAAATCTTCCAATAATTGCAAATTTCAATGTGGTTTTACTGAAACGTCTTTGTGCTTGTGCTAAAGCTTGCTCTTGAGGATCTTAATGTTTATGTGGCCACTATGAATCCAAAGATTCTTGTCATTGTTAATTAAAGGACTTGTCATGTTTTTTTTTGTTGTATTTCATCCGATTTTTTTATCGGGGAGTATAATTTTAACCATGATTTAGATTTTTATCCTTCATTTATCTATTTTTTATTATGTTCCTGATCAAACTATAACAATAAATAATTCTACCGTATATTAAAATCAAATATTTGTACAAGTATGTGTATGTGTATAAAAATGCACGTATTAAAATAGAACTATAACTCAAAAACATTCAAAACTTCATCTCTTAAATCAACCATTTTTTCACCCAATGCTTCAATATCTTTCACTTCTTTCTTAGCATCGCTAGTCAACACAACGTAACTGTCTTTGCCAACAGCGACATCGTCTTCGATTCTGATACCAATACCTCTAAACTCTTTTGGCCAAGATCCACCTTCCTCAGGAACATAAACACCAGGTTCAATGGTAATAACTTGACCTTGATTGATTTCAGAGTATCTCGAATATTGAGGAACATCATGAACATCTAAACCCAAGTTATGGCCAATGTAATGAGGATACAAATATTTAGAAACTTGCCAATCCATCAATCCAGTGAAACCTGCATTTCTTAATTCTCTAGTCATTAATTTCACACTCTGATTATGAATATCATTCAAAGAATAACCAAGTGAGGCCTTACATAATTTAATACATTCTTTATTAACATTAAGAACAGCTTCATATAAGTCTTTTTGGGCATGTGTAAATTTACCGTTAACGGGCCAAGTTCTTGAAATATCAGAGCAATATCCACCCAATTTACCAGCAGCATCTACTAAAACCATATCACCATCTTTCAGTAAATTATCGTTTCTTGTATAATGAATGGATAAAGCATTCGGACCACCTGCAACAACTGGGATATATGCTTCATCCTCACATCCACGTAGTTTAAAATTATGATTTAAAAATGAATGTAAACCTTTTTCTGACCTAATATGTGTAGAAAATGCCGAATTATAAGCTTTGGCCGATATACGTGAAGCTAAATGCATTGCTCTTAATTCTGGTGTTGATTTAATTGCACGAAGTGGGGAAATGTGATTAGATAGTGGCTTAACAATATTGTTATTTTCACGTAGTATAGCATCAATTGTTTGACGGTGTGGATTTGGCTCACTAGCAGCTGGAAATAATCTATTAAAAATAGATGTTCTTGCTGGTTCTGTTGGATCTTTCATATCATAATAAACAGTTTTGTATCTTTTTAATAATGAAGTTAATATAGGCAAGGAATCTTTATTTGAATGAGCCTCATCTGCATTGAAAATATTAAGGGCACCATCTTGGCCTGTTCTTTCACCATCCCACAATTCAATTGCTGGATCCTTAGGAGGGACTATCAGATGGAATATGATTGAGGCTGGATCTTCATTGGGTTTTTCAAGAAGACAAATAGAATCTGGTTCGTTCCATCCAGTTAAATAAAAAAAATCCGTATTTTGCTGGAATTGATAAAACACTGAGCCAGAAGCATGTTTCACTATATTTGAAGGAATGATTGTCAATGTATTTGGTTGTAAGTCTGCCGATAGCCTGACTCGACGTTGAAAGTACTCAGTTGCTGTGATAAAAGGTGTGAGCTGACCAGATTTGATCAAATGGGGACGGGTCTCGTAAATAGGCTGACCTGTCTTGAATGACGAGATACCTCTTTTAAGTACTCTACTGAACATTCTAGGATAGGTTCAGTGTTAGGTTATGTGTTACTTCTGGTGTCTACGTAGAGAGAAAACGGGCTGTTGGGTTGGGGTCTGTATTGGTTTGGTTTGGCTATGGCTCTTTTGTGAAAAACTCAAGAGGTTTCGCACACTTGAGTTTCAGCTTTCGAAGAGCCGATAAGCTCTGTGAGTGCTTTGTATAGCGGGATAGGAGAATATAATGGTCATTCTTGCCTTACTGGTCTACTCTTCTGGTGTTGGAGTGGTTTTGGTTTTGGTTTTGGTTTTAGTTTTAGTTGATGTCTGGAGATACTCCAGAAATAAGGCGACTAACGTCTTTTCGACCTCACATATCGCTGTTTCTGGAAACTTAAACTTTGACCTAATCGAAAGTAAAGCTTACGTAAAACACACATACTTTTTACATGTTTTTCAGTCTGGTGATTGGCCAATTACTACCACAAAAGTTTAGATACAAAAGTTTCAAAATGGTACCTTTGGGAACCGCTTTCCAACCCTGTAAACATTCAAGGCTGTGCACTAGCTAATTGTCCGATTTTTGCTTATAATATCAGATTTCCGGAGTAATACAGAAGTGGAAGTCTCAAAGAAATGTAGTATGAACGCACAGTTGTTCCAACTGACAATTTGTCCTATTACTATGATAAAATCATATACTCAAGTGTACAGGATCCCAGTAGGTTAGCCCAAACTTCCTCAACTTTAGTTTAGTTGAGGAATATGGTGAATTTTAATTTAAGCAGTTTACTTAATATTCACCAACAAAGGCCCTGGAAATATACGGATTGTAAATGGTTGAAAGAGTATTTATGAACAGAAAGAACAAAAGGAACAATTGAATTTATATAAACTGTCTATATTTTGAAAGCTACTGAATCCTGAAAAGTCCATTTTAGGGTTTCTTGTTTTTGAACGACGTAATACCTTTTAATTAAAATATACAGATATCTAACATATTAAACAGGTGTCTCCATTATCTTATATAGGTATTGCTACCATGCGAACGATCCTGGATAGGATAAATCAAAAATGGAATCGACGCGACTAAAACCGATCCAAGCTGTTGCGCAGGAAATAAAGAATTAGATAAGCAGGTTCAGGCCTCGTTTTCTAAGGAATCTATTGATTTCAAATTTTGCATCACCGGCTAGGTTTAACGACAATTCACGTACGATTAATTAGAGACCGACTTGATTGTGGTGACTCACTTTAACAAGCAGTAAAGGCTCATATACTCATTACATGGACAAGTTCTAGACTGCTGCTAACACTTTTTTCCAACTAAAACCCAAAGTGACAGTCCAGCTTCCAGATTTTAGCTATTTTCAACCTCACTATTTCTATTTGCTTTAAAGGACCCTGCTCTTTTGAAAAGCTTTATTTTGAAAAAGCTTTATTTTCAAAAAGCCCATAAAAATCAAAAACCATGAGCTTAATTAAACAAAGGAACCAACTTCACGATAGTATGAATCTTGAACTTGAACTTGGCTCACCAGACAACAATTACTTTGAGAGTATTGAATTAGAACAAAATTCTACTATAACTGACAGCAGTCCACCTGATACTCCTTTAACTCAAAACTTTAACATTCCAACTACTATAACAACGAACCATTCTCATTTTACAACATGTACCCCTACCCAGGATATTATTGAAGAAGATGGGTTTGAATATGATAAAGGTCATTTTATAATTGTTTTAGGTTCAATGATTGGTTTAATGCCGGGTTGGGGTATTACCAGCTCTATTGGTATTCTACAATCTTATGTTGGTGAGCACCAGTTGGCCGGTGTTCAAGCTTCTACATATTCTTGGATCTTTTCAATATATACTTTTTTCACAATGGGTGGTTCGCTAGTCATTGGACCTATGTTTGATCAATATGGTGTAAGACCTTTACTAATTATTGGCATGATTCTGACCACTGGTGGTTTAATTGCTACTAGTTTTTGTTATAGTACTTATCAATTTATCCTGAGTTTTGGCTTTCTCGTGGGTATTGGGTCTGCTTTTATTATTACACCTCTAATTGCTGTGATTAATCATTATTATATTAAAAAAATTGGTTTGATGCAAGGAATTAGTGGATTGGGTGGTTCTTTGGGTGGTGTTGTTATTCCTTTATTTTTAAGAAGATTATACGTTCAAGTCGGTTGGGGCTGGGCTATTAGAACTTTAGCATTTTTCAGTGTAGCTTGTATTTCAATTGCCCTATTGACCGTTACTGATAGGACTAAACAATTCAATAAAGGCAAGCCTAAGGAGTCTATTTGGATACATATTAGTAGAAATATTGATCCTTCTCATTTGAATGAAAAGATCTTTTCTAGTTTAATCGTGGCTGTGGTTCTGCTTGAATTTTCATTAATTATCGTTATTACTTATTTACCTTCCTTTGCGATTGCTGAGGGTGTTTCTGAATCAGCTTCTTTCCTGATGATTACAGTTTTCGGTATAGCTGGTTTATTTGGCCATATTATTCCAACTCTGATTTCGGACTACTGTGGCAGACTAAATGTCCTAGCCATAACTACAGTTTTAATGACTGTTGTAACTTTTGCTCTATGGTTACCTGTAGAGCATTATCCACACAAGCTTCTTGGTCTTTACTTTTTTGCTGTCATTTATGGATTTTTAGTTTCTTCTACTTATTCTTTAGTTCCCGCTGTTGTTGGACAATTATCTAAAATTGAAGATGCCGGGAAAAGATTTGGTATTGTTTACGGTATGGTCGCTGTCTTCGATTTAGCAAGTTTGCCTATTGCTGGTAAAATTTTAGGTTCTGGTGATATGTCAGGGTACTCTAAAATGATTATTTTTTCAGGTGCTATTTGTGGGGCCTCTGCGATTGCTATGTTTGTTCTCAAGTACTTGCTAAATCCAAAACTAATGAAAACCGTTTAAATACAATTTGAATGTCAGATTTCAGCTACCTTTCTTTTCCTTTCTTTTTTTGCCTTAGCTTTTGAAGGTTCATGATCCGACCGTATGGTTTACTGTTTTGTTTTCAACACTTTACTTTTTGCATTTAATAAAGAAACTCAAAGTATAAATATAATGTTATAAAAAAGATAGAAAAAAGCGTAATGCGATGACAAAAAGCAATGTAAAACATAAACAATAAACCAAAAGAATGAAAAGAAAAAAAAAAACAAGTTACCTCTCTATATAATATACAAACAGAATGAAAAAAAAAAGAAACAGGGGTGTTGAGGATCAATTAATTACCACGTGAAAAGATATTATCGTCTTCTTCTTCTCCGCTTCGTCTATGTCCACTAATTTCACTAATTTGTTGTTGAGCAGTGCCGTTTCCACCAGTATATTCTTCATCATCACTTTCCATTATGAATTGATCTTCCACAGCACCTAATTCAATATCTCTTTGTCTATCATTATTAACAGGCACGTAATTTGAGTTGTTATTACTGTAACCTAATCTATTCAACACTGAACCTAACACAGATCCAGATTTGTTATTATAAGTATTATTATTACCTAAATCATTCAAATCATTCAAATCCATATTTTGGGAATCTTCTTCTTCGGAATCATCAAACCAGTGAACTCTCTTTTTCTTTCTTGAGCCAGCAGTAGATGATAAAAATGATGATTTTGAAGAGCTTCCCGTATATGATTTGTAGCAATAAAAGAAAACAACAGCTAATATCACAATAACAAAAAATTCCAAGAAGTAGAATGATATGCCATGTTCACTAGAACTTGATTTATCTTCATCTGTTTCATTAGTTGGTTCCTGACTCTTAGTTCCGTCAGTCTTGGAGTAATAGTAGTCATCCGTGTCATAATTGTAAACAGGTGTCATGTATTTAGTACCTAAATCTGAGGCATCAGACATCATAAGATCTAACAAACCTCTGGAAATTTCAGGTAGGTCATACGGAACCATGTGAGATGAATCAAAGATCTTAACATAAGTTAAATTATGTTCAGCACGAACTTCACCAACACGAGCATCATCGTAATACCAATCAAGCAAGCCTGAATCATTACTGAAACCTAATTGATTTTCCGCAATTTCCAGTTTCTCAATCAAATATTCAGTACCTAAATAATTACAAATAATGTCCTTATCACCACTGAATAACATGATTGGTAATTGTTTAAGAAGCGAAGGTAATATTTCAAATGATTTCTTAGAAGAACTTGGTTCAAAGAAACGAGAAACGGAGTTATCACATTCTCTCCATCTCTTAGGTTGTTTCAAATTTAATGCCTCCTGCACTTCAGGTAAATTCAAAAATGGTGTAACATCAACCAAATCTTCTGGCCAATTAGCACCACAAGCAGGATAAGAATCAGTTTTTCTATAATCATACATGTTTAAACAAGTACGTTTTTCACCTTCATGTTCCATTAAAGCTCTTAAAAGAACATCCATAACCTTATTACAAGCTGCTTTTTCAAATGAATGATCATCCTTATTAGCGATAGCCTTTTGACAATTTTCATGACTTCTTAAAACTCTTGAAAATTGTTCATTTTCCTTATCAATTAATTTGTTTTCCGTAAAAAATGGAACATAAGATAGAGATTGAATATCAGGTTCGATCCAACCATTGCCAATCAACAAACCCTTTAAATCAATGTAAAAATCATTATCTTTAGCATTTTCTTTCAAAATAAAATCAGCAAAATGAGGGATATATTGACCAGCATATGATTCACCAGCAATCCAAATTTGTTTTTTGGCGTCATTAGGGAAAACTTTGAAATAGTTTTTCAAAAAAGTAAGGAAGTGAGCAGCAGCTTGATATAATTCACGATCATAAACTTCAGTATAAGAGAAACCAGTTCCACCAGGTTGATCAACAAATAATAAATCAGAAACTTGCATCCACGAACCTTCATTTAAAGTAACTTTATAATCTTGATCAACTCTAAAAGGACCAATTTCCATCAAAGCACCGTCCATAGATGAACAACCTGGACCACCATTTAACCATATAACTAATTTATCATCACGACTTTGAGCAAGTGTCGTATTAGTTTCAGGTTTGGCAAATTTCCAAAAAAATAAGTTAGTGTTGTTTTTAGCTGAGATCTCTAGCTGGCCTGCATGCATAACTGGTCTTTTTTCAACTGGAAGGTCTGAAAGCCCAGGTAAATCTTTGACAACAAAGTCATCTTTAGTCTGTAAGTCTTCAGTTGATGCCATGCCTATAAAGCTAATTACTATGCTGGCCATATTTATTAAAGATTTAATATTCATTTTTGCCGTAAAGTGTATGACGATTGATCCGTTGTTCAAAAGGAAAGGGGAATAAGCTAATTTAGACTCGGGACACTAAGTATAGATAAAATAAAGTTAGCAGCTTAAAGTATGGGTTGGTAACACCAAGACAAGACACCGTTGTAGTAGATGAGAGAGTGAGAGGAGTCTATTGAGCAAAAGTAGGAACAATATTTGGGGTCCGAAAATGAGCAAAGAACCAGAAGATTACAAAGTGAAAAGCTGTTGTGATGATATAAAGAGCTTTGAAGGTTGCCTAATCTGATTTTGGTTGATTTGTTGTCTCCTGCGCCGATTTCGGTGGCGGGTGTGGCGCGCGACTGGCGTAGTACGTAAATTTTATCGTGTTTAGAAATAATTATTTAATGATATTAAATGAACTTAAATATGTAAATGTGTAAAAATCAACCGAATAAACTCCAATCTTCAACTTTAATTGTATCAATAACCTTTTTTAGGACTTCCTTACCTTTATTGATTCTAACAACAGCCTTATTAGGAGCTCTGGTATTACCTTCGAAAACTTTCTTTAGATCTTGTAATTCATCTGCCCTGCTGAATGGTACATTGTAAGTTACCAATAAGTCGGTGTCTGATTTAGTCACTCGAATTAAACCTAATAATATAACTAATGCAGTATTATCTCTACCCCACTTTTTTGCTTCCTGGCCAGAAATGACAACAGCAGCATAATCACTTGGGAAATTATTAGCTTTAATTTGAGATTGATATAAAACTTTTCTTGAATTTTTATCAACGCCATTCAACATGGAGATTTCATTTAAATGATGAAATAATGCATTAGAATCTTCCACCTCGGCCTTTTCCATTAGATCTATAATTATGCCATCATTTTCATCTATTTCTGATCTCTCTGAAGAAAGAAACACTTCTTGAGTATCCGGAATTTGTCTGAATTCTGAAGCATCCTTTAAACCAACCGGAAATTTAACAGTGACTGCACCTCCATATATTTCTTTATTTTCGTACTTCATTGTGTAGGTGATTTGTTGATTGGTGATTAGAATAATGATAATTAATGACTCCAAAATTATTTATATAGATCACCTGAGGGTATGAGTGTGAGGCAGATTTTCCTTTTCATTCTCTAAAATGCGAGAAATGCTCAGCTTTTATAGCTCCAAAGTTCAGGCTATAGAGCGGATATCATTTCCATTGTATCTTTCTATTGCTCTCATATGACTGAACTTTAGTTTTTCTTACTTTATTCTTTCTAAACTAATAATTACGGAAAGAAACATTAGAAAAAAATAAAGAAAGTCCAAAATTTCCACTTTAAAAATACTATGCGGCTTCTGAGGATTGAACTCAGGACCTTCAGATCTTCAGTCTGACGCTCTCCCGACTGAGCTAAACCCGCATTTACAAAATAACTAAACATTTTAACCCTGGCACACACTTAAATTCAAGTAACGTGATCCCGTCACGCGACTATACTATGTTGCTTTCTTATACTTTTGTTCTGCTACTTCATGTTATGCTTCCTTCATTTCATCTATGTTACTCTTTTATTACACAATCTATATCCTTATACTATTTAATATTTAAGTCTCTAATATATACTATCATTAAATGATCAGTTCAGCGACCTGTTAAGTGATTTTGAAAACGGTGTTCCCAAAATACTTATGTGGATCATGTGAGTATCACGTGACTTACTTTTCATAATATCATTATGACCTTATTGATTTTGCTTTTAACTACTTTCTTATGGTCTATGTTCTTTTTCCCAAATATTTATCATTATATTTTGTATATTTACATACGAAGTCCTTTAGGATATTGGTTATTTTTCAATACATTAAGTCCTGTCAATTTATTTTTAGTTAATAAAAATAATCAATCCTTTCGTCTTGTTACAGGTTTCAATAAATTGAATATATTTCTGGTTGAAATTGATGAAAGCCGCTTTCACTGGTGTTTTATATTGTTTATGGTTGCTGACTTGGCTTCTAGGATCTTTCTCTTTTTACAATTTAATTTAAAATATTTTGTTGTAAAAAAAGTCCTCAGTCTGGATAATCTGATCCAAGAAATATCATTGGGACTTTTTTCTTTCGGTATCATATCTTCAGGGGTTTTCTAGTAAACCAATATTTTCTCTTTAAAATACTTTGTATAAGATGCTTGACAGTTGCTTCAGTTCTTGCAAATGGAGAAATCAGACAAATATAAATCGAAGGTCTTCTGTCCAACTCACACTCATTGCTCTAGCCTATAAATATATAAATACCTAGAAAGAATAGCAGATATCATGTAAACTGGTTTTTTATGAAATCTACTCTGAATAAAAAATATAATTAAAAGTTATTCATCAATGATGGTGTGGATGACAAATGAATTATAAAAGGATCTCATGATGAAGTACACAAGATTCGATATAGAGCAAAACTCAGCTAGGAGCTGATTAATCAATATTAAAAACAAAATGCGACTATAAAGGATAAATTAAAATTAGAATTAAAGATAATAACACTTCATATTAAAACATGTGTTTAAATATATCAAATATATTAACTAGAATTCCGATTTTATTCTAGGAACTTCTTAACCCAACCATCCACTTCATCGTAGTTCTCAATTTCATAATCCCAACATTTCAAATGTTGTGATTCGTTATTACAAAGAAATATTTCTACTCATATTTGACTGAACCTAGTCTTTTGAGACCATTCAGTTTATGTAACCCCAACTTTCGTATCATCTAATGCAGCTTTACTCAAAGACTTCCCTTCCCCACCCGATGTGCAATGTATCCACACCAACAAGCTCTCAACCCTGATATATCCATTAATATAATTATTCAGAATTTCAAGATTATTGGCCCTTATTTAAATTATCAAAAGAAATCTCAAAGAATCTTTTATTTCATTTTTTAATTATTTATAAACTTAAAACACCTTCCTCAATTCAGCTACTACCATTAGACATATATTGGAACCAGCACCAACTATTACTTGATAAGTTCAATCTAGAGATAGTAGCAGTTGAGAGTGTACCCTTTTTTTGTCTAATACTGATGATGGAAGAATACTAGTATAACTGGAGCTGTACCTATTAGGTAGACTATCTGATCTGCCAGAGGTTTACCGTCCTAATCGTATGATCACCCAGTCTGTTGACACTTCTGAATATCCCCAGAAATGATCATATATTGGTATAGTTGACTGGAACATGAAACTTACCCTTATTGCTGATACCAACCTTCGGGAAGATACTTGATAAGTGTGATACTCTATTGACTAACACAGAAGAATAGAGAAACAAGCAAACAAAAGACTTGGAGAATAGGTTTCATATACGTCTACTTAGCCACATCTCATAACAAGAAGAAAATCACAAAACTATCAGAGATTGGGTGGTTAGATACGCCAGCCGTTTTCGACTCTGAGTTAGATTTTATTTCCAGAGTAATAATTCCAATTTGCGGTAATAGGATGGACTATCACTTAATGAAGATACTTTATTAAATTAGCACGGATTATAATATATATTGGTTCAATTTAAGATTAATTTGTGTAATAAAAATTTTCCTAGTTGATTTTAATTATAAAAACATATGTTTAAATATATCAAGTGTGTCAACTTTTTTCATCTTGTGAAACCTTCAAGGTAGAAATGATTTTCAGGGGAACATAAATGAGATTTAACTCAGACGGACACCCCTAAACAAAACAACTTTTTTTTTCTTTGGATCCATCAACTCTGAGTTACATTTCTTTATTACAATTGATTGGCTTCTACTTTGGAGAAAATTAGGAAACCAGCAAACTTAACTCAGAGCTCACTGCCAGAGCATTTTGCGTCGAACGGCCCCGCTAATTGTTTTATCCTGTACACGACCAACAGCGCAGACGAGCTCTTCAACACAGCTAGTCCAACATCAAGGAAGTCTCGAAGGCATTAAGAGGTGCCTTTGCGTAGTTATTTCATCAATTTAGCACTCTTTCAGTACATTCCGAAGAACTTCAAAAACACTCACTGGATTCATAGAATAGGCATATCTTTCCTCAACTAATAGTTCATTCCTGAGAAGACCCTTCTTGATTGGTAAAGTTCAACAGTTTTCACTTTTAATACATAAGACCTAATTACAGTGAACTACTTTTATCATTCACAACTCTATACATCCTCCATTTCGCATTAAATAGTTGCACGAAGGACCGTTACTGATCAAGTTTATTTTCCTCCAATTGAGTCCTTATTTAAACAGGCTTGTTTTCAAGTTAATTTGCCGTTTTTCTAAACCTATCATTATAAAATTATTCAACTGTCATCATTACATCTGATTTTTTGGTTTTCATTCATCTAATATAAATTATATGTCAAATTCATTTCTCTAAGTTATTCAGCAAATTTAAATTTGATCCAGATAAAGAAGATTATTTAAGAGATTTTATTATAAAAAGAAGAAAATGTCAACTAATTTAATAGCCGGAGAGGACGTACATTTTGATTATAGCAATAATGCACCCAAATCCCATTCAGTTAAGAATTCCAGAAAAGGGAATAGTCATAAAGATACTCAACGGAAAATGCAAGTTCATCTTAATGATCCAAATGCTGATTACCCCACATCTCGTGTTATCAAACAAGAAGCAAATGGTGAAGTTACAATTACGCCAATGACTCAAAACCATGAAATTCACAGCCACCACCAACAGCATCAACAACTGAAACACTCTAATAGTCGAGATGATGAATGTGATGAAGAATATGAAGGATATTGCAGCCATCATCATTGCAATCATGACCATCATAATGAACACGAAGATTATGAATATGATGATGACGATGATGAAGAAGAAGAAGAAGACGAAGAAGAGGATGAAGATGATGAACATTATCATTGTCCGCATCACGATCATGATCATGATCATGACCACCACCAGCTTCACAGCAGTCATAATCATAATCATAGTCATGAACATCATCACCATCATCACAATATTCAAGAACAAGCTCTTGGGACAGTGGAACAGCAGAAGGAAGTTATTCAGCATCAATCTAAGAAACCTGTTTTTGGAAATTACCTTTGGGATTCAGATACACCCGTTGAAGAACAAGCTAAGATTAAAGAGTTTTGGATGGGCTTACCTGAAACCAAACGAAAATCCATAATATCTGTTTCAAATGATGAGGTCATGACTGTTATTCGTGATGAACAAAATTCTAATTGTAATTGCAAAATGTGTGGAAATAGAAAATTTACATTGGAAAGAGAATTAGAAAAACTTTATCAACTTTTTTTCAATGCAAAGAGTTTATCAGGCGATGTTGATGGTAATCAAATAAATACTTCATTACTGGATTTCATCCTGGGTGTCAAGACTCAAAAGACTTTACTTGCTGAAAGCCTAGCTAGGTTTACTTCACAGACTAATAGCAACATTAGCAATCATAACAACAACTCCAATGGATCGTCCGTGGCCTTACAAAGCAAGAATGTAATGTCGGTAGCGGAAGATTTACTCAAAAACAATGGAAAGAAATTCATAGATATGGTTGAACAATTAGATAGTGAAAGAAATGGGAGAGAGAATTTACAGAAGATACCAGGCGCTTTCCCAACTGATGATAATCATGATCATGATAGTGAATCTGAATTTGAATATGATGGAGCGAATGATTTAGAAGAAGATGAAGAGGATTATGATGATGATGGAGAAGAAGATGAGTATAGCCATTATGAAGATGAATATGATGACGATGATGACGACGATGAAGAAGATGAAAATTTGGATACAAAGAAAAGGATTGAAGAAACATATAAACTGTGGCAGTTGATAACTTCTAAGATTTTGAAAACCAAACTAATGGCTGCTTATAAAGAGAAGTCAGCTGAAGATAATAAACGTCAATTGATAGAAGAGTTAGAAGCTGAAGAAAAGAGAAAGAAAGCTAAAGAGGAAGAAAAGAAAAAGAAGAAAGAAAAGATAAAGGAAAAGAAGCGTCAATTACAGCTGGTTAAAGAAGAAGAAAGAAAGAGAAAAGAGCAAGAAAGGTTGGAACAAGAAAAATCACGCAAAGAGGAATTAAAGAGGAAGACAGAGGAAGGTCGTAAGAAAAAAGAAGCTGAACGTAAGAAAAGAGATGAACAACAAAAGAGAAAGAAAGAAGAGCAAAGGAGAAGACGAGAAGCTGAACAAGAGCGATTACGCAAAGAGAAAGAGGAACGAGAGTTGAAGAAGCAAGAGGATAGAAAGCGCCGTGATGAAGAGAGAAAGAAAAAGGAGGATGAAAAGAAGAAGAGACAGGAGGCTAAGATGTTACAACGAGAGAAAGAAAAGGCTGAACAAGATGAAAGAGAAAGACAACTCCAGCAACTACAGCAACAGCAGTTACAACGTCAACTTTTGAGCGGAACTGCTGGTACTTTTACAACGGGTCAACATACTGCATCATCATCATCGTTATCTGGTACACCTGAATCCTCCCAAGGTTTGCCTCCGAGTAGTAACATTCCATCTGGTTCAACCGATGCTGCCACAATTTCACAACCATTGCAACTACAACCTCAGTCTGAATTGTTTGTTCCACCTCCTGATTTACCGCCTGGATTTACTGCACCACCTCAATTACAACAACAACAACAACAGACTCAATCAATTGTTCCACCACCTCCTGGCTTTGCTCCATTGGATAAAAATATTAGTACTCCCGGTGTTGCTCATACTTCATTAAGCTTTGGAAGTGCTCCTTTAATGGATATATCCACATTACCTGGTTTAAATTCTGGTACGCCAAATGCTGCTACAGCTGGTGGTACAGCTGCTCAATTATCCAATGCAGCAACAGCTGCTTCTTCACCTTGGGGATATCCTGCTGCTCAATTGAATACTGGATTTAATAATGGCGGTAGTAGATTATTGAATTCTGCAATTCCTACAAGTACGACCGCCACACCAGCATCATCATCTATGTTTTCATCATTCCCATTATTTTCACAACCTGGTGGTGCAGTTCAAGTTCCTGCTTCTGTTCCTATTCCTGTTACTGGTGTTAACACGGAGAATGAAATTGATTTATTAGGAAATTACGGATTACCACATCAACAAACTAGTCATTTAACTGAATTTTCAAGTAGAAGTAACAGTTTGAGTGGATTAGGTGGGCCAAGCGCTTTACAATCATCTAATTTCTTTGGTAACAATTTAACTGGACTTGGTGGTAGTTCTGAAAGTAAGAATATATGGGGAGGTGGTTCTACGAATACTGGAGTTACACCTGATAATTCAATTTGGAATTCTACATCAAATGGTCTTGCTGGAGGAGGACTATGGTCCAATAACGGCGTCAATAATTCTAATACTGCATCACCCCCAGGTCTCCATAATAAGTCCCCACTATCAGGTGGTATTGGTACTGGTACAAGCCCAACTAACAATGGGGCCACACCTTCATCATCAGCAAGTGGTTTGAATAATAAGTTAACAGCCAGAGAAAGTGAAATTATCCAATTAGAAGTGTTTCAAGCATCAGCTAAACTACAAGTTGGCCCAAATGGATGCTGCTCAATTCAACTGCTATACCATTACGTGAAATCATTATTGACTAATCAATTTCCAAATTTAACATTAGAGCAATTCGTATATGCGTTATCGCTGAAATTAAGTTCCAAGTTAAGTTTTGCATTTGAAATTATTTACGATGATCAAGGTACAGCATTATCAGTGAGAGTGTTAACTGCTGTTCAACAAGCACAAGCTCAACAGCAGCAGCAGCAACAGCAGCACCAGCACCATCAACAACAACAACAACAACAACAACAACAGAATAACGATACCAATGCTGGGTCAGCTACTACTTTGCCTGGCATTGATCAGTTGAATTTAGGCCCTGTTGGCACGTCTAGTTTGTTGGCTAGCCTCGGTAGTGGCGGTAACAATGGGAATGGTAACTCTAATGGATTTTTGGATAATAGTTTGTTAGATAACTGGGGCACCGGATTTCGTTAATTATGAACCTAGCTACTATTATTCAGTCTCATTTGTTTGTGCGTGAGTATTTTGTCTATTGTTTTGTGTGTTTTTGTGAAATACATTGTTTATGTGTATATCTCTTTCTTTATTGTTTGAATGCATGACATGACCTAAAGTTCCTTTTTCTTTTTTTTTTTCTTTCTTTGTCCATATTTTTTTTGTCGTTTTCACGTTGATTTAGTTAAGTTGTTATATTCTTTTTTAAATTACTATTATTATTATTAAGTTATTATTTTTCTCTTCAAGCTATAAATTAATTCATCATTTTTTCAAAACATATATATAAACTCGGGTGTCTAAGTATAGTTTGGTAGTTAAGGAGTTCTGTAAGATGGGTCCGAGTGACTACCACAATTAAGTACTATTAGCAGGAATCTATTTTTACTCGATTGTTGTTGTTATTGTTGTTTATAAAGGTAGAGGTATCATTTGAGCACAAACAAAGAAGTAGGTATCGTTAAGGTACATATTCGATAAGGAGTGACCTCGGGTAACGAATTAACTGAGTTAAGACTCCATAAAGCAAGGGATGTAAGCTGAACAAAAGGTAGGGTCGGAAGTAGGGAGTATTTTTAGAAAAGAACCCTTTAATCTTAAAGAGTCAACAAACCAAACCCGATTCAATGAATG
Organism: Ambrosiozyma platypodis; assembly: GCA_030557395.1. NCBI lineage: Eukaryota > Fungi > Ascomycota > Pichiomycetes > Pichiales > Pichiaceae > Ambrosiozyma > Ambrosiozyma platypodis. Next base: position 604,530 of record JAKTPC010000002.1, read on the forward strand.
CAAAACAGCCGTTTGGAGACCATTTCCGGATGAAGGTTTTGCAAAGGAGAAGATCGATAAACCCTGCAATAACCCCAGTTTAAGACTTGCAGTTGGATGAGGACGATGATCTCGATGACGTAGAACAGAGACAACTGGTAATAATACTCACCCATGGTTCAGGTCTTTTTATGAGAGAACCAGCCCTGGAGATATAGCTCAGATAGAAGATGATATAGATCTGAAGAACCTCCCAAAGCGGACAGATAGATAGCTAGTGTATAAATAGCCAGAAACTGTAAACATCAACATCAGCCAAGTGCCTGTTCCATGCATTGTGTGGAACAGGCTCAATGGCAGTCTCCTTTGTCATTCGTCCAATACCTAATATATATATATCGTATCTACCTGCCCAGTGTCCTGTCCATTGCCTATTGTTCATCCGTACCCCCACGCTGCCCATCATCTGTTTCTCACAGTCTCCGTCTCACTCACTTTCAACCTCAGCTCGATTCTTTTACATCGATAAATAAAATAATTCTACCACCTTATTTCACACAACACCACACTCAACACTCTTCCCACTGATCACCACCTACCACAATGTCTGACAACGTCATCAAAAGAAAAATTGTCATCGTCGGAGACGGTGCTTGTGGTAAAACTTCCCTTTTATATGTCTTCACCTTAGGAGAGTTCCCAACTGAGTACCATCCCACCGTCTTTGAAAACTATGCAACAGACTGCAGAGTCGACGGGAAACCTGTCAGATTGGCCTTATGGGACACTGCTGGCCAAGAAGAATATGAAAGACTAAGACCCTTATCATACTCAAAAGCTCATATCATCTTAATTGGTTTCGCCATAAACGCTCCTGATTCTCTCGATAATGCTGGCCTTAAGTGGGCTCAAGAAGTTAGCATGTACTGTCCTTCTGCCCCTATTGTTCTTGTTGGCTTGAAAAAAGATTTGAGACCCGAAGATGATGGTACTGATCCTTACTATGATGAGAAATATGTGAGGCCAGAAAGAGGTGAACAAGTTGCTACATTTATCGGGGCTAAAAAGTATATGGAATGCTCTTCTTTGACTGGTGAAGCTGTTGATGATGTCTTTGAAGTTGCAACTCGTGCTAGTTTACTTTTGAAAGAAAAACCCCAAGAAACTGGGTGCTGTATTCTTATATGAAAAAAAGAAAACTTAATTAACTAAAAAAAGAACACATCTAGAGAAAATAGCTTCTTTCACTTTTTTTTAAAAAAAAGCTTCCCATCCCATGCTCTGCTTCATATAAGTTATTTCTGATTTTTTTACTTCACAATTCCCATGTTTTTTTATTTGCTTCATTTTTGTTTTGTTCTTCAAATTGATTTTTTTTTCTTAAATTCTCACCACATGTTCTTTTCAATTGCTTCAATTCCAATTAAAGATCCAGTTTTCATATATCAGATATATGATATTATCGGTTCTACAACTCTAATCCATTAATTTTCATATATGGGATTCTGATACTACCTGTTCAATGTTGCATTCATTCGTTCACTCTACTCTACAAATCTATTATATCCAACTTTCCGCCATTCGCTTTTATAAATTCATAACTCCAGTTTCGAAATTAGCTCCATTAATTTTTAACTCTTTTCACGTGTAAGAGTTTTTCACCCCATAATCAATAATAATTACTGCACTTCACTCCCATCCATTTACAATACACGTGTCGCTCGTTTATTTATTCCATTCTTTTAGAAATTGCATATTATACTTAATTACATATACACACTCCTTTAATGATTAATATTTTTTTAGATTTTTTATTCTTCTTCTTTTTTGTTGAATTATTATTTACTACAAAAATTTTCCAAGTTTCATTGTTTTAATTAAACATATACATCTAATTCACTCCTTTTTTTTTTTTGCTATAGATATATCCTTTAATATTTTCAATTATAACTAACTACAGTCATTCATTCTACTTTTATTTTAAAATTTTTTAGACAATATTTTAATCACAACAAGTTGCAGTGTTTTAGTTCGATCCATTATCCCTTATTATTTTTGTTTTTTTGTTTATATTCATATTCATATTCTTGTTTTTGTTTTATTCTATTTTGTTGTCCCCTTCTCTTTATTATACCGACGTTACTACAATATCTATATTGTTCTTTCTGTTTATATACTTTAATGTTTTCTGAAAAAGAATTTTAAAAAATGTGTATAAAAGGTAAATCTCACGTAGTATGCGTTTGAGTCTTACGTAATCTCAAAATTTATTCTAAACAAATTTTCAGATATAGCCAATTCAACTGATCTCTTTTTTACTTTTCTTTGATAAACATCCAAAATCTCTACAATCTTTCAATAATGTTCAAAAACAGCATTTACATACTACGACATCAACGTTTCACCTCACATACACGAAACCTCTCCACCACAGTGTCCCTACAGCAATACCAACAACCCACAATTTATGCCTTATCAACAGCACCAGCTCGATCTGCGATTGGAGTAATCAGAATCTCCGGTAAAGCATCTACAACAATTTACAACAAACTGACCAACTCACCATCTACTACACTACCACCAACGCCACGCAAAGCCATTTTGAAAAAACTATACAGACCAGGAACGACCCAATTCCTCGATCACTCGCTCATCCTCTTCTTCCAATCACCACACTCATACACTGGTGAAGATCTATTAGAACTCCAGGTGCATGGTGGAACAGCCGTCATTAACAGCATCTTGAAAACCATTCAGACATTACACACTCCTGAGAAACCAATACGGTACGCTGAGCCTGGAGAGTTCTCGAAAAAAGCATTCCAGAACGGCAAGTTTGATTTGACAGAAGTGGAAGGTATCAATGATCTTATCCACTCAGAAACAGAATCCCAACGTGTGTCAGCATTGTCGTCAATGCAAGGCTCTACGAAAATGATGTTCCATCAATGGAGGACCGAGATTATCAATAATGTGGCGTTGTTGACCACGGTTATTGATTTTGGGGAGGATCATGATATTGATCAAGTTGACGAATTGTTCAATCAGGTTGACTCCAATATCACACTTCTGGAAAATCAAGTTAAGCAATACCTCCATAAGGTTAAACGATCTCAGATATTACTAGATGGGATCAAAATCACATTGCTTGGCCCACCAAACGCTGGTAAATCATCCTTATTGAACTTAATAGCCAATGATGAAAAAGCCATAGTCAGTGAAGTCGCAGGAACAACCAGAGATTCAATTGATGTGCCACTGGATATCAATGGGTTTAAAGTCGTCGTGGGTGATACTGCTGGGATACGATATTCGGAGAATAAAATCGAACTAGAAGGTATCAAGAGAGCTAAGATGAAGTCTTTTGGGTCTCATTTGAATTTGATTGTTTTGCCCGCTACAGTGACTTATGAGCAACTAGGCGATGATTTGATTGATCATTTGAGGAGTTTGAAGCAAGAGCAGAGAGATCAGTTATTGATTATCTTGAATAAATCAGATTTATTAGACACAAAAACCGACTCTAATAACACTTTGAAGCATTTAGCTGGAAATTTACAGATAGATGAATCTCAATTCAAATTCATAAGTTGTAAGACAGGAGGTGGTATCAATGAACTAATCCAAGACTTGACCACCAAATTCAAAGACATTACATGGACATCGTCACAAGACCCAATCATCATTTCTAAAAGAGCGCAGGATATCTTGATCAATGATGTGCTATTCGGATTCAACGAGTTTCATAAATTTAAAGAGATGGAGGATATTGTGTTGGCTGGTGAAGGGTTGAAATATAGTATTGAAGGAATCGGAAAAATTACTGGTGAAGCCGTTGGGGTTGAGGAAATCTTGGGTGTTGTGTTTTCAAGTTTTTGTATTGGAAAATAACTCATCAAGAAAACAAAAGGAGTCATCTTTATACATAAAATTCTATGGCATTTTTATTACACTTGTATATATAGCAAAATAAAAGAAGATCAAAAGAACAAGAGATCAGAAAAGCAGTATAAATTATAAATTACGCCCCAGATCTTGTAAATCACTAGCACTAAAAGTATTGTATTTACGTCTATTATTATTGGCCTTCTTTTTCTCTCTTTTAGCTGCATTATTACTGCTAGTCATGGGCAAAACATCAGTACCCTCTACTCTCTCTTCGTAAGCACCATCTGAACCTGGAATTTTCCAAAATCCACCCACTCCATTGAACAATTCAGTTACACCAAACCTTCTAGGAGGATAAGCTCTACCCAAGTTCTCCAATTTCCAAGGGATCGGGAAATAAAATGAATAAAACAATATAGCCATAAAGGTACCTAATACAACACCAGCTAAAACATCAACAATTCTATGTCTATTATCAGAAACTCTTGAAGCTGCAACCATCCAAGCGATTGAATAAGGAAACAGAAAAGTGAACATTATTTTGATACTCAAACCACGTCCATCAAACACATTAAGTTTCGAAGCACAGAACAAACATTGAATAGTCATAGCACAAAAAATTGAAGAAGCATGACCAGAAGGAAATGATCTCATACCTTCATGAACCAACCTCATGTCAGGATTTGAACAAACTGAAATAGTACTTAATTCACCAACGTTAGCGATACTGGAATCCTCAAAACTAATTGGAACACACCTATCTATGAAATCTGGCCTTGGCCTGCCTGTTGAATTCTTAATTATGCAAACAATAAACAATTGACATGAATAAGCACCTAGTAGTGTTAGCAATATCATTGAAATGTCCCAGATTTTGCGAACGATAGGTAATTGAGTGACAAATAGACCAACCACAACTAACACAAAGATTGGAAGTAACACCGATAATATGAATAAGAACCAAATCGGAGCATAGGTATTAAATTCGGGAACATAGGGATACCATAGTGAGTAGTCCATTGTGCTGAAGGATGTAACTCTGGGTGGTAGAATAGGCTCCCATAGTGTGCTTATGAGTAATATTGCTGAATATAAAAGGATGTCAAATAAGTAGGAAACAACACTAGGTACTGAAATCGGAATGTCTTTGATCGTAATGTAACGTTCTTCATATATATTGATTGGAATTGTAGTTGATTCCATTGAGAGACTTGTGGTTTAGGTCTTGATTTGAGCTTAATCGTTGTAGTTACAGAAGTCAGGCTTCAAGAAACCGTACCTGCCTTGCATCCTTCTTTGATCTTTTGTTATAATTCCGAAAGTAACACCAATACACCCGTGCACCGAAAAGTGAGCCGCATACAAAAATTTATTTGCAAAAAGTTATTTTAAAGATAGTGAAAAGTTGAAAAGTTCATTGTTTCATTGTTGTATACATTTGACTAGCATACCATTGAACTTTTCAATAACACCATAAACAATGAAGTTAGATACCACACATATGCGTTATTTGACCGCCGATGATTGGCGTGTTTTATCAGCCGTTGACCTTGGATCAAGAAACCATGAAGTTGTTCCAACTAAAGTGATTGGACAAATAGCATCTTTGAAAACAGGTATGGGGTCAGCTAATAAGGCTATTTCAGATTTAGCTAAATTGAATTTAATTTCCAAATTGAGAAATGCGAAATATGATGGGTATAGAATCACATATAATGGATTTGATTACCTTGCTTTGAAAGCAATGCATCAAAAAGGCTCTTTAGATACACTAGGTGCTACTATTGGTGTTGGTAAAGAATCAGATATTTATTCCTGTGTTGATAGTAAAGGAAACAACAAAGTTTTGAAAATTCATAGATTAGGTAGGGTTTCATTCAGAACCGTTAAGAACAATAGAGATTATTTGAAAAATAGACATACTGGTAGTTGGATGTTTCTATCTAGATTAGCAGCTGAGAAAGAGTACGAATTTATGACCATCCTTTATAGAAATGATTTTTCTGTTCCAATACCATATGACTATTCTAGACATTGTGTTCTAATGCAAAGAATTATTGGATTCCCAATGAAATTATTAAAAGAACATTTTGATTATCCAAAATTATATTCTCAATTAATGAATTTTATAGTGAAATTGGGTAATTCTGGATTGATTCATTGTGATTTTAATGAATATAATATTATGATTAAAGAAGATGGTACATATGATTTTAAAAAAGAAGATGGTTTCATAGTCATTGATTTCCCACAGTGTATTTCTATTGAACATCCAGATGCGGAATTTTATTTCAAAAGAGATGTTGATTGTATAAGACTATTTTTCAAGAGAAGATTTGGATACGCTCCTAAAAACGATTCAACCATGCTTGATGAAGAGGGATTTGGACAAGGTTTCAGACACGCATATCCTGTTTTTAGAAGAGATATCAAAAGAACAGGAGATTTGGATATCCAAGTGAAAGCATCTGGATACAAAAAGAAATTAAATGATGAAGATAGAACTTTACAAAATGCAGTTTCCAGTATGATCGGTGAAGATGATGGGAAAGAAGAAGGATATGATAGTGAAAATGATGAAGAGGAAGATGACGAAAACGAAGAATACGATGAGGATGAGTTAAGTGATCTGTCTGATGAAGAAAAAGACTCTGGAGGAGCTGACCAAGAAGAAAATGAAAAGATCATCGAGGCCTTGAGTAGCGGTGTGGGCAACTTGAAGATGGACAAGTTGGGTAATTATATTCTTGAGGAATAGTAATGTGTAGTTTGTGTATTCTTAATAGAACCCTAATATCCCTTTTTGCAGCTGATGGAATCGATAAGCGCCGAGTCTCCCGGGAATCTGGCTCGATCTGCCAGCGAAATCTTCACTATGCTTTGGCTCTTTTTTTTCTTCCTAATTTGCTCGTATTTATCCTTTCACAACTACCACATCAACTACTCGAAACACTTTAAAAACAGCCAGTTAGAGCTCCACAATACTAGATGATGATATCTCTTCTTTTCCCGTTGTTTTTGCTGCTCTCAGTCGTCTCAGCAAAAACCCACTCTTATGTGTTTAACGCAACATGGACTCTAGCTAACCCCGATGGTGTTAAAGAAAGACCGGTTATCTCATTCAACGGGTCATGGCCGTTGCCAGTCTTGAACCTGAACAAAGGTGATACATTGGAACTGACTCTCATCAACGGCCTAGGTGGCGATACCACCACTTCTCTACACTTTCATGGGATGTTTCAAAATGGTTCCAACTACATGGACGGCCCTGTTGGTGTTACTCAATGCCCGATACCTCCAGGTGATTCTTTCACTTATAAGTTCGAGGTTGATCAAGTTGGTACTTACTGGTATCACAGTCACTCTGGTGCTCAATATAGTGATGGCTTAAGAGGTATGATTATTGTTCACGATGCTGAAATCGAAAGTAACTATAAGTTTGATAAGGAAATGCCGTTGAGTTTGAGTGATTGGTACCATGATCCAAGTTCCGTCTTAGTTCATAAACAGTTAACCAGATATAATCCAACTGGTGCAGAACCTGTTCCTCAAAACTCTTTATTCAATGAAACTAGAAATGCCACCATCGAAGTTGAACCTGAAACTACTTATTTATTAAGAATCGCCAATATTGGTGTTATGGTTTCTCAGTATTTCTTTATTGAAGGGCACGACTTGGAAGTTATTGAAGTTGATGGTGTTTACACTGAACCAAAGAAGGCATCGATGATTTATCTGTCAGTCGGTCAAAGAGTTTCCGTTCTAGTGAAAACTAAATCCAAATCTGATGTCTCTAAGAATTTCTGTATTGTTACCACATTTGATGTAAGCATGCTGGATGTCATACCTGGTGATTTACAAGTTACTTCAATTAATTATTTATCATATGACAAGGAATTGCCTAACTCTGTTCCTGCTAAGAACTTTTATGATATTGATTCTTACGATCCTTTAGATGACTTTGAATTAGTTCCTTTATCTAGAAAAGAATTACTTCCAGAACCAGATCATAGAATTGAGATTACTCTTCACATGGATAATTTAGGAGATGGTATTAATTATGCTTTCTTTGATGATTATACTTATGTCGAACCAAAAGTTCCAACTTTGTTAACAGTTTTATCAGCGCCAAAAGATTTAGTTACCAATCAAAAGATTTATGGTACAAACACTAATTCATTTGTGTTGAATCATGGCGATGTTATTGAATTAGTTGTTAATAATGAAGATGATGGTAGACATCCTTTCCATTTGCATGGTCATCAATTCCAAGTCATCGCGAGATCAGAAGAATTTGATGATATTGTTCACTATAATCCTGATAATTTAACTTTCCCAGAAATCCCAGCAATGAGAGATACTATGGTTGTTTATGGTAATGGTTATATGGCTCTTAGATTTGTTGCCAACAACCCTGGTGTTTGGTTCTTCCATTGTCACTTGGATTTTCATTTAGAACAAGGTTTGGCTATCACTTTAATTGAAGCACCTAATGCTCTCCAAGACCAATTAACTATCGACGATTTACCAAAAGATTACTTAAGAAATTGTAAAGGTTCTAATGTTTTAACTAAGGGTAATGCTGCTGGTAATTCTCAAGATTGGTTGAATTTAAGTGGCGAAAAATTGCAACCTGCTCCGCTACCGTTAGGTTTCACATTTATAGGTTACGTTGCACTGGCGATCTGTACTATTGTTGCGCTATACGGTTTGAAATCAATATATGATTATGGTCTAGACGATGTTAAACAAAGTGGAATCTCAGGTTTAGATAATGAAAAATTACTTAATAAGAAGTTAATCATTGAATTAAATAAAGAGCATGACAAATTAGAAGGATCCAGAAAAACTAAGGACATCGGAAGAAAACTTCAAATTAAAGGAATGATTGAAGAGCTAGAAGAATTAGAAAAAAAATTCAATAATTTATGATGATGATGATTGTTTTATGACCTCAGCTTGCATTTTTCTTTTTTCTAGTTTTTTTGAGAAAAATTATAAAATTGGAGAACGCAATACTGCTATCGCTATGTTTGCTTTTGAAAAAGTTAAATCTCAACTTGACTCTAACATATTTTGGGGTTTGTATTTTTTTTATGTTTTTTGTCTCCCTTTTTTCTCTTCTTTGCTCCAATACTTGTTCTCTTATATAATTCTACTCTCTTTTGTATTCTTGGTGTGCAGCTCTTTGCTTTATTAATTAATTAAAGGATATATCCATATCATTTTTAAAGATTTCAAATAAAAATATCTTTTTATCAATAAAAGAAAATGTAGGTACAACCCCGACTTGAGAATTTTTACAGGCATAAATTAAAAAAAAAAAAAGAAACCAATATAAGGGAACAAAAAAGAATAGCTCAAAAAAATCCAAATTCAGTCACGTACAAGTAGAAAATTAAAAGGATTGAAAAAAATATAAAAAACTCAATTTTAAGTAACAATAATAAAGCAAATTTACATTATTTCTTCGATTCGATTTTATCAGCCTCAGCATCATCTTCTTCATCTTCAGAAGAACTGAATTGATCGACAGCATTACCAAAATCACCATATTGTGGAGGAGCACCAGCTGAATCGGCTTGACTGTATTGTCTAGCCAGTTCACCAAAATCAATAGGCTGATCGGAATTAAAGGAATTCAAGTCACCCATAGATTGCTGCAATTCTTCCTTTTCATCGACTTCATCTTGTTCATCTTCATCAACCCACTTATCGAAATCAGTATGAATATAATGATACTTCAATTTTTCTTTTGTTAATCTTGGCCAGAAGTCAGCTTTCAATTCTTTTTTGAAAAGGATAAAAAATAAATGAGATCCAGTGACTTCATAACGAGACTGAGACTCGTCTATGCCATCAAAAAATTCTAGCTTTAAGTCATATAATTGATCTTGCGATTCTGCTGAAACCGTTAATTTTTCTGAAGTTAAGTTTATCTTCAAATTCTCTGGATCAACTAATCTAACTGTCAGGTAAATTAAGTTCTTCAGTGAGTCGGAATCACTTGATCTTTGAGCCCATAAGACTAATAAAGCACACTCAATTGAGAGTAATTCAGTTAGTATAAATGCAAGAGGTAATTAATGTTTAATAATGACCCTGGCAAACATGGCGTGATTCATAAGATTCACTAGAATCATTGAAATCTCAATCATGGCAATTGAGCGATACATACCTTCTGGAGGAATAGTACTAGAGGACATTATGCTATATTGTGTTGTAATCTGTAGGAATCGATGTAAAGCAGTAAGAAGATAGATTACTCCCAGTTCTTTCTAGAACAAATAGCTTCAGCCCAAATGAGTCTATCGGTCAGGTCAGCCGCGATCAGCCGCGATCAGCCACGTGGCGGTACACACGGCTGCTACGCCACTTAGAAGGTTGAGGATGATTCATTGAATGAATTAATTAAATGAGTACACAAAAATATTAAGAAAGGAGGAAAACTATACAAAAAACAGAAACTAAGAAGATGCAGTGTTTAACGACGACCACTTCTCATACTTCTAGGCATTAGCTTTCGTCTGCCACCTGGAGGAGGAGGAGTACCATTGGAAGGAGGAGCATTTGAGAAAATAGAAGAAGGATCTAAATTGGTCTGTTGTTGTCCAGTGAAGTTGAAATTTGGAGTAGCTGAACGGGACGGATTGAATGCTTGCTGTTGTTGATTACCACCAAAACCATGGGATGTAGGAGGACCTGAAGAACCACCAAAATTGAATGCTGGATTTGCAGGTTGTTGCGGCAGACTTGGCATAGAGCCGAAATTGAATATCTTTCCTTGTTGGGATTGAGCTCCAAATCCTGGAGTAGATTCCTTCGAATTAGGATTAGAAAATGAACTAGCACCACCATTGAATCCAAATGCAGAATTGTTGTTGCTTCCAACATTATTGGTATTATTATTATTAGCACCAAACATAGGTTTAGCAGCATTCAGATTATTTTGTGAACCACCAAATCCACCAAAACCAGATTGAGGTTGTGTAGTGTTGGTACCAAATTCGGAAGGCTTGTTGGTGTTGGTACCAAAACCTGAACTGTTGTTGCTTGAACCAAAACCTGATCCATTACTAGCACCCCCAGTTCCAGTTCCAGAACCAAATCCAAAAGCACTGTTGTTTCCAGCACTAGCAGGCTTATTGGCTTCATTATTACCTGCAAAACCAAAACCTGGTTTAGCCGACGATGACGAATTAAAGCTGAAGCCAGAGCCACCAAAAGCACCCGTAGACTTTGGACGAACTGATGGGGCACCTTGGGAAGTCGTATCATCATTAGCTGAAGGGGGGGCACTGCTTGCTGAACCGCCGAATGAAAACGCACCGTTGTAGTCATTCACTTTGTTTTCACCAAATGCAGAAGAAGTAACTTTAGAAGCATCTAAACTGAAAGTTGAAGTAGGGTTACCTAATTTCTTATTTGGATCATTAGCATTGTTATCTTTGGAGGGGGTAGTGGTGCCAAAAGAAAATCCATTGGCAGGTGGTTTAGTTGTAGAGGAAGTAGCATCATTTGAACTCGAGCCCCCAAATGTGAAGGAAGGCTTAGCAATTTCGTCCTTCTTTTCAACTGAGGCTGAACCAAAACCAGTAAACGCTGGCTTAGAAGTAGAAGTGGAGGCTGAGGGTCCAAGTGAGAAGGCAGGTTTGGTTGAATCGCCTTTATTTGCTGAAGTAGTGGATCCAAAATTGAAAGAAGGCTTATCCGAAGACCCATCTTTCTTTTCAGCTATAGGTGCTTTTGCAGTGGAGCCGAACGAAAGTGTGGGGTTGGCTGAAGGAGCAGAAGTACCACTGGTAGAAGAAGCTCCAAAACTGAATGGCTTCGGAGCGGATTCGTCTTTCTTTCCAGCAGTAGTAGAGCCAAATGAAACTTTAGGCACACTATCACTTTGACTTTCGGAAGTACTACCAAAGGTAAAAGATGGGACTGTAGCAGGCTGATTTTTATCGGTTGGAGCACCGAAAGAGAAGGAAGGTTTACTTGATTCATTTTTCTTCTCACTAGAACCAAGAGAGATTATTGGCCCGGAATCACTCTTACTTTCAGTAGTACTTGAACCAAACATAAATGGAGTAGAAGAAGTACCTTTCTTTTCAGTAGACGTTGAAGAGCCAAATGATATAGCAGGAGCGACATTGTCTTTCTTTTCAGAAGTTAAACCAAACGAAAAGGCCGGAACTGCTGGCTTCTTAGTTTCATCAGTTAAAGTAGAAGAACTTCCAAAACCAAATGAAGGTTTAGGCTCTGAAGTAGCGTTAGTCTTAGAGATGGTACTATCAAAGGCAAAAGTTGGAACAGATTTCTTTTCATCTTTTTTATCAGAAGCGACTGAACTGGAACCAAAACTCAAGGCAGGCTTACTGCCACCTAAACTGAAGGAAGGAACTTTATTATCATCAGATTTACTAAATAGAGATTTTTGTTCATCTTTGTTCTCAGTATCATTGCTACCCCCAAAGGAGAAAGGCTTAACAGGAGCCGGTGTGGAATCTTTTTTTTCTGTAGTTGAAGGGAACGAAGGTGTTGTAGTGGCACCAAATGAAAAAGTGTTTTTTGCATTCTCTTTTTGAGATGACTTATCCCCACCTAAAGAAAAGGAAGGAACCATTGATGTAGCAGTAGCTTTTGAAGAAGAAGGAGTATGACCAAAAACAAAGGCAGATGTAGGTATAGCCGAGCTGGTATCTTCTTCATCGAGTCTTTTTAATGAAGCATGATGTGCTGTTAAATCTGTAGTTGGTAATGCTGTTGCTTTTGGTTTTTCAGGTTTAGTCTCTGCTTTGGCATAATCACTTTTAGTTGGAACAAATGATTTAGCTTTTGTGGAAGTATCAAACTTAGGAGGAGCAGTGTTTGGACCAAGCTCATCCTTCTTCTTTGGAGCAAACTTTATTTTATCAATTAATGGTTTTCCTTGATCGATTTTACCAAAGTCATTATTAGAGTTATCTTCTTCGTCATCACTAACATATGGATCTAAAACGAACCACCCAGTTTTATTTTTCTTATGCTCAGGAATTTCATTCAGTTTCAATGCTTTAGATGCAATCTCACTAGTGTTACTACTCAAAGTTGCTAAATCTGGAGAATAAGAAACAGTCTCGACAGCCGTATCGACGTATTTGGGATTCTTTTGATTAGGACCATGCTTTACTTGTATGAGATTTTGAGAATGCTTTCTCAAAAAGTTCAATCTTGCTTTACGGACTTTATCAGTTTCCATTCTTTTCTTTAATTGAATAAGTCTTGCTCTTTCTAATGGATCAATGCTAAACATCGGTCTGAGCGGGGCTGTTTGTTTGGTGCCATTGGGCTGTTTAACAAATTTAGTTGCTGTTGTGATTGAAACATTGGACGAGTCAGGACTATGCTTTCTCTTTGGGTGGTTGATTGTTTTTTCAGTGGATTTAGAGGAACCATTTTCTTTATCACTATGTAAACTTTGTAAAATTGATTCATTGTTAAATTTGGTAGACTCCAGCATTGAAACATCGTTGGTAGTATTAACTGTTTTCAAAAAAGACTGTAATGGAGCATCATCACCTCTTATCGAGCGTTCGTATAATTCTTTCAACTGATTTCCAGTTATCACGGGTCTTGTGGATATATTTGCAGTGCTATTAATGGATTGATTGCCATCGTGGAAAACAACTGGCTCTTTATCGAACTTATTAAGTCCAAAAAATTCAAAAAGGCCATCTCTTATCTTTATTATCTTGGAACGTTTGTTGAGGCCGGAATCATCCCCGGAGAAGACTCTTTTCATGTTGTGTGTATGAATAAATCGATTATTAGGTAATGTATTTGTATTGCTTAGGTCGATGGGACGTCTTCGCAAAGGGGTAAAGTGCCGACACGGGTATGTAAATGAGACGATGGACGATGGATCGCAAGCGGATTGGTGTTACTACGTAAGCAGAAGAGAAACACGTCTACCAAGTTGAAAAGCAAGGAGTAGTGGTTGCAGTTGAAACACTTTCCAAACGCACTCAACTCATTTGTTGACTGATTGAAAAGATTCAAGAAACTTATTAGAAACACTCGCTGTTAAAATTTCAACGAGCGGCTCGCTAGTGGCGTCGATCGGGGAGTTTGACAGATGTCACGTCGATATGATTTTTTGAACATCCATCTGTGATAGAATTGGTGTTTTCCATGGATTAGCCACCAGATAGTAAGCTAGGTTGAATAATCATTGAAGTTTCTATTGCCATGTCAGACACAACAATAGACACAGCAACGTATAGCAAGATAGAAAGACTCCTCCGAAATCACAAAGCTAGGATCATCACCAATTCAATTCCAGTTCAGCTATCAGAAGAAATTTCAGCACTTTCCAAGTCCATACCGACAAAAGTCGTCCTAGAACACTTCAACAAAGATATTATACTCAGTTGCATACTCATTGAGATAAGATTGATTAATGGCGAACAAGTTGACTACGTTACACTCCTAGAAAAGCTTATTGAAGCGTTGGCTTTACCCAAACGTGATTTCACCTGGTACGAAGACGAGCAACAGGATTCTTTTCAAAAGACTTTAAGATTACAAAACTACTACAAAATGAGACTATTACATACTGTTCTCCTGAAAAATACAATTGAAAATAAAGAAATCAAGCTTCAATTATTAAACATGGTTACTTACTATTACAAAAGTGAATCGATTCCATGGTCTAATTTAACTATTTCCAACTTGTGTTCGTCATGCCTTAAGATTCTTAAAACAACTGAGAATGAAACCATAGACTTATTAACTTCATTTGAGGATGCTCTTAAACAACTAAATAAAATTAACACAGAAACATCAAAGATCAGTAAGAGAGGTTACAGACGACAGAACGCAAACAGTGATTTTTTTCGAGGAATAACACCACTACTTGGAAATTCATTTTCCGTATCATTAAATAGCTCAGATAGGTTCAAAAGGGAGAATATTGGGAAGTTGCTGAACTTAAGATATATTGTGGATAGATTGAAATTATCAAACATAGAAAAATATTGGAATTTGGTTTTGCCCTTGCTTCTTCATTTTTTGGATGAATCTGATTCAATGATCAAGGTAGTTGCTTGTAAATGCTTAATTTCAGTATTTGGAAAAATAGAAGATGTCTCAAATAATATCATTACTAAAACAGATATAGGTAAGATTCTTTTCGATTCAATTGTTCCTTGTTTACTTGCTTTACCTTCATTAACACCACTTAATAAGTCTATGTTAATATTACCTACTGCCTATGAAACTGTTATACAGTTGATCGATGTATCTCTTTCTGAAGGCAGAGAATCATACTATGCAAAATTAGTTGCTCTCCTTGATGATTTCATCTTCTCTTCGTTATCCAAAGCAAGCGATTATCCAGCTATTGTGATATTTTTACTGGACATAATCAAAGATAAAATGATGCCTAGACTTGGTGATTATTACATGGTGATTTCCAAAAAAGTGTGCTATTCTGTGTTGGATATATTGGTGGACCCTTACTCTGTATATTCTTCGGAAATGGTGTTGAAATGCTTGGACTTGCTCAACTTGGTGTTAGACAAGACTTCGAATGTGGACAAGATCAAGTACGATGTTCTCAAGTGCTTGTTGATAGTGAACAAGCGATTTGACAAGTACCAGTCCAGCAGCGAGTCTCTTGTCAGTGTTAAACAAGCCACCAACGCCATCATCCTAAACCGGCTGAACCTCTCGAATGAACAGCTTCAACACATTGAAGCCAATACTGTGTAACTGTAACTGTGTAATTTGTATTAATTCCCAAATGGAGGAAATTCACCGATACTGCCCCCTGTATTAAGGCCGAGCACCGAGATTGAGGAAATGAAATCTATTTGAAGCGGCCAATTAATTCATTGTCAATTTAGCTTATTCATGAGGGCCAACAAGACTCCCCTTCTCAACCATCCCATGTCAATTAAACGAACCATGCAGAAGTTTCTGTTACAGTCAGACGAAGGTATGTTGTAATTCAGTCTGCTCAAAATGAGCATCTAGCCTTCGGACAAATACTTACAAACAGCCTTTTTCTATATCGTTACCTATTTATAGTCCTTAGTGACAAATATCACAAACTTGAAGCTCTTCAAAAGCAAAGACTATCTGATGCTGAAAAGCATCCTACAACTTCTGAGTTCTCGTACATTGCTGCCTCGAAGAATGAGTCTAGAAACAAATATTCAAATGTTTTTGCCTATGATAAGACAAGATTCACACTCAAGACCGTTTCCCCAGAATACTCTAACTATATCAATGCTAATCATATTAAGTTGGAAACAGGCTCATCAACTGGGAACTACATTGCAACCCAAGGTCCAAGCAAAAAAACTTATGAACATTTCTGGTACATGTGCCATCAGGCATGTAAAGAACAAATAATTATTGTTATGTTAACACCACTTTTAGAATCAGGTAAACAACAGTGTTTTAAATATTGGTCACATTCGGATTTTAAAATAGCCAATGAAGATGGGCTAAGTGGTGGTGATGAATTACTTTTCAATTTTAGACATTTTGAAGAAAATGATTCTTTTCAATTGACCGAGTGGGAATTAACTGACGCTCGAGGAAGTTTTAAAAAGCAAGTTGTTCATTTCTATTATGACAAGTGGGAAGATTTCAAAGCTGCCGATTCTTCTGAACAGATTATTGAACTATCTGAAAGAGTTCATAGTTTCAAAAGGCAAGGTAAAGGTAATTCAGACCCTATAATAGCTCATTGTGCCGCTGGTGTTGGCCGTACGGGAACCTTCTTGGCAATTGACTACTTCCTAAATAATTGTTTGGATTATCTCAAAATTTCAGAATCCGGGGAAGTGAAGTCTAGATCAGAATTAAAGACGCCTGTGAACATTCAAGAGTATTTTGATCCAATATACAATATTGTTGAAGAGCTTAGAAATCAAAGAATTATGATGGTTCAAAGATTCCAGCAGTTTACATTCATTTATGATACAATCAAGAAGTTCTATATAGAAAACCCTGTAGCATAAGTCACACTTCTGCCCGGTACCTAAATCCATTCAGACCTTTACATTTCAAGTAAACCCTTCTCAGTTTGAGAGTTTAATTTTGATCAACAGTTTTTTTTAAAATTTTCCTTTTTGTCTTAACTTTACTTGGACAAGAAAACAGCATTTTAGTGTTTTTTTTTTTTTTTTTTTTTGGTTCTCCATTTTTAACGTTAGCCTTTGCTACAACTTTCTGCCTCACTCCCTTTATCAATGTTAACTTATATGAGTGACGTGCTACTTATAAATTAAATTTAAGTTAAGTGCATTAACTTGATTGTACTACCCTACTTTGATAGACTCAAATTCTCTTATCATTCTTTAGGGATATTAATTTCAATTGCTCAGTTATATGATAGTTGAAACTTGAGGCGCCTGCCTCCGTCAAAGTTGACATTTATGAATTGGGAATTATATTATAGTTTCATTTTCTATAAAAATTACATATATAATGCGTACTGTATGTTGTCCGTCCTTAATTAATTATGGCACGTATACAAATATAAATCGCATTTATTTAAATACGTTAAATTTCTTTCTTTTCAAGCCTAATTAAATGACCCCTAAATAAATCTTTCTGTATCTTCGATTGCGGTTGCAATCGAAGCATGTGTATATATATACACATTCAAGCCTTTTGGCTTAATTAATTTTCGGTTCAAAAATATAACTATATATAAATTGTAAATCAAATAAAGTTCAGTTACGTACGCATATGAATCATGAATTGAAAATAGCAATCATCATATCTTTAAATAGATGTTTTGAGCTTAATTAAATCAATTTCCTTACTAAGGCATATACTTGAACGTTCTTAAAGCTGCCCCTAAACCACTTTTTCTAATTTATTTGAAATAATATTAAGTTCATCAGCTATATAGGGTCAATTTTAGTAAATTTCATTTGTAGAAGAAACATGTCTATAAAAATTCAAGAACTAACTGAATTTGTGGCGCTTGTGTATAGAGTGCTAGGCCATTTGATATAGTACCTCTCATCGCTTATAGATAACAGCTCTCGTGGAAGCATATAAAATTGTTCCTGAAGCTATCATAGAATAAATTTCATATTCCCGGCCTATAATTTTTTCGGCTATATATAATTTCCTTCAGCTTCAAGATATATATAAATATAAATATATGCTGTATATACGCTTAATCCAAATGCAGCTAGTTGAATTCTACAACTTTAAATGTTTGTAGAATATTAATTGGTTCAAAGGAATGGAATGTGTTAAAACTATGATTGAATAATTAATTAAGAGTTTAACTTCTACAATAAGAAACAGAGCAGAAATTTTAGAGGTCGCGTGAATATATGCAAAATTTCCGTCACACAATTATATCTTTTCAACGGTCCTGTTCTTAGGTTTGAGGCGTAAATATTCAACAATATAATTAAGTCCAATAGTTGCATGTACACTTTCGATGATCTTAAAAAATCCACACGCGCACGCTTTCTGTGCGCGTCCTTATAATTTCAGATCTCTTTATTGTTACATGGGCAGATTAAAATTACGCCGCATTTTACCGTATTGTGCTGCGCCACTATTTGCGGACTTTCTGCTGGCGCAGCAATTGAAGATTGCTTGATTAGGAATTTTTCATGTCCCCCTGGCCCTGTTTGGCACCGCATCGATTACGATTACATGTCACTCAAATTCCGGCCCTGAGCAGTATGACAGATAGTTATTTTCTCCTGTCAAATTGTCGGCCAAAATTCCTTAATTGGAAAGAACCTTTGAGAATCATTGCTATTGTTGAACCCATCATGATGTGAAGAGACAAGGAAAGCATTGAAGTTGGAGATGAAGATGAAGATGAAGATCACCGGACACTTCACAACCTTGATTCATAGGACAACTTCGAGCATACCAATTAGCCTAGATGATCTTTTGAGTTGACGGGCTTTTAATTATAATCACTTTAGTAACAAGACAGCAGCTATATAGCTTATACATGTACCGTTACATGACTTTATGGCTCTCCCTCAGTTAGTTTGAATTTGACAGAATCATTCAAGTGTTGTATCTCAGTTTGTTTTGTTTTTAAAAATTATTTATATATAAATAATATGAGCTTAATTAAGGTTAGGTTTAATATAAATAAGTTGAAGAAGTTAGCTTAACTCATAATGTGGCAGTCAGGCAGTCAATTAAACTGTCACATTTCTTTTAATTACAATATATAGCCAGCCACAAACAACACTTTTTATTATACTAAAGTAATTATTAACTTAATCTCAACAAGTACGTTTCATATTTTTAAGTAAATAATGAAGTTAACTGAAACTGAAATTGAACTGTATTTATGAACTCCAAAACAACAATAAAGGGGCCCTGGAATAACACAACTATAGTAACAATGGTAGTTAAATAGCCGGCCTTACTATATAGATCGGCTCTAAATTACAGGATCCTTCTGTATAGATTGCTTTAGTTCTTTAAGCAGCTCTCCAAGCTCATCATCGTATTTATCCCCTATTTTCTTTAAATATGTTTCATCAAGTGATCAAGTGCTGCATATACATACATACATATATATACGTTATACGTTTCAAGCTGTGTTTAAGCTATGGCCAAGCTATGGCCACTTGTCTTTAAGCTAAGGTCTTCACAACAGCTTAAGCTTTATTAAACGTAACACGTATACATAATACACATTTCAAGACTGACATACGTGTACATCTTGGTAAATATTCAAAGCTGGCTTTACACCTGTTCAATCAACGGGCCAAAAATTCAATCTGGAAACTATTACTTTGAGTTGAATTGAATTGAGTCCTAAAACGAAAAGAAAACGGTGAAGCGCCCTCTCACCTTTAAGGTGGGTGAGTGGGTGGGTAGGTCGATCCGCCCTAATTAGCACAGCCTGATTTGTGGGACCCAGTGGATGGATTATTAAATAATATTTTCCATAAACCAAGAACAAAGAAAAAGTTGACTGACAGATCCAGCATTGTTGAACAGCAAATTAGTGTTCTTACAATAGAGTTAGCTACATGAGATCGCAATTTTTTGATTGGTTAACTTACGACCCAAAGTTATGCGAATTGCCGATCTGGGTTTATCTTGGAATTTATGGGTAAGCAACATGGTCGCCAGGGGGACTTGTGACATGTATATGGCTGGCTTCGATTTGATGTAATTAACTGTATACATCTCATCGTGCACACACCCACCGCTTTCAATTGTACTACAACCAAGCTTGACCCGTATCAATTGATAAAATATAATTTTCAGTTAAAATTCGGGTTGTAAATGCTATGATTAGTTTTAATTAAATTTTAGTTTAGTTTAATTTAGTGGTAAGTTCAATGCAGTCGTAACAATACAACTCGACTAATATTTAAACTGACTTTCAATTGCTACTTAGAGTAATTTTTTTCTTTTTTTTTTTTCTTCAACTCGGTCCGTTCTGGGATGGTTGGTATTTAGCATGCTCTTTTTAATTTGTTCTACCAGAGGTGGTGGTGACAAACAGCTAGCTATTTAACGAGTACTGCAGAAACGCAAACGAAGACATTCTTATTTTGCCGAAACGGAGACTTCTTTAGTAAGAGTCAGAGTCAGAACCTCATAGCCTGAGCCAGCTTTACGATTAGCTTGCTATCTTGAGAGATGGCTACTAGACTAATTATATATTATTATATATATTGTTGTGGGTACAACCGAAAAGTGAATTCTTTGACATTATAAAGTAGCAAATCAACAAGGTAAAGGGAAAAAAAGCACAAAACAAGATTTAAAAAACAAACAGAGAAATGGAGAAAGCATTAACAAAGAAAAGTAAGTAGAGAAAAACGAAGCAAGCAAGAATATGAATGTGAAAAGGAAAGGAAAGAACCAGAAAAAATACAGGATATAAACAAACAACGAAAAACGAAAAACAAAAAACAAAACAAATAAATAGTAGAACATCTAACTACATAACAAAGAAACTAAATCTGTATCTGTGACAGGAAATATGAATATATATGTAGAATTATAATGATAACAAAACCGAAAAAAAAAAACCCACAATCTTAAGAAAAAATAACATGAAGCCCCTTGTAAACAATAATAATAATAGGTATATGTATATTTTTTGTCATCTAGTTTGTAAATCAGCATGATGCTTAGGCCATGCATGACTGAGAATTAGCCTTAATATCTCTAAGCAATTGAATCTTTCTTCTTCTAGCATTGATGAACCAATTAGCCAACTGTTGATTTGATAAACCAGTTTTTCTAATCAACTCCAATTTTTCCTTTGAATTAGGGTAAGGATGATCTAAGTTATCATTTAACCAATTAAGAAGAATGATGGTGGTCTTCTTTGGCAAGTTAGTTCTCTTCTTCTTTGGGTTGGTGAAACGCAAGTTTTGTGGAGAATCAGCACTAACAGGAGATGGTGGGAATGAATACTGAGGATGATGGTGATGGTGAGAATGGTGAGTTGTCACAACACCGTGTACATTAATTAAAGTGGGGGAAGGCATTGGTCTGTAATTATTATGAGGTTGAACAGGAATAATTGGAGAAATCTGTGTTGGAGTGTTTGGAGTAAGTAATTGAACAGAACCATAACGTTCTAAAGGAATAGAAAGCATTGGAGGTCTATCTGAATCACGAATTGATGGTTGATGTTGATGTTGTTTCAAGAAAACAGGAGCATCAGATAAGGAAGATGAAGAGCTTGATCTAGAAGATAAAGGGGAATATGGGTATGAAGAGTTTTGAGAAACTTGAATAGTTAAAGAAGGTAACGCGTGAGGAACTTGATGAGAAGAATGCTGCTGTTGTTGTTGAACTGGGACAGGAGAAGCAGCACCAAGAACAGACTGTAATGGTGGTAGTTTAACCCTATTGAATGACTTCACATCAATGCTTGAGGAAGAAACAGAGTACTTTGACAAGTCATAAGACAATTCAGAAGGGGAACTAGGAGGAGAGATTCTTTGAGGTAAAGGTAGACAGGCAGGAATAGGGGAAGTGTTCATTTTTGTAAGTGGGGGTGGGGGGGGATTTGAATTTAAAGAAACAAAAAGTTGGGGGAGGAGGAAGGGGGGGGTAATAGAAAAGTGAATGTAAAGAGTGTTTTAATTTAACGAGTAAATGAGTGGATAGTAGTTGGACAATCGGGTATGTAGTTGCTGAACAAAAGACGAAACTTAAAGAGACCGAAAGATTGTAAAGATGGGGGAAGAGAGGAAATGTTGAACTTTATATAGGCGACTCCCCTGACAGCGAGTGACTAGTGACTCCTGGGAATGTTCATTAGACAAGGCACGCATTGATCTAACAGAGAACAGCTAGTCATAGAAGATCGCCGTCACCCATTTATATATACGTCCGTGCCAGGAGACCAATTAAAAAAACAAACCCTATATTTTAAGGTTCAGCCAAATTCCAAAGCTCGATCAGCGTCCCAGCCAGGATCAGCACAATAGACAGCTGTCACTCACCATTGAGCGATTGAGCTATTGGGATCAAAGTTCGTGGTCACTGAAACTTTTTCGCGGTGCATCTGCGGCGTTGAGGCATTCATAAGAGCTCACACGGGAAAATCCTTTAGATCGCAATAAATATGAGCCGCATACCATTGAGCGGCACAATGGCGAGATTTGACAGTTGAAACACACAATTATGTAAATTCCAGTTTTCCAGCTTTCCAATTTTCCAGTTTTGATCTTCAGTTGTGTAGTAGCGCATATACTAGTAGAATATATCATACAAACAGATACAACTGTTGGATAACCTATATTATGTATATCTATCAACACATGTCGCCATGTATGCCAGTTTGTTTTATTGCATATAACTGATCTGTCAGTTGTACATAACCCTTAAACGTTGAGTCTATACTTACATGTCTAGCATGTCCTGTCATGGCAGCTAGCCTAAAGTTGGTTGTACCTACAGATGCATACATAAAATTCGATAAATTTCAAATCTAGGTTTTTGACAAATTAGGAAAAGAAGGTACAATAGTAAGGCACAGCATCTAGTGCGCGGCTCGCGACAATTAAGATTTCAATCTGCCTTGTATGGAAAAGTATCTCCGGAGAGCCGCAGAGCGGCGACATAACTAGGCACCAAGTGGCTAGAGATCCGGGCATCGAGTGACCCGGCAGCTGCATATGGAATTGAGCTGGGTATCGTCGATCGATCCAGGTACGTACCTACTTGCTTGAAAGTAGGTAATTTGTATTGTAACTCTTCGATCAGAGAATCGATTTAGTGTAGGTAAGTAACATAATTAGGTACATATAAATATTAGAAAATTTAGTTTCTTAGTATTTTTGATTTTTGATTTTTCGATTTTTCGATATTCTCTGGTCGAATCCATATACGAGATATGCAGATGAATTTTGACAGAAATATGTGTCAAATACTTAGATGTTTACGTGCACGCACTGCATAGGTGATGATAATAATAATTGCGGTTGTGTTAACTAGAGAGCAACAATGAATTTTCGGAATTCATCTTATTATATTAGAAGGCCGAAGTGTATCTGTATATATATGTATATAGGTGACGCAGATTCGAATCTGAAATTTTGTACCTAAGTATAATTTGCAAGTGGATCCGACGGTTGGTGCTTGATTTAATCCCCTTAGTATTAGATATATATTGTCTTCATTGTTTTACAATTATTTAAGAAGCAAGAACGAAAAAAAACAGCAGTTACTAACATACTTAGGGCTCCTTTTTCCCTTGTTTTTCACAAATGAAAATTGATTGTTGAAATTAGCTGACTTGTAATGATCCTGACTTTTTATAACAATCAAACTTAGCCAACCAAGCCAATCAGCCGTATATATATGTATATTTATTTAACGAGCGCTCTTTAGACTCTTAATTTATAGGGCAGTGCTGGTGCTATTATATCCGAAAGCCAACCATATTCCAACTCCTAAAATACAGCCATGTTAATTAAAATCACAAATTTCAATTATAACAAATGATGTGGGAGCGAGTACAAAAAACAAAAGCAGAAATACAATGGAAAAAAGATGTGGTAAATAATATTTTTACTGGGAGGTATGATGCAGAAACAGCTTTATTATTATAAAATGACAATACATACACATACATACAAGTAGTTAATAGTTAATACCGAACTAATTATACATATATATTTGATCAAGTAAAAGAACAATTAATGTAGTACTAATGAACATCGAACGACAATAGGAGAAGTCACCCTTATAGGAATTAGCTTAAGTTCTTACTTTAGAAAAATTAGGAATCAACTACAAATTGGTTGTCACAGTCATGGTTTTAGAATTAATCAACAACATGGGTGGTAATCCATCACACCAGATATTCAAATTCATAACATATTCTAAACAATCTTCTTCAGACTTATGCAAACCAACATCCGGAATTGGTAATGTAGAAAAAATCAATGCTGTATCTTTAGACATCTTGGTCATTAATTCATTTAATATTAAAAATTGTGATTTATCAGAAGCCTCATTAAAAGTAAACACTAAATTGTCGTAAGATATTTCTGTTTCAAAAAATGATTGCAGTTGTGGTTGATGACCTGGGGATAGTGGAGGTGGGGCTAAAGATGCTGGCTGTAGCAAGGATGTTTTTGATGAAACTGCAAAAAGCGAAGCTCCATCTTTGAATTGGTCTCTCGTGGGTGATGTAATATCATCTATATTCTTGGAAATTTGTGATCTGGTATCGTCATGAACAAACCCGACTGAAGGCTCATTTCCTTGAGCATTTTCAAAAACTTGCGAATTAGGAATAGTGTCAGCAGAAAAACCGAGGCTTGATTTACCTCTTCTGATAGAAGTGGTTGACTTTAAAGTTTTTAGTAAAGGTCTTCTTAACTGGTGTGCCGACGAAGATGATCCTTGAAATTGATCTCCAGGTGCGCTTGATGGATTGACTGGTTTCAGTAAAGGACTCGAAATAGTTGACGAAGAAGAAATTGAAGAAATAGACTCGGCATCAGAAGCAGAATACAAGTCATCGTCAGATGGATTATCAAAGAATGTACGCTTGATATCATGGCGTGATATCTTATTAGCAACCATAGATAGTGAAACGCCTAGTTTAGTTAGTTTACCTGCGGCATATTTCCTTTTTGAACTTTTAGAAATCTTATGAACAGCATGGGAATTGATATGAACTCTACCAGAAGGTGGTAATGGAATAGGAATACCGCTCGAAAAATCTTTATCCTCTTTTCTGAAATCTTTCAACGTTTGCCACCATTCATCATCAATCAATATCCTTTCAATTTTCTTAACTGTCGCAGGATCGCGAATTTCTTCACCTTTCAATAGATAATTGTAACATTTATAATTACCTGTAGTCAAGCATAACACAACAATAGTAGCTTCAATTCTTAGAATGTCCAACAATGATTTTAATCTTTCCCTTTCTTCTTCAATATCATTTTCAAATTCAACAAACACAACAACTCTTAACCTATGAGTCTTTTTCCAAGATGGAACGGTATTCAAAATAGCACCTAACTGCAAAATTAAAGTATAAGTATCGAAATTAGTAGTTAAAATGTTCTTATCACCTGCTTGATTAACAACTTTGGAAGCCATCTGAATAGGGTATAAATCAATATATTTCTTTTGATCAAAACTTAACGAATTTTCAGCATCATTTGGAATATGTAGTCTTGGAAATCCCTTGGCAACTGCAATATTACTATCCAACAAGGATAAATCTTCTAAAACTTGAACCCATTCAGTTAACTTCAACTTGGATTCAGTTTTCATCGAATCAGTAGGTAAGTTTGAAAGTTTGTGTGAAACTTGGCGATTATAATCAGCAGTTGCATTTTCAAATTTAACACCATAAGGTAATTTTGAAATGTAGACAGATAAGTCATAAAACCCAATAATTGTAAGGTTTGGCTTCATACCACCTAACCCACTACCTAAAAACACATTTCTGACACCCCATACAAAACTTGGAGCCATTGAAATTTGAATGAAAGCTTTGATCTTAGCTAAGTCTCTTAACTCTAGCCAAGCTTTACGATTCTTATTCAAATCACCTAATCTGTTTTGAAATGTTTGGCTAACCATAACATGACCTAAAACGTACAAACCACCTTTTTTCAAATGATTACAAAAACTAATTAGTTTAAAACTTGTTCTTGGGTTATCAACTAATAATAAAACTTGAGGTCTCCAATATTTAACGTTATCTTGCTTTAATTTCAATAAATATTTTCTAACTTGATGATAAATCAACGATTGTGAAACATCACCCCATTGTTTTGGAGGGGAAACATAGTGAATAAAAATAATCAAAAACAGTAGCATGATAAAAATTAATGAAGCTGACATACCATCAACAATAAACATAGCAAAACCTGAAAATATGGTACCAACCAAAGCAGATTTACTGTTGAAATATTTGAAACTTGGTCTAAAATTTGGAGCTGATCCTAATTTCAATAAGAAGCAAGCCAAATTGGTCACAATAAAGGTCATTAAGAAAGCCATGGTGATAAGGGTTGCAATCTGATTAATATCAGCAAACAAAAACAATTGACATAAAAGCCAAGTAAATAAAATACCATATATTGGATCATCAACACTATTACCCACTCCAAAAAGTCTCAAGCCAGGTAAAATTTCATCTCTTGCAATAGCTTGCAATAATTTGGAAGCACCAACTACACCAACAATAACAGAGAAAATGGAAGTGGACATTTCACCCAACAGAATTATGATTGGCGAAATATTAACTGTTTGAATAATTTGAACGTCTTTATATAAGAAATCTCTTGGAATAGAAGCACCCATTGAAATAATAACTAAGAAATAACAAGAAAAGGTAACTACTAATCCGTCCAGCGTGCCCTTCGGAATAGACTTGGAAGGATTTTTTAAATCCCCACTCATAGAAGCTCCAGCTAGAATACCGGCAGTAGCAGGAAAGAAAATACCAAATAAATCATTGAAATTTTCAACTGTATCTAACTGAGAGCCAGCAGCACCTTTAGTGAAATTAGGGTATAAGTTTTCGATAAAAGTGCTCCAAGAAAGACCCGTATAAATAGTATGCAATTCTGGATCTTCAAATGGCTTTTTAAATATCACAGAAAATGGAATGGAGAGTGTTGAAATTATTAACATAATGCATAAGTAAGTACCAGCTTTAGAAACAGTACCAGAACCAATCAAGGCAACAAAAGTACACAATGCTAGGAAAGCAGTACAATAAACAAACTGATGCCAATATGAGACAGGTAATAGCCTAGCAATCACACCATCTATATTATTAAAATTATACATTAAAGGTTCAATAAAACCAGCAACGTTCAAAGCTGAATTTAACACTTGACCAATATAAAAGATAATACCGATAGCACCACCGAATTCAACTCCCAAACTTCTACTAATCATATAATAAGCACCGCCACCTTTCACAGTACCGTTGGTTGCAATTGCACTAATAGATAATGTGGTCAAAAGATCTATACCATAACTCATGAATAATAATAGTAAAGTACCCAATATACCCATTTGTCCTATAATAAAACCAAAACGAAGAAACATTAAAATGGATAAAACATTTAGAATTGTGGGCAGTGTCACACCACTTACTGTGTCTAACTTATTAGCCTTGAAATCAGTTAAATCATTCAAATTGGCATTAAGTGAAGTTAGAGATGCCTTTTCAAACGGTATCAAGTTATTCGATGAACAAGGAGCAGTACCGCTACCCAAGTTAAGAACTGGAGGGTTGCTATTGGTGGGATGTCTACTGGTGGCAGAAGACGGATGAGATCGTGAAGTTGAACTTGCTGCAGCACCATAGTTCGCCTGTCTCATGGAGGAATATCTGTTGTTGTTGCTCGAGTTCTGTTGTCGGTCAGCTCCAGAAACTTTCCTGATATGTTCGCCTATTGATCCCTGCATGATGAAAGTATTGTGAAGCTGGAAACGCTCAAAAAGGGAAAGAGCTAGTCAAACACAACAAGAATGAAAGAAGTATGGTCAGGCAGAAGATTTAGGCACCTGATCTGTTGCTTAAAAGGTCTTTCTCTAGCTGAAATGATTTTTGATTTGGTTTGATGTTGTAAGCGCCGCATGCAGAGCTCTCTTATCGAAAAGCAAGTGTGCGGCTTGATGACCTGATTCCTTCCGTCGGTGACGCGTCGATTGAAGAGATGATGGGGACGCAAGCCGCATAGCAATTTCCTAAATAAAATTGCTTGGTTCGAAGAAAAGAGCTCAAACCTGCTTAACTGTACTTTGCTGTTATACTACCAAACCAACAACCTACAAGTACAGCCAAACATGTATAGAGGAAACTACAGAGGTAGTGGAAGAGGCAGCTCCCGAGGAGGAAGAGGAGGATCTTACCCTAGAAATCCTCAGTACAATCAGAACTCAGGAAGAAGCCATCCATATAGGCCCAACAACAACTACCAGAACAACTATCAGCAAAATGGATATAATCCAGGTGATTACCAACACAATAGCTATTCAAATGACTACAGATATCACAACAATTCTCATGCTCCATCCAACTCACCTTCTCCCCCTCCAACTCACCTTCATCAACCTCACCATCAACAGATGAGACAAAGTCCAACAGCTCCAATTCATTCTCCTCAACCCAAATCCAATGATTATTCCGTAAGTATTCAATCTTCAAATGCAACTGATATTATAAGTCCGAAACCTGATATATCTTTTCCCTCTTCAATAGCCAGTTCACAAAAACAAGAAATCACTAACTCTTCATTTTCTCCACAAAGTAGTAATAACTCTAGCAATTCTATGCTCATTTCAAAGCAAGATGACGATGCTCAAAAATTAAAACAACAAAGATTAGAAGCTTGGAAGAAAAAACAAAAAGCCATTACAGTTAAGAAATCTTTGATGAGTTTTAATAAATCTGTGCGTAAGAAGAAAAATATTTCGAAAAAGATAAGAAAACCTCTGAAAGCATCTAGTTTATTATCCAGTTTTCAAGTTGAAGAGGAAGATTCTACTTCTAAGAAACACATTAAGAAATCAACTGTTGTAACGCCACAGGGAGTTGAAGAACAAATTGAACCTGACCTGGATACAATCATGTCAGAACTTCAACGCATCCATTCCAACACCACTGAAGAATCAGGACAACCTGAATTAGAATTGGCTGATGAAGAAGAAGAAGAAATTATTGATGATGAAGGAGCCGAAGAAGATTCCGAAACAGCAAGACTTATAAAAAACATAAATGAAAGAAATAGAAAAGATGTTCCCAATACTTCCCCAAATACGATTCCTTTCTTAAAATCGTTCTACCAAGAATCCCAATTCATTAAAGATCTATCAAATGATGAAGTTGATAGCTTAAGACTAAGAGATGGAATCATCGTCAGAGGCAAGCACATTAAGAGGCCAATACTAACATGGGCTCAATTAGGATTACCCAGTGCACTCTCCAGTATAATTGAAGAACTAGGTTTCCCATCACCAACTCCAATCCAATGTGAAACATTGCCTAACATCATGAATGGCTCTGATTTAATTGGTGTTGCCAAGACCGGATCTGGTAAAACATTAGGATTCTTGCTTCCACTATTCAGACAAATTATTTCCAATGAAGCAGGCCACGGGAACAGCAATAACAACAGCAACAGCGGTATTAGTGAACCTTTAAGTTTGATTATGACGCCAACTAGAGAATTGGCCCTTCAAATATTTAAAGAGTCTAAAATATTCCTGGACAAGTTGAAACTAAGAGGTGTGTGCTGTTATGGTGGACAACCCATCAACCAACAAATTTCGGAATTGAAAAAAGGTTGTGAGTTCATAGTGGGCACCCCAGGCCGATTGATCGATTTATTATGCGTTAATGGTGGTCGTTGCTTAAATTTTAGTAAAGTCAGGTATACAGTGTTAGATGAAGCCGATAGAATGTTTGATCTAGGTTTCGAGCCTCAAGTTATGAAGATTGTGGACGTGTTAAGACCAGATAGGCAGACTGTATTGTTCTCAGCCACTTTTCCACCCAAAATGGAAAAGCTAGCCAAGACGATATTAAAGAAACCGGTTGAAATCATGGTTGGCACGAGAAACCTAGTGAACGATAAAATTGAACAAAAATTTGAAGTTCTGGAAGAAACAGAGAAATTCAATAAATTGTTGCAGATACTGGGTGGTTTCAAAATCAAAGACCCAGAAGGCAAAGTTATCGTATTTGCGGAGACCCAAGACCGTTGTGATCGTGTGGCTACTCAATTGATATCAAGAGGTTACCCATCGGCTTCACTTCATGGAGGCAAAGACCAAATCGACAGAGATTCAACTATTAATGATTTGAAAGAAGGAGTGGTTGAAGTGCTAGTCGCTACATCTGTGGCTTCTAGAGGACTAGACATTAAAGAGTTAAATCTCGTGATTAATTACGATGCGCCGAATCATATGGAAGATTATGTACATAGGGTTGGTAGAACCGCCAGAGCTGGTAATTCTGGAGAGAGTGTTACGTTTGTGACGCCAAGTCAAGAGAAGAATGCTAATGATATAGGTCGTTTGTTAGAATTATCCAATTTACCCATCCCGGAGAAATTACGCCAGATGGCAAATTCATTTAGAAATAAGTTGAAAGAAGGCGAGGTTAAATACAACTCTGGGTTTTCCGGAAAAGGTCTTGAAAAATTACAAGCTATCAGAGACGAACATAGGAAATTTGAGAAACAAGTGTATGATGTTGAATCAGGTAATGTTAACCCAGACGACAGCCCTGACGACGACAAGGACAAACCATCATCTGGAAACCAAAAAGAAACCAACACCACTGCTGAACTATCTCAGGATTTTAAAGTTACCTATTTCACACCGGAAGACAACGACCCCTCATCCGACACATACCACGCTAACATTATCACTAACGACCTCCCAATGGCGATTAGATGGCACATGACGAACAAAGAAAATATGGGCAAAGTTTGTGAGATGAGTTCGGCTTCGGTAACAACCAAAGGGATGTTCTATCCAACTGGGAAATCACCAGCTGAAGGAGAACCACCAAAGTTGTATTTGTTGATTGAGGCGGATCAAGAGAGTAAAGTTCAGGAAACGGTGGGGATGTTCAAACAGTTGTTCGTGGAAGGTTTAAACATTGTGAAGAACGGTGACTCTGGGAAGAAGAAGTATACTATTTCTTAGTGTATTTGGTTGTGGTTTTTATTTTACTAACATATTTTGTAGTTTTAAAAACATAAATTCATATTATAATTGATTAAATGTACCTAAGGTTAGAAATCAGGGGTACGCACCCCCCAGATAAAATAAAAAAACAAACAATAAGAAAAGAATAAAGACCTCAAACCAGTGATACTCATAGTGATTATCTAGCCTATAGCACAAGCAACAAAAAAAATCCAAAGAGCTTTTTAAAAAAAACAGAATAAATAAAAACCCAAATTTACGTAATTAAAGCAAAAAGAAAGAAAGTCCACAATAGTAAAAAAAATAAATAAATAAATAAAACAAGCTAGAAAACATAGAGTCTTTTCATCTCTTATGAATAGCAACCAACAAATTAAAAAACAAAAACCCAATTACTAACTATCAACGATACAATTAAGTTCTAGAAACATTTCTAATAACGTGGAGCATTCAAAGCATCAAACAGATCAATCTCTTCACTCTGTCTAAGATTAGAACCATTAACACGACTATCAAAATAATAGAAATCAGAGGAGCCAGCTTCTTCCCTTATCCCTTCCCCACCGCAAGCATGATTTGAAGTTGATAATTGCTCACGACTGATCAAAATCCCATTACCATTCAATCCATTTGAACAAGTTGACATATTCCTAATGCTGTTGTTGTTGTGTCCGTGTTCTAAATGCTGATTGTATAAACAATCCCCATAATTCCCTCCTTGTGATTGTATCGATGTAGCAACGTTGATATCGACACCGGTAGTATCGGGATTTGTGTAAGTAGTATTAAACCCAGTAAAAAATCTCCATGGTTTCTCTCTATATGCAAAAATCAAAGTCTGTATGAATCCATCAATAGCTTGAGCAAACGACACCGATGCCGACAACCCAAACGGAGGTGGTTCATTGGCAAACCGATAACACTGACTGATAAAGGGAATTGTCCATATAAGCACATAAGATGCCGGATACACAAAGATTAATTTCAACGATCTCAACGACTGCTTCTTTCTCATTTTAAAATCTTCCAAAGAGTTTTTAAAGAGGTCAGATGTGAGTTGGCATCTGACTCTTTCCATTTGCCGTTTCGTTGAGATTGTATTGCCAGGGGTGAACGTTTCGTTAACAGGTGACTCGGATAATGTGTTGTCTTCCAGTTGGGCCGATGAATTTTGCTTGTGATGGTGTTTGATTGCTGTGGCCGCTTGTGGAAGAACAACGTTTGCTGAGTTTGTTGTGATTGTAGGGGAGATAGAAGGGAAGGACAGTGACGTAGAACCTGCTTCTAAATTCAAAAAGGAATCTTCATCTTTCATGTCTACATTAAAGAAGGCGTTATAAAGACCACTCTTTAAAACGCATAACCAGTTCGTGACCTGATTACTGCTCTGATCTGATACATTTGTTGATGTTTTAGATAGATTTGAGTCTTTGACTAATTTTTTATGTTCTTTGGTTAATTGTCTGAACTTGAAAGAAATGTAAATGTAGATACCAAAGTAAGAGAAAATGATGATTGCGAAAGCTGTAAATCTTAAAACCCAAGCGCAAACAACTCTTCTCCATGTTGGATGCGCATCAGGATAACAGAATGCAAAGTAGTTTTGCATTTTATAGCCTCCAATGTAACTTATAGCACAAAGAAATATTGGCACGCCAATGATGAAACAGGTCAAGAGGAAGAAGTCATAACTATATAAGCCCGATTCTTGCTTATATATGAAATCTTCAGTCTCCAAATAGCCATGATGCTCAGCGATTAAGGATGTTTTCTCGTCATCCAAATCTTGTTCAATTGGTGGTTGAATCAGCTGTTTGAAGCTGAATTTGCGTTTTGATATTTTATAAATATGATACTTTTGATTCTCGGAAGCTTCTTTGATAGTAATGATTGTATGTAGAGCAATCATAGTTATAACGACGTCAGAGCACATGAAAGTTGTATTTGTTAAAAACCCAAAAAAGTCACAAGCGTCGAAATGGTCCAGTGTGAAGTATTTACTTTCATAATTTTGACTAACTAAAGCATGTAAAGATAAAGCAGGATAAATTACATGAACCAGAGCTCGTATCCAGTCAGTGACCATGAGGTACATGTATAGCTTATGTCTATATCGATAATGAGATGGGTCCATTTTGAAGATCCAGTATAATGAAAGGCATGTTCCTATTAAAGACAGACCCCCCGGAATTAATGTTAACACATCCATCTCAACGAAGTTTCTATAGGACCAAGAGTGAATGAAGTGGATTGCTGGAAAGTCTAGCTCAAGAGAGATTGGTCGTGTTATGTTTGAGGGAGGTATTACCATTGCGGACATGGCTATTGACTTTGTTGAAGTGTGGTTCGATGTGGAATAGAGAGAAACAGGTAAACGACAGGTTGTAGTAAGTCCATTTCTAGTTTAGATCACCATTTCCAGTTAAATGTAAGAAAGCGAAATTAGTCAACCTACAGAAGAAAAGAAAGTCAGGGAATTGGCCAGCCGTGGCAGTACTCGCATCGGCGGCAGCCCTGCTACCTGCGGGTGTTTGGGAATGCTTTTCTTTACATTATGTGTTTTACTGGGATTATATACGGTAAATTCTACACTACATACGGTCAATTACATGCAAGATGGCTAGTCATAGATTTAGCTATCTTATATCGTACGTGCCCTCACATAAACTACAGATTGACAAGAAAAAAAAGAAAAAGGAATGGTCTCCGGCTTACTGGCCCAGTACAACTCAAAAAGAAAAGAACTGAAGACTTTAAAAAAACACAAAACTACTAAAAACCCAAAAGTAAGAAACAAACAACGTTTAGTAACAAGATAGCAAATAACACGTTTATATTCTGTAAAATAAAAAATGCCATTTAGAATTAAAACCGAGGAGCATTCAAAGCATCAAAGAAACCAATCTCTTCACTTTGTCTAACATCAGAACCGTTAACGAACCTGTTGCTTCTTGAGAACGAATTTGGAGAACAAGCTTCAACTCTTTTCCCACAGACATGATAACTTGTACTTGATAAATTTTTATTATTGATTGTGAGATACCTATTGAAACAATTGGGATCGTCGGAAGAAGATGAAATATTTTTGCTACTATGGTTATTCTTTGAATTCTGATCAGATAAACAATCCCCAAAATTAAAACCCAGTCTTTCTGTTGTTGCCGTTACTGACCTGTTGGTAGTGGCAGAGACAGCAGTAGACTTTGATTTAGCAAACCACCTCCATGGTCTTTCTCTATAAGCGAAAATCAAAGTCTGTATAAATCCATCAATGGCTTGAAAAAACGAAATACAAGCAAATAAAGCATAAGGAGGAGGTCTACCAGAAAAGCAATAGCATTGACCAATAAATGGAACAGTCCATATGAAAACATACGAAGCAGGATAAATGAATATGAACTTCAGTGAATTCAATGATTGCTTCTTCCGGATTCTGAAATCTTCCAGTGAGGTTTGGAACATATCAGTGGTTAGTTGATGTCTTGCTTGTTCTGATCGATTATTAGTCAGTATTGGATTATGAATGACTCCTAATTTACCAGAGGAGCTTCGTTTATCATATCTGATTGCTACTTCTTCTGGGGCAGTGATGTTTCTGGAAGTAGATGTGAAAGTTCGGGAAATAGAAGGGAAGGAGACAGATGAAAAACGGGAATCCGAGTTTGAAATAGAATCTTCGTCTTTCATTCGAACATTGAAAAAAGAGTTATAAAGACCACTCTTTAAAATCCATAACCAGTTCGTAATCTGATTACTGCTCTGAGTGGACACAATTGTTGAATTTTTAGATAAATTTAAATCTTTGACTAATTTTTTATGTTCTTTGGTTAATTGTCTAAATTTGAGAGAAATGTAAATGTAGATACCAAAGTAAGAGAAAATGATGATTGCAAAAGCTATGAATCTTAAAAGCCAAGCACAAATAACTCTTCTCCATGTTGGAAGAAAAAACGGGTAACAAAAAGCAGAGTAGTTTTGCATTTTATAGCCTCCAATGTAACTTATTGCACAAAGAAATATTGGCATGCCAATGATGAAACAGGTCAAGAGGAAGAAGTCATAACTATATAAGCCCGATTCTTGCTTATATATGAAATCTTCAGTCTCCAAATAGCCATGATGCTCAGCGATTAAGGATGTTTTCTCGTCATCCAAATCTTGTTCAATTGGTGGTTGAATCAGCTGTTTGAAGCTGAATTTGCGTTTTGATATTTTATAAATATGATACTTTTGATTCTCGGAAGCTTCTTTGATAGTAATGATTGTATGTAGAGCAATCATAGTTATAACGACGTCAGAGCACATGAAAGTTGTATTTGTTAAAAACCCAAAAAAGTCACAAGCGTCGAAATGGTCCAGTGTGAAGTATTTACTTTCATAATTTTGACTAACTAAAGCATGTAAAGATAAAGCAGGATAAATTACATGAACCAGAGCTCGTATCCAGTCAGTGACCATGAGGTACATGTATAGCTTATGTCTATATCGATAATGAGATGGGTCCATTTTGAAGATCCAGTATAATGAAAGGCATGTACCAAGTAAAGACAGAAAGCCAGATATTAATGTTAACACATCCACTTCAACGAAGTTTTTATAGGACCAAGAATGGAAAACAAAACTTAAATGAGCTTGGGGCTGAATAGATGCAGGTGTTGTTGTGTTTGAAAGTGTATTTGAAAGAGGTATCACTATTGAACTCATGGCTGCTGCCGCCAGTCAAAGAAAGTAAATTAAATGGAAGGTTATTGAAAAGGTTGGCTATAGCAGTTAGAGTTCCTTACATGCCCAAATGCAAAGGAAATGCAAAAAAAGGCCAAAAAACGACAAATTACTAGGTTTAAAAATGAAAGGAATTTGGAAGTTGCCATAAGGTATGGGTGGTGGCAGCCAATTGCATCACTAGTGGCAGCATACATCAGTGTTGGATATGTTGGATATTCTGAGTCAGAGCAGAGGCCATACTAGATACGTAAGAATTGGAATTGTAAAATTAAGTCACTATGAATATTGTGAGTCTAACTCAAGTGAATAAATCAATATAAGTAGATGAAATGAATCACATTTCCGTAGGCTTTTTTTATCAACATTGACTTGAAGCTCCCAGCGCACCCTGTGATTCACAAACGCTAGTATCTGTTGTCTGAGGACTTCGGTCGATCGACGCGATAGTCTAGCTTTTTTGCTGCATGCAAGCATCAGTTAATAGATGCTTGCTTCCAGAGATTCTCCACTGGAGTACAGTATTAAATTGGGGGCTGTTATTGCTTCTCGACTTAAAGTCTGAAAAAAATACACTTACCTAACGTTAACTCAGCTATTACTAGAAGCAATTCATTAAATAGCCCTGAAGAAATGGAATCTAATCGTATAGTGATATTGTATATATTGCTATGCTAGTAATCAACTCCATGCTACTATCTTGTTCGAGAAATTAACTATGATACTGGAAATCGTATATAATCAAAGTGTCTAACTACCAAAAAGAAATAGCCAATACAGGTAATTGATAGATAGTTGCATTTTTCTATAATATGATGCAGTCAATTATTAGCATGGAAAGAGGACACCAGCACTCCTTAGAAATACTTTCGGTTGTACCAATGTTTTCTTTAAGTTTTATGCGCCACAAGTGGTTTTGTGCCACCTACGCCACGGTAAATGAATTTGGATTAACGGCAAATCAAAATCAAGACTGAATCATGTTAGAAGTAGGGAATGTTACATATAACTTGAATTCAATTAAGTAGGTCTATCCTATTCTTCTTGTATTAACCTACCCTCTATTCTTTTGACATGTCTCTGCTAATCAGACCATTGAGAGGCATAAAGCCTCTTTTTGGAGGTCGAAGAGTCTTACAGCAATCAATATCAAGAACTGGTTATATTCAACTCCAATTCAATAGATTTCTTTCAGATGGTAAATCAGACTCAGGAAAGGCTCCCGTCATCTCTAATTCATTCTCTCAGCCTACTGATGAACCTTCCTCTGGAAGTCCAACAACTAAAACAGATTCAATTGCATCCCCACCAAAAAAGCCAGAACCAGAAGAATCATTAGATGAAATTCTGGAACAGCAACCCGATTTAGGCGAGGAATCAGATGCTAAAAATACGGGTGTTATTAAAACTGAAAAGAGAATAGAATCATTATTTTATTTTCATCATATGATTCCTTATCTGTCTAGTAAGTATGATTATACCCATCAAATTTTTAAGTTCTTCTACGATACTTCAGATAAAGCAATGAAAGAGAAAATCTTAGAGATTACAAGTTCAGAGAAAAATCCAGTTGAAATTTTGATTGACGAGATTATTCCAGTCCACAGAGATGGTGGATGCTTTGTCAAATTTGATGTTCCTAAAGGTATGGAGGTCAATGCATTCAATAAAAAAATCATCGACAGCGTTCAGGCAAATGCTACAAGTACTTTTTTCTACAAGTATGTTATCAGACCTAATTGCTTCCCAGTCAAAGGTACGCCATGGATTGAAGATTTAGGTAGATATCCATCCAGCCGTATTAAAGTCGGGTTCGGAGGTCCCGATTTAACCCAAGAATCTTTGTATATGTTGTTTAGAAGATATGGTAAGATTTCTGATATCATTTTACCTGAGCCTGATGCTAAAGCTCCAAGATCGGCTAGAGTTCAATTTAGACAAATGGGGTCGGGTATTTGTGCAAGACATTGTATTACTGGTTTACATTTCGAGGAAACAATTTTACATATTCAGTACGAACGAGTTGTAAAGAAAAATGTCGTTTTAGAGTTCATTAATAGTCATCAAAGAATTTCAATCCCAATTATTTTAGCTTTACTTGCCGGAGTTGCTGTGATAATTTTTGACCCAATTAGACATTTCTTTGTTACCGAAAAGATAGCTAGCAAATATGATATTACCAAAAATACATTTTATCAAGAAGTGAGTAAGATATTCAATAATACAGTGAGAGGCTTTAATAAAGTTTTCCATAGAATTGACAAAGGTAAATTCAATGGTGGTGAAGGGTTATGGAATAATCGAATGAAAAATGAAGAAGAACTAAAGTTATGGTTACAAGAAAATGTCAATACTTTTATTGTTGTTCAAGGTCCATCTGGTTCAGGTAAAAGAGATCTTGTTGAGCAATATGTTTTAAGAGATAGAAAGAATGTGCTATATGTTGATTGTGAAAATTTAACTAATGCAAGAAAAGACAACGAATTTATCAAGAACTTTGCTAAAGAATTTGGATATTCCCCAATTTTTGCATGGCTTTCTACAGCAGGTAGTTTTATTGATTTACTCTCAGTTGGTTTAACAGGGCAAAAATCAGGATTAACAGAATCTAAAGATTCTCAAGTTAAAAACGTTTTAGCGATGGCAGCTACAGCAATCAGAGATTTATCTCTAAGTAACTATGAAAACATTGTGAGTGAAGCTGAAGCTAAAGGTGCGGTGCCAATGAAAGAAGCAGATTACTTACAACAAAATCCAGAAGAGAAACCAGTTATTGTTATTGATAGATTCCAAGCATCAAAGAAAGGACATAGTTCTAATGCCTTTGTTTATAAGGAACTTGCAGATTGGGCAGCCAATTTAATCGCATTGAATGTTGCACATGTTATCTTTATCACTGATGATATTGGATCTTTACAAGTTTTAAGAGGTTCCTTACCTTCTCACTTATTAAAGAGAACAATCTTGTCTGATGCAGCACCATTTGTTTGCGAAAATTATGTTTGGGAAGCAATTAAAGATAATCAAATAAGTAAGTTTTACGTTAATGATGAAAAGAGAAAGCAACGCTTGTTCGATTGTGTTGATCAACTAGGTGGTAGATTATTTGACATTCAAATGTTTATTAGAAGATTAAAGAGTGGAGATTCGCCAGATGAAGCATTAAACGGTCTGATTTTCCAAACTATTGAAGAACTATCTCAGGTTTTCACAAGTAAAGATTATAATTTCACATCTAGTGAAGCATGGGGGTTAATGAAACTGCTAGCAGAATTTGATGAAGTCCAATATTCAGACGTTTATGCGTTACCATTATATAAGACTAAAACTTTAGATATTCTAGTGGCTATGGAAAATGCAGAGTTGATCTCAGTTGCTAGAGATAGAGGTTTGATTACTTCTGTTAAAGCAGGATCTCCATTGTATAAGTTAGCTTTTAAGCAAGTTGTTTCTGACCCGGTGCTGTCTCAATCTTTAGAAACTACTTATTTGAATCATTTGATTGGTATGGAAACTGCAAAGATTGTCAGTATTGAAGAAGAGTTAACTAAATATAGAGGTGTTGGTGATTCAGGTATGTTTAAACAAAGATTAAAGTATTTAGCAGGTAAAGTTGATTTAAGTACACAAAATATCATTAAGTATGATGCACAAGTTGCTGCGTTGGCTAACACTAAACGTAAGTAGGTTAGGATTTATTTACTTCTTTTTATTATTATACCTATTCTTTTTTTGCATTTTGGCTCTATAGTTACTTTTTCATGTTTATAATTAATTTTGTTAATTTTGGTTCTATAGTTATTTTTTTTCTTGTTTATAATTTAAAATGTTAATTTTAGTATCAGTGTTAGTCTTAAAAAAATAGGAACTTTTGTTTCAACAACATATTAGCAAAGGAATAGCGAGTATATAAAATAATCTAGTTAGCAATGAAGGGTAAAGGGGAGGGCGTGATGAGATTACAACAACTTCAATAGCTCAGCAGCAGATAATCGTTGAGAACTTTCATATATCATCATATTTTGGAAAGCCTTCACAATTTTTGGATCATCTTTCAATTTAGGTATCAAAACATCAAGTCCCTTTCTAGCTTTAGTGAAGAAATTTTCATTCAAAGCTTTAAACGTTCTTGAACTTTTAGCATCCGACCAATCAACAGGTGGAGAGCCAAAAGTGCTGACGATATTACTTAACAATGACAAGTCACTATATTGAGCATCTTCTGTGTATGGAACTTCACCATTTTCACTAGACATCATCATTAGTATAACACCAGTTGACCAAATATCGACAGTTTCATTGTAATCTTTGATGGCTAACAATAATTCAGGAGCTTTATAAAAACCAGTGGCTATATCTGTGATCTTGGAATCAAATGGTTCTGAGCCAAAGTTGTCAGGTTGTTGAAAACTAATACCAAAATCTATAATGACTGGAACAGTAAGTTGATCAGCATGAAACATTATATT
Source organism: Ambrosiozyma platypodis (assembly GCA_030557395.1). Taxonomy (NCBI): domain Eukaryota; kingdom Fungi; phylum Ascomycota; class Pichiomycetes; order Pichiales; family Pichiaceae; genus Ambrosiozyma; species Ambrosiozyma platypodis. The sequence goes on from JAKTPC010000002.1 coordinate 644,759, forward strand.
ATTTGGATTGATATCTCTATTTATGATCCCTTTGGCGTGAACATATGCCAAACCATCCAAAATACCTTTGAATATAGAAACAATTTCTTCGGTATCCATTTTGTTTTCTGTGATTTTAGAAAGAGCGCCCTGTGAAGCATCGAATCTTGTTCTAGTTCTGCAATTGAGTTTCACCAACTGGTTCAAGTCCAACTGATACAAGGGAAACAAAAACCCAATTTCATAGCAGTTCTGAAAATTATCCATAAGCTCCGTAACATGCTGATTGAAGCCCTCTCTTAGGTTCAACAGGATCTTCAACTCGACTCTGGAGTTGTGTGGTGGTTTCTGGTCATCTGGTTCGACCAACTTCAGGGCATACTTGGTACCAGTGGACTTCTTGACGACCTCGTAAACGTCTGTGAAACGGCCTCCTCCAATTCTCTTTTCGATGGAGTAGTCGTTCTTCATTTGTGTGTCCAAAACTATGAAATGACGGAACTTTAGGAAATGGATTACTGATAACAAAAAACACTAACAAAACGGGAAAACGAGCAACTCACGAAAAATCAGAAAATCAAAATTAAACGGCAAATCAGCATCCCGGGAAATTGCCAATTGCTAATACTGATTCCTTGTATTGCACTACAACAACAAGGAATTCAGTTCAGCAGGTTACCAAGATGACGGCCCCAGAACCAGAACCAGAACCTTTGTCAACCTCTGCTTCCACGATCACTCTAGAGACGGAGCAGCCACAGGACGACAAACAGGCTGTTTTCACTGCAACTTCTCCCAGCACAGTGTTGCTACCAGAGTGGAAGGAGTCGGAACTGATGCTGACTGACGTAGATCAGCCGATGTTTGAGGACCACGATGAGAAGAGAAACAGTTTTATCAGTTGCTCAGACCCTTTAGAAGAGCTGGAGATGTTAAAACTTTTGGCGGTCACCAGAACAGGATTGATTAACAAAGAACTCAGAGCCAAGGCATGGCCTAGGTTTCTTTCCTATGAAAATGATGACGATGAAGAGAGTGTCATTGCGTTTAACGAAAAACTATCAAATTGGCAAGGATTACCTCACCATAAAGATGAAGATCAAGTTTCAAAAGACGTTGATAGATCTTTTGTTTATTATCCTAAAGATATTACAGGTGAAGATTTATCTATTTTGAGGGAAAGATTACAAATTTTGATTATCAGAATGCTAAGAACTGTTCCTAACTTGAATTATTATCAAGGTTATCATGATATCGTTTCAATTATTGTTTTAATTTTTGATGATGATGAAACTGCATTTGAATTTTTATATAAACTGACATTAATTTACCTTAGAGATCATATGTTACCAAATATTGAATCTTCAGTTAAACAACTACAGTTGATTCCAGAATTAATATCTGATTTAGACTATACATTGTACAAGATAATTGGAACTATTCAGCCTGTCTACGCGTTATCCTCAATCATTTCACTGTTTGCGCATGATTTGAATAAGTTCGATGATTTATGCTTGGTTTGGGATTTTGTTTTTGTTCATAATGATCCTTCATTAATTATTTACATTTACGCAACTTTATTATTTTATTACAGAGATGATATATTGACAGACTTGGATGAGATTTCAGGAAAGTCTTTTTCAAGTGATGATACATTAACCAATTCAGGTGTTGAATTTGATGATTCTTACGTTTCCGAATTTTATAATAGTGACTTGATTCATGTTACATTGACTAATTTAATTAAGAATAATTTGAATTCAACCAATTCAATTGACTCAAATTTAGAAATCTATAATATTTTACAAATGAGTATTAAAAATAAATATGATTACCCATTAACTTCATTAAAATCATTACAAAATCTATCTAAGTATTCTTCATTAAGGGCCAACTCTAAAGTTTCGATACAACTTTTAGATTTACAAATTGAAGAACAAAAAGAAGAAGTAGAAAAATTAAGAAAAGAACAAGAACAAGAATATGAAAAGAGATTGCAACACCAAAAACAAAAACAACAACAACAACAAACTCAACGCCAAAACAAAACTAAAAGTAATCAATTGATTTTAAGATTTAAGAAACTATCTCTAGTGTTGAAGGTTTCAGTGGGTATAGGTATTTTAGGCATAGTTATGAACTACGCTTTACACAATACTCAATTCGGTCACTCCATTAGAAATAAATTAGTTGGATTATGCACCAATCAATTTTCAATTCCTGGAACTTATGGAGAAAATGTTATCGTCAATATGATTGACACTGTTTTTGGTAAACATAGTCAACAACATTATGCTAAATAATGCCCTTTGGGGCTTTACGTTATATTTTAATTCATTTGTACCTGCGATGACTTTGTAGTCGTTGATTTGTGGTGCTGCTTATACTGGGTTCAGTGAAATTCATCTTTGTGTATGCTTTAAAGAGACAATATCAGTTTATCGTTTCATTGGTTTCATTTGTTTCATTTTTGTTATTATTATTCTTATTATTGAAAATACTATCATTCTTGGATTCGGGAAATTCCTATATTTATTATATTTTCAAATTGAAAATTCATATACTAGTTACTGCTTTGTGTTTTCTTATTATTTTGTTAGTTATTTTTCTTCGTGATTTATAAGCTTTTCGTTTCTTCTTTTTCGTTTTCAATTTTTTGTTAATTTACCATATTTTGGATTATTATTATTATTATTATTATTATTTTCTTGTTTCTTGTTTTCTTGCTTGCGTTTTCTCGTTTTCTCATAGGTTACGGTATACTAAATATTATAGTTTTTTATGGGCTATTACTAGCTTATTTGTTTTTTTGGTTTTTATATTTATTTGTCTTCGTCTGAGTTTATGTTGTATTTGTGTTTGTCTCGTCCGTTTTTATCACTTGTCGTTTTTTCAGTATCTTATAGTATCATATTATGTATTTTTTTGGATTTTGTCATTAGTGTTAAGTTAGTTAGCTTATATTACTTTTTAAAACATTTATAAAATATCAATCAGTTCATTGACATGAATGGAGGCTCTACTAAGTTTACTCAACTTTGTGAGGGGGTTTTCATGAGTATATTTATGCGAGCTAGCAAGAAAGTAAGTAAGGTATAAAACATATGGTATAAAAAGCGTGTACAGATATAAAACGTAAATGAAAAAAAAAAAAGGTGAAACATTGATTGATAGTTTGATTTAGTAACATAAAATAGGAAAACAAGATTTGAAAAATAACTGGATAACAACAACTAAAAAATATTAATTTTTTGGTTTCTTTTTGATACAATATAATTGTAATTTCTTAAAATGAAAAAGCAAGGGGTTAAATGATAATAATTCTCAAAATAAAACACAAGCATACTAAATTGGCTTTTTCAATAAAATAATGATAATAACAAAAACATAAGAAACACAGGCAAAGAGACAGACAAACAAAGAACTCAAAACGAAATAAAAAGAACTTTTGGAATTATTCTTCAAATCTAACACTTTTGCGTCTCTTACCAAAACCAGCAGGAACTTCTAACTCAATCTCTTTCGAATCAGCAGATGTGATGGATTGTGCAGTAATAGACTCACGACGGGCAACAGCAGCAGCACTGAACGAATTCTTCTTTTTGTTGCCTTTGTTGCCTTTTTTGCTCTTACCTTTCTTCTTGTGAGGAGTTATTGTCTCTTCAATTTCAATTGCATCATCCTTGTCATCCTCAATTGACATTTGTAATAACATTTCTCTAATTTGATCCCTGTTGTATTTAATTATACCTTCACCAAATGAGTTACCAGAGGACGTAAAAGAAGCAGTTCTTTTGTGATCCTTAAGTTTGCAGTTACTTTCAGAAGAGGACGGGGGAGGAAATAGCAATTTAGGTGGAAATTCATCATCAGATACACCAATTGAACTACTGCTATCTGAGAAGTCGTCACTTGAACTCTCGTCAGTTGAATCGTCATCATCACCGGGATTGAAATAATCCATATCCCTAATTGATAAGCTTGAGTTTGTTTTTAAGGGCTCAGTATTTGAAAACTTTAGGATTTTTTTAACAATTTCACTTGAGGACTTATTAGTGAAAATAGGCTTCTTAATAGTTTCCAAATGATGTTGTTTGATTAGCTTAACTGACTTTTCACCTTTTTCAATTTTGTAATCATCATACTCTTCAACTTGTTGCTTCTTGAACTTTTCCTTATTATTATTATTGTTGTTGTTCGCATTAGTTTGATCAATGAAATGATATCCAACTTTGAAATTTGAATGAGAGGATCTATTTAAATAACTAAACAATAAATAAATTGATCCATTGTAGTTATTGAGTCTAAATAAAACCAAATATTTCAAGAACTTCTCATAAGCTATTTCAATCGATTTGAAACAATTAATAAACATTTCATAACATAATTGATAATCAATATCTTTACCATCTAAATTATTCAAAATTTCAGCAATTGAATCAGCATCAAGATCATCTAAACCATCGTAACATCTCAGAGATTCATAAACTTCAATCAGAGTTTCATCGTGAATTAAATGCAAAATAGTCATAACACCGTAATAAACTAGATCCAATTGGTTCTTTAAGATATAGTCTTTTAACCTTAACCAACCTTCATAAGACAAGAATAAATTGGACCTCCCGTTGTTAGAAAAGGAACAGGTGGGCTGCAAATGGGGGATTTTATGAGCCATGGATTTGTTAGTGGGGGTATGATAAATTAGTTTATGTCTGAAATCTAATTCTTTACATTCTTCAGAACACCAACAAGATTCACATTCATTACAATCCAAGCCACTTAAAAACCTATCATGTTTTTCAGCAGTAGCGTTGGCTTTGTTGTTAGTATTTTTCCTCCCACCGTTACCAGAAGAAGAAGAAACACCATCAATGTTGGTTAAATTGAAATCTCTCATACGACCTTGATCATAAACTTTTAAAACATCACCGCAATAAGAACAACATTTACCTAATTCAATTAATTTCAGCAATTCAAACTTGGGCACTAAGATGAAAGGAGCTTCTGCGAAAATAGTTCCAATGGACTCGCAATCTTGAGATAAGTTTAAATCACCGGTTTTGTTATCTACTTTCAAAGAGTGATTTGATTTAGTTTGTTGTAATATCTTAGTGATATAGGACTGTAAATTGGGGTTAGCGTAAAACTTACTCGGCTGAGTGACCATGGTTGACTAAATATGAAAAAACAGCTAATTAAGAACTGGAAGAGGGAAAGGTTGTTGATTTAGCGGGGCTAAAGGTGGCGGTCTTGTGATACGGGTCGAATATTGATGAAAAACAGCCAATTACTCAACAATAACTGGAAAGAGATACTAGAAGTAGCAATAAGTGAAATGAAACAGAAGTTCGAGGGAATGAAGAGAGGAGTGTCTGTCAATTGTCAAATGCCCAACAATTAGCTCAGCTCATCGTTCTTTTCTTCTTGTTGTTCAGATAAGTCAGTCACTTGAGTCACGCGGGCCGCAGAGAATGGCGTCGCGTCGGCAAGGTCGGTTCCCGGTAATATTTTCGGTCCAAAGACAAATGAACAAAGATTTATCACCTCACATATATACTTGCGAATCCTTAATATTGAAGGCATATGGTATATAATATTGACCGTAGGTCTGCTACTAAACTAAAAGCTTATTTGTAACTTCTGCCATTATACGGGTATTCTGAATTTTCAAATAAAATTTAGGGTTGGTTTTGGTGTCCTTTCTCCATATACCAAAAGGCGGAGACATGACTATGGATATTTAAAGAGTCCGTCCCCCATTCAAGTCTAACTCACTCTGTTATTCCTTGTTTAGTCCCTGTAGGTAATACTTTCACCTACTAAAAAATGATAAGCTAGCAATAACACATGCTACAAGTCCTTGAAAAAGGAATTTTGTCTGATATCACAATTAGAATCTTCGATAAAGAGTAGAAGCTTCGTAGACTCAATTTACAATTAAGTCCCTTTTTTCAAAGCTTAATGAACCAAGATTCGGACAACACAAGTCTTCTCTCTTCCCAAAAACAATACGTGTGTACTTACTAAGAGCTCACATTACCTCTAGATCATCTATACTATGAAGTAAGTCAATCTCTATTGACTTTAAAAAGTCAAGAGCTGAAAGAGAAGGCGTGGAGCTCTGTTAAAAATACTTATCAAGTTGATATTGATTCACCGTTAATCAACAAGGAAAACTTTGAATTGATGATTAAAAGACTTTACGGATGCTATGATGAATCCCAAGAAAGCTTACATAGAGTTCCATTATTATTCACTGCTCATTATTTTGAGTATCAATACTTGGTTGATGAAATCCTGGAAAGATTATTAAAAACAATGACGGTTGAATAAGGTGGCATGATACTAGAGCATCAAGGTGAAGGGCCATTAACTACTGGTTTGGTCAATTCCGCAAAAGCACATTTATCAACTTTGGGCTACAATGATGGGCCTGAAGCTTGGGATAACGTTCCAGATTCGACTGTTGAAAATATCATTTGTAGCGGGGGGTTTGTTACCCCCAGTTTTTACGATAAGGCTATATTCATTTTACAAATTATGAAAAGAAGATCCTCAGATCCGTTGAATCATTCAGTATTATCACTTTCCTTAAGTTCACAGTTAGAAAGTTTGTATCAATCATTAACAGAAGATAGACAATCAGAATTACAAATGTACAGATATGCAGATGGTACTTGGAGCCCACGCACAACTTTGCTAACAGGGTTAAAAGAATTCTTACAAATCAAATATTGCTCAGGGTGTTGTATGGGCTACCTATATTTTTTGGTGTCAGTGGTGGTATTATGTTAGCTTATTCTGCTATTTATGGATTGGCAATTTTATACATGAAGTTTATGCCTGACTGGCTAGTTGGATTTGCTATTATTGGTACGATTGTTGCATTACCTACTTCTGTCTCATTTTGTATTTGTGAAGATTAGTTATTGTAAACCCATCCTTCTATAATATAGTGGCGGCCAAATCACCCGATAAAATTGCGACCAGTACAAGCTCCATTTAAAGTAGAACAGAGATATATAGACTTGCTATAATAAAACTAACAAAGCTATAAAAAGGAGAAGGGAAAATTAAAACTAGATTAAACACGAGAAAATAACAACAGTTAAGAATTGGCTGTAAAAACTAAAGAAATAAAACAAAAAGCAATCATAAAAACATCTCAAATATGTAATTATTAAAATTAAACCTTTTCTTCAGTAGCTGGCAAAGGAACAGCATCCGAATCATCAGAGGTTTGTTGAACATTGTCTCTAACAGTACGAGATCTGACAGGTTCAGGAATGTAAATATTTGATGGCATATAAGTGAATTCACCAATTTGAGTAGCATCTGTTCCTAATTCTTCTTCTTCTTCGGACAATCTGATCTTCAAGAATGGAATTCTGTTCATAACCAGTAAAATAATCGAAGTGACACAGAATGCCCAAGCGTCAATGGAGACACAAGCAGCTAATTGGTAACCTAATTGCTTGTAGTGGTGATTTATCCAACCACCAGAAATTTCAACACCAAAATCAGTAGCTGCGACATAATCAGCTGCGAATAAACCAGTCAGACAAGAGCCAATGAAACCACCAACACCATGGATAGCCCAGACATCCATACCATCATCGATTCCTAAAACTGTCTTTAAGTCAACAGCAAAATTGGAACCAATGGCGGTCAGGACACCAATCGGAACGGCAAAGTAAACTGGAACAAAACCAGCAGCTGGTGTAATACCAACTAAACCAGCCAAGGCACCACAACACATACCAACAGTAGTCCATTTTCTACCACTTCTAAAGTAATCGACAAACATCCAAGTTAAGCCACCAACTGAAGCAGCCAAGTTGGTGTTAACGTTAGCGTAATATCCTCTTAAAGAAGCATCACCGGCAGAACCACCATTGAATCCAAACCAGCCAAACCACAAAAAGACGGTACCTAAAACAACAGAGGTGACTGAATGTGGTCTGTATTTTGGAAGACCTTTTTGGGTGAGAGGATCACGTCTTTTACCACAAATTAAAGCATAAGCCAAAGCTGACCAACCTGATGACTGATGGACTGGTCCTCCACCAGCAAAATCGTAGGCACCTAAAGTTGCTAACCAACCGTTAGCATTCCAAGTCCACATAGCACAAGGACAGTAGACGACAGTCATCCAGATAAATAAGAAAACCATCATTGGACCTAGACGAGCTCTTTCACAAGCTCCACCTAACATCAAACAACCAGTAATCATGGCAAACATACCTTGGAAATAGCAGAAAACTATATCTGGTAAAGTTGATAAACCGTTGTTGTCACCTAACACAGTTTTCAAACAAAATTGATCTAGAGAACCTAAGAAGTTAGAAGAGTTTGTACCAAAAGTTAACGAGTAACCCCAGAAAAACCATTGGAAAGAGACTAAACAGATAGCCATCATTGAAGCCCATAACATAGACAAGGCGTGTTTCTTTCTTGATAAACCGGAATATAACAGACCAACACCAGGTATCATGATCCAGACTAAAGAACCTGAGACCATGACCCACACCATGTCGGCCTTATCATATAAAGCGGTTAAGTCTTCAGTCATAGAATCATGCATGATGAAGAGGTAACTTTTAAAAGGAATAAGGATAGAATAAGAAAAAGAGCAAAAGAACTATAGAGAGATGAGATTGGTCTTTAGAGGGTCTGAATAGGGAACGAGCTCTTATTTATACATTTCCCTATAAAAAGATATGCTCGACGCTGGTTCGCTGGAGATAAGCCGCAAAGCTGCACAACAGGGCTTATCACGCCCCGGTCGGCCTATCGTCTTACGTAAGTGGTAGCGGCGCCGGAGGATGTCTGATTGCCCAATAATACATGCTGGTTGCCAAAGGAAGACTGGAAGTTGATTGGAGCAGTCGAATAACAGTGTTCATCTGGGTAGGGTATACTAGAATCATAGCATAGCTAGATCCAGAAAGACCCTGAAGTACCTGTAGATGATGTGCTCGTGATTCAGACTGTTTTGAAGGAGAAGAAAAATTAACGCACTATCGCTATCGCTTATATCCGTGCAAATTGGAAGCTTTTGAATAGAGGAGGTATACAATACGAGCTCTCTTAAAAACTGGGAAATGAGATGGAAAGAATATAGTGGGATCTGTTACTAGGATTTACAAATAAATCCGTCATATATATATGCCTATTCATGACGAATGCTCACACACACGTAATGGATAGCTCATTCATTTTTGGGCTCTGTGCTTGGACTTGGCCATGTTGTGAATACCTTTCAACAATTCTTATAACGTTTAATTGTTTGGTTGGTGGATATTCTTAACACTTAGGTAACCATTACGTCCAAAATCAAACAATAGCTTATGTAACTGACTTGTTCAATGCCGGTGTTCAAATTTGAATTCCTTGCTTGGTATAAGTACCGAAGTTCTTCTATATACCAGCTCACCAATCTTGATTAATTCAATATTATAAAAATATCAATTTCTCGTTCTCCGAAGCATGGCATATCGTGAGTCATATGTCGGTTGTCCTTGCAATTAAATAATTGGTCAGTACATCGAGAAAAGTCTTGGTATATCGTAACTCCATCTATTCACCCTCGTGATATATGGCAACAATTCTAAATCTTATTAACAATATTCAGCGAAAAATTATTAATTACAACTTTTTCAAAATTAAGCCGAAATTAACTAGCTCAACGCAATATTACTGCAGAGATAGTATGGTATATTGCTTTCAATTGTAGTGATTAGCTAGATTAAGAGCAACGACGAGGTTAAAAGAAACACTCTGTATCAGGATTGCCATCAGACATATAGGCATTTCGATCATATGATGAGGAATTATAGCCAATTGGCCAATTGACCTGAATAAGTACATCATCATGGCCACCCGGCTGAAATCTCAATGAAAAACTTGTGAAAAAAATAGAGAATCTTCTTATCAATCGATTAAAGTCCGCCTTTATTCGTTGTTTTAGAAGAATCGACCCGAGGTAAGCCAATCGACCCCCTGGACCGTCCACAGAATGAGGAATAAACCTTGAAGAACTGCTAACTAGGTCATATAAATAACCAAATAGGGGAGTGATTATTTGTATAAGCTCTCATTCTCAACTAAAGCTTATCTGCCGAATGATATCTCTAGAATGCCGTATTTATTAACCCAAATCGAAAGATAATTTTTCAAGCAATATTACGTAAACATAAAGCACTGAATCCGTACACCAGTGAGTTTTTTTCGTTTCCACTTGCCAAGAATAGGGTTCAGGTGGCTCTGCAGCTTTATACCGTTGAATCTCCAAATTTGATGTTTTGGGTTGACCAAATCTTCGTAATTGCTTATAACTGCTGAAATGTAAATAACACGATGGGCGGGTGCCTATAACTAGCAATCAACTTTAGGCCCATTATGGAGAACCTTAGAAAAGTATCTGTTATCTCGGGAGGACTGCATCAAGTTGCCTCAAGGATATATGCACCTCATTTACACGGCCATGCAAGATAATTAAGTTAAAGGGAAAGTGATCGTTTATGTTAACACCGATAATACAAATCGCTGTTTGATTTGTTTAACTTGATTGCAACTTCAAGTCCACATTCACAGACAGCTTACTATCCAAGTTCATCAGAAGTAAGCAATCATAAGCTCGTTAATCTCCTATATCAGATCTTATTCGGCTCGGAAGAACACACAATCTTGATGCTTGACTTAGTTGCAATTGGGCAAAAATTTCATTCTAGTTGAATTGAAATCAAAGATGCAGGTGATCCCATTTGCTGGATTTAATTTCGAGAAACAATTTTGAAATATGGTAAATTTACAATTTACGATTGGAGGTAGTGGGGTCCTTTGGAAACAATTACAGAGGTACCTTTGTCCTCTTGCTGGAGCTATTATACTTGTAATTAACTCAAATGACAGAGAATGAATTGATTCTGTTGTTGATGATTTACGACACTTGTTAGATCAAGATGAATTGATAGAGCCCATGGTTTTGGTTTCGCCTTATAAGCAAGATGGAGCAAAGTAGTTAAGTGTGGATGAGATCACTGAAAAGTTGAAGATGAGACCTAATATTGAGAGTACAATTTGGCAGACTCAATGTTGTTCTGATACTGATTGATGCTCAATGGGTTCTTGTTTTGGGTGATGTTGTTGTCTTCATGATCGTGGTCGTCCATTCCTGGTATTCTCCAATTATGTAAGCTTACAAAGTCATCCTTTAGCCTCCAATCCTAATATGGGCACGGACCAAAATATTTGGAGAGCTGGTTTTAGTGACGGTAAGTTTGGAAGCATCCGAGGCAATTAGTTGGGAAGACATTCTTGAGAAAGTCAATGTATTTGAAGTTAAAGCAGAATCTGGGAAGGACTTCTTCCAAAAGATTGAACATCATGGAGAAGAAGAAAAAGCCCCAAATGATCAACTTGTGTTTGGTAAAACTTTGACTGACCATATGCATTAAATTGAATGGAGTGTTGAAAAGGGATCGGGTATTCCAGAGATTGGACTTTCATTGTACAGTTTGCAAACAATATTATCAGTATCATCCGTGGAGATGTGGTCACAGACAAAGTTTATCTAAAAACACTATATTTTGTGATAGACCTGCTATATTGCAAACGTTTCAGATGGTAAATGTGATAATTGTGGACCTGCACCGTTTTATCCAGAACAATGGAAGCTCATGAGATGAGATGATCCAATTTGCCTTTGTTGGTTGATGTAGACGGCGTCTCACGTCCTTCATATATCCAAGATCGACCTCCGTTACATAGTACTCTCTTTTCTTTGTTATCTTTTTATAATAAATATATTTACAAGGGGGGATTTTACTTTGTTAGAATATGTCTACCATGACGAACTAGAACAATTCGGTTTGTGTCGCTATTAGTCCAAATACAAAAACTACGTCGATCGACCCAATCATCTATGCTCTCAGCTATTGGGAAACAACCTGAATATGGTATCTTTTGGGTAGTGAAGCATTATGGCTCAATGTTGTTTGTCCCAAGTTTATAGTATTGGTCGCCGTCTCTCTACCAGACCACTCTCGTACAAAATCAATATCATTTATTATTCATAAACCTGTAAACTTTTTACCGGCACTTATCCACCTTTAGCAAATGCCATCGTCATTACACACCCATCTACCAGTCTTCATATTGAATTGAAGCTATTCCTAACCTCCGGATCGAACTTCGAAATAAACTATCAGACCCAACAACACATGGTAACACCAACCACACTAAGAGTTTTGATATTTGACTCATCCTTCAACCCACCCCACAAGGGCCATGTTTCATTAGTCGAGAAATCGCTGAGACACAAATATGAGGACATGGTCACGATAATGACACACGGATCAACTCTATCATTTTATTATTATCTTGGTTTTGGAATCTGAGACGCATACACATTTATAGCTTTAAATAATAATAATAAGAGATTAACAAGGTACAAACACCAGATGCATATCTAGATATGTATCTATACTGTGCATATCTCCACCATTTTTCCGATAAAAGCATTTGCCGTAAATGGGCTGACTTTATGCTGGACCGTGGCTAGGATTCTTTAACTGAAGTCACCGAAAGGACTAACGAAACTATAGATGATTAGATAACAAATCAAAAGTTTTTTAGTGGGGTCCAAGCTACTCATTTGCCGGATTCAGAGTGAAGTAATATATCTTGCAGCACCCTAGTGTACGGCTTTCTGAAAGGACCCTATCTACATCTTTCAGGTCCCCTTAAAACCCCTATTTTGTGTTTCTTTTTAGGATGGAGGTACATTTGCCTCACTTAAAGATTCAGAATATGGTCATATGGGCGGAATTTATCCGCCTACTGCTCGGTTGATAACTCGGGGCTTGGCTGAAAAAGAATCGATGATTGAGCTCAATCCTCCTCACAATGTATTGATTTTCCTAACATACAATCATTTTCCTATATACGTACACCCACAGAAGGCTAAAAAGATCAATAATGATCTCAATATGGTTACTTTAATTGATTAAATGCTTATCTGTTTTACCGGGGTCGCTCCGAACCAAGCTTGGTTTACCTAACCACGATAAGAAAAATGGCGGACTCATTTGTACTTTTAAAATGTGTTGACACTAATGCTACCAGTACCTTTGTCAAAATATACGGAATCAGCACCTGAATATGCTTCATAGGTTACAGTGAGAGACTGGGCTTTAATATAAAGGCTTAAACATAGTATCTTTAAGTTACTTATCTCTCTGAGTTCAGGCATACAGTACGCAACAGACGAGAAATCCGTTCAGAGAAGGGTCCTATAGATGATCTGCAGTATCAATCATTCACAAAGACCACAATCAAGCTTCTAATCTATCTAAAAATCATGTTATCTTAGATATTGTTTCCTTATCGCATATACCAACATATTTATAAATACTTGACTGATCCCTCAAATCCAAAATAGCATACTTCACAGAATTCAGAGACCCCCAAATTAAATCTACTTATTTTATGTCATCTTTATTAGACAGTTTTAAAAAAATTTTGCTGCTTGTAGTGTTTGGAATAAATCCCTCACAATCGAAAGTTGCTGAAGATGAAATTGATACTTTTGCTGACGAACAATTAAATGAAGATGGTGCACCAGTGGAAAAGAAATCCCCTTTAGGTTATGAAGTCACTTATTTTGGTGCTTTCTATTTAGTTCTACATGGTGTCATTGGTACTGGTATCTTTGCCACTCCAGGTACTGTTGTCAACTCAATGGGTTCTATTGGATCAAGTTATATTCTTTGGATTGTTGGTTTTGTCGTTACTTTATTCCAAGTTTTCATGTACGTTGAGTATGTTACCTACTTTAGACGTAGATCTGGTGGTGATGTGGCTTACTTAGAACAAGCATTTCCAAAACCACAGTTTATGGTTCCTGTTATGTATGCTGCGGTTACTGTGATCCTATCATTCGCAACTTCTTCTGCCTCTGCTTTTGCTAAGTACGTTTTCAAGGCCGCTGATTATTCACCATCAGATTGGGAGTTAAGAGGTATGAGTATAGCTCCCATGGTATTAGCCGCTGGTGTTACAGCTATTAACACTAAGTTGGCAATACGACTGAATGCTGTCATTGGTTTTGCTAAAGTTGTGTTTGTTTTATTTATTGCTCTTTCTGGATTTGCCGCTCTTGCTGGATCAACGAAAATGCCTAAAGACCATTCAATTTTTAAAGATACCTGGAAAGATACTACTACAAATGGTAATGATATTAGTAATTCTATTATGAAGGTTGTATTCACATATGGTGGAACAGGATATGCTTTTGGTGTTGTTGCCGAAACTAATCCAAGAAGTACTATTAAGACGTACAAGTATTTTGTTCCTTTAACATTGTTTGTTATTTTTGTCTTATATATGTTAGTCATTACTGCTTACTATGCTGGTATTCAGGATATTGATGTTATTAAAGATAGTGGTAACTTAATCGTTGCTGAATACTTTGAAAGAACATTTGAGACAAAGTCTTCTGTTAAAGCTGCTTGTGCTTTTGTTGCGTTATCATCTTATGGCCATCTACTTACTGTTTATATTTCTCATTCTAGATCATTAAGAGAATGTGGTAGACAAGGTGTGTTACCATACCCTGAATTGTGGACAAGTGTTAAGCCATGGGGTACCCCATTATTCCCGATTTGTGTCACTTTCCTTGTGAATCTGATCGTCTTATTAGCACCTCCACCTGGTGATGCATACAATTTTATCGTTGATTTAGGCTCTTACTCCGGTTATATCTTTAATCTATTGTTGATTTCAGGCTTGTTCAAATTACGTAGAAATAGAAAGAAGAGAGGATTAGGTTATAGAGAATTTCATGCTCCAACTCCATTATTAATTATTGTTATACTCTGGGCTTCATTCGTTCTAGTGATGGCTTTCGTTCCACCTGAGGGTACTCTAATTGGAAGTGATGTCTCTTTCTTCTACGCTACTTATCCACTTACTACGTTTGGGTTGTTTGCCTTGTGTATTTTGTACTATGTTGTCTGGTCTCAAATTTTACCAAGAATTGGTAAATTTGAATACAGAGTTGCTGAGTATGTTTTGGAAAATAACGGTGAAAAAGGCTTAAAGGTTGCCAAAATTAAGCTTGAAGATTTGGAAGAATGGGATAGAGAACATGAACGTAAGCATGACTTAGGTACCGGTTATGATGATGAAATGATTTCAACTGTCAAAGTTGTTAGTTCAGAGTCTCGTACTTCTAATGAAGCTGATTTGAAGAAAACTAAATACACAGTTGAGACAAGAGTGGTTTAGGTTTTGATCTCTTATTTTTTTGTTGAACTTTTATTTCTGTAGTGTGTTCAGAACTGTCTCCTTCTATTATTGACGATTTCATTTATTTATCGATTAAATCTTTTAAGGTATTTGTAGTATACTTAATTAATCGGCTTAATGCCTGCGCGATTTAGCCGTATTTGTTTTGCGGCCACGGAACATTTCTTCTTCATTTAATTAGGATCAGCCAAGACAACTTGCATAAAGATTGTTCCTGAATCATAGAGAATCATGCTTTCTCTCTATTTGTACTATCAAAGTTGAATATCAGAATAATTCTATAGAAAACTCATACAATGATTGAAATGTAGGCCCCGTCAAAATTACCCATTGGTGACTCCTTCGATCCCCAATTCAAAAAGGCATTGACCAACCTATATCCACCCCTTTCAGAAGCCTTAGGAAATTAGTTGAATAACAACACTTTTATTTCCCAGATTAAATTTGGGATGTGGCAATCAACAGAAGATGAAGGCTATAAAGCTGGCTATAGACACATTGATACAGCTGCTGTTTAAGGAAATGAGGGATATGTTGGCAAAGCCATCAAAGCTTCAGGTGTTCCAAGACAAGAACTATTTATAACTACTAAATTATGGACAACTAGTGCCCAAGATTTTGAAAGAGGCTTAGATGAATCATTGAAGAAGCTTGGTTTAAGATATGTTGATCTATATCTAATGCATTGGCCAATTGCAATGAATCCTCATGTTAACGATCCAAGATTTCCAACTAAACCAGATGGAACAAGAGATATAATTGATTCTAAAGATTGGGACTATGCTAAGACTTACAAAGAGTTGCAAAAGTTATTGCCCTCTGAGAAAATTTAAAGCTATAGGTGTTTGCAATTTCACCCAAACAAAACTCCAGAAATTATTGGATGATTCAGAAATTACTGTTGTTCCATCTGTTTTGCAAGTTGAATTGCATCCGCTATTACCTCAACCTGATTTAGTGGAGTTTGCTCAATATAAAGGTATTGTTGTTGAAGTATATTCTCCATTGGGTTCAACTGGAGCTCCTGCTTTAAGTAATGAAACAATTATTCAAATTTCTAACGCTCATAATGTTTCACCAGTTACTATCACTTTATCTTGGGCTATTTGGAGAGGAACTGTCGTGTTACCTAAATCTGTTTACACAGAGAGAATTCATTCTGACTTAAAAGTTATCCAATCGGGTGATGAAGAAGGAGAAACTATTAGTAATATTTACAAAGTTGTTGTTACGAAGAGATTGGTTTCACCAAATTGGGGCGTCCCTTTATTTGATGATTAGAAGAGAATGATTATTGTTTTCGAGTTTGTTTTATGGTGAATAATTCTATCATATGTCCTGTATCGCTTTTACGCTAACTGTTTATTATTCATGAATATAGAATTTACATTTGAAAAATGAAAGCATAATGAAGTAATCACCGATCGAATTAATGATTAAATTTACGTCACGTGACTTATATACAGAAAACGGCGATGCGGCCTGATCGAGGTGAACAATCAAACTATCGATATCAAAATTATTTAATATGGACGATGGAAGTAGAATTTGCGATCGAGTTTTATATATGTTCAATTTTGGCTCTTCACTGTAATTGGAATTGAAAGGAGGAAAACCACAAGAGAGCACTGAATTATTAAGTCCATATCTGAAAGGGCTTGATTCACCAAGGCATATACGAAAACGGCATGTTCAACACATACATCAAAATAATACAATGTCTCCCAATTGAACTTCAAGTCAGAGTGTTAGAATACAGCATTGCACATATACCGTCTGCATGGATAGAATTCATTGATGTTATACTATTTGTTAACCCTAAGACTAAGTTAAAATTAACAAGGCTAGAACCTGGTGGTCCAGTACAATGGAGTCTCAAGTTGTGTATTACAGATACAATTGATAGAACCTTCTATGTAACCGACCAGTCTGAATTTGAACCACTCGATATATTTAAGAAGTTTGAATATTTTGATGAGTTGAATATAAATAGTTTGGTTAATTGGCGGTCTGTTGATGGTGATCAAAATATCTTCAAAGAGTTGATTGGCTTGAATCCACTAAGTATCAATTTAATTGATAATTCCATTCCTAGAATACGATCTGAATTCTGGAAGGCTTTAAGAGAGATGTCCAGCAGTAGTAACACCGGCCTAACAACAAACTATTATACTTCTATCTTAATTGAAAAAATTACATCGTTATCAATTACCATTGGCGTAGTTACTGAACTACTTATTCATTTACATCATTTTAAATCTTTGACTACTGTTATTTTGAGGCTAAGCGAATTATTTGATGACAATACCCACCTTCCAATGCTAGAACTCTTAGCAGTTTCTGTTCCAAATATACATTTGCGGTTTCCTGACAATTTTCGAACTTTCTCTCTACAATTATGGAACTTTCTCACTTCTAACCATCACGTTACTTTCGATTCCATTAAGCTTTACTCATGCCTAGATATGGATAATTATAGTTCAGACGAAAAAGATCAGAAACTTTCGATGTTCCTATCAAAGTTGATCCATTTGCCTAATGAACGTATCAACTCAGTAATGTATCATGGTGCGGAGAGAGTCATAGGACTATTATTTCAGTTAAAACACCTTGAATATTTGACCATTATCGAGGGCTCATCGCTCTCTAATTTGAAACTTTCTACTGCTAATAGTACATTAAAAGATTTGGCTATATCTGATCCATTCCTTTGTAATAATGTTGATTTTACTTCTTTGAATAAATTAAATCGAATTTCAATAGAGTCCGACTCGAATAACCAGCCTAATTCCAAGGGTATGGATTCTATATCATTTAACTCTCTTTCATATAAAGTTAAAAAAATTAGACTTGACCGGGTGAATCATAACGGTGATCTGCATAGTTTCAAAGTTTCAAAGTATCTTAGGGAATTAAGTTGTCAGACCTACAATTTAATTTATTTTGATTTCAGTAAGTCGAGTCATCTACACACATTGGAATTAAAGCTTGAAGAAAAAATACCTCGTGACGATGATATTATTTGGGATTCACTGCCAAAATCTGTCGAAAAATTAAAGATAGTACTTGAAAATGAATATTATAGTCCTTCATCGATGTGCTTAATTGGACTGAACATTACAAAGATATTAAGTCCCATCCATCTTGATTTGAATTTGAGTTTCAGAGTGGTTTATGTTAATTGTGCAGACCATTCAAAATATGAAAAGGTTATTCAAGACTCTCAAGCTAGTGATTATGACGAAGATGATCCTTTATATTATGTTTCTTTGAAAATCTCAAAAACAGGTTCGGTCGTGAATTTTCTCATGAATAACGATGATTACCAATGGATTGTGGTTCCCAATGAATTGATTTCAAATATCACATTTTCCGGGAAAGAAGCAGTTAAGCGGAAATCCTTAGATGGATTCACTGTATTTGAATTTACCAGGTATTTTTGATATATCTTAGAGATTCATAATAGTAGCTATATATTTATTCTCCAACTGTTGATCTAGCTGCCCCACAATTTCCCATATAGGCTTGACTAGAAAGTAGTTGCTCTCAATTGAATCAAGATCTGGTGGTTTAGAAGTAAATAAGTTGGAGTATGAAAACACACTTTGAACTAGGTACAAAACCTGTTTGTTACCTTAATCTTATGCACATCATGCCATATTCTTGTTATTTTTTTACGAACATTATACCATACTCTTTCATAGTATAACTCATTTACACCCTTCTCATCTCATATGCCATAATACATTATCTGTAGTTCAATCTAAGTTAACTTAAGATTAGAAGTTGTGTAAAATAATATGATGGAATGATGTCTGTCGGTTCAGATTAACTCAATCATATTAGATTGGTTAATTGTTTAGAATGATGCTCATTGCCATCCAATTGCTATCAGCTGTTACTGATAATGTAACATCCAAAAGCTCTAGCTAACAAAATTAGTGAGCTGATACTGGAGCTTCGTGTTGCGAAATACGCGTTTGGGGACAAGCCCAATTTTGGCTTTAGATTATTGATTCTTGATGATTCAAAAAAGCAAATGATTTTTGGTGCAAGGAAGTACTAGTTGGTTCAGATCACACACAAACTGAAATGGGGCAGTTGATGGTGTATGATGAGCTGATGGACTTCTTCGGGGGCAAAATTTGAGCTAGATGAACATATATAGCCAGTTAATTTCTCAATAACCTCACAATAAAGTTGGTTTATTAGAAGTGATAGGTGTGGTTTTCCCAAAGTGCAGTATTGATTCATCTTCGAATAAACACGAAAACAGTAGGTATGCCCAAGACATACATCAAACTAATTAAAAGTCTCCCATTTGAACTTCAAGTCAGGGTATTAGAATACAGTCTTATGCGGATACCAAGGGAAGATATATGGATAGAATATATTGATGTTATCTTATTTGTTAACCCCAAGACAAGGCTAAAACTAACAAGGTTAGGATATGGTGGTTCATTAGAATGGAATCTTCAACTGAATATCACAAATACAATTAATATAAACTTTTGTATAACCGAATTTAGTGAATTAAAATTACCTGATATAGTTAAGAGGTTTGAATGTTTTGAGGAGTTGAATATCAATTGTTTTAGTAATTGGTGGTGGTTTGAACATGGAGCTCATTACATAATCAAAGAGTTAATTGATTTGCATCCAGACAGTGTTACTTTAAATGATGATATTTTAAGTGAAGAATTGTCCCATTTCTCGAAAATTTTAAGAGATGTAACCAAGAGCAGTCCATCTGATGACCATAGACAAGATTCAAGTCCTTCTTTATTAATTGAAAAGATTACTTCATTATCAATTGGTATCTCTTTAATTCCCGAATTGCTCCATCATATACGTCATTTTAAGTCTTTAAATAAAGTTGTTTTGAACATTCGTGAATTACTCGACGGTGATAATACCATTCCATTATTAAAGTCTTTATCAAGATCTATTCCAAATTTCAGTTTGCGACTATCAGATGATTTTCGTACTAAATCTTTCGAATTATGGGACTTCCTTGCTTCTAATAGTCATGTTACTTTCGATTCCATTGGTGTTCATCCGTCCTTAGGTATTGATAATAATGATACTGAAGAAACAAATCATGACCGTTTGTCGTCGTTCGAAGATTTGATTGATTTACCAAATGAACGTATCAAATCAATCGAGTATTCTGGTAATTATAAAAATATAGGATTATTATTTCACTTGAAACATCTTGAGCGCTTGAGTATACTTTCCCCCCTTTCGCTGTCTAATTTGAAGTTTGCTCCTGTTAATAGCAATTTAAAAGAATTGTTAATTTATGATATGTGCCTCTTTAATAATGTTAATTTTGGTTGTTTGACTATGCTATATCGAGTTTCAATATTTTCCCACTTTGAAGGTATAGACTCTGCATCATTTAATTCGATTCCCTATAAAGTGAAGCGTATTGAGCTTGACCGGGTAAATGTTAAAGATGGCCCCCATAGTTTTAAAGTTTCAAAATATCTAAGGGTTTTAATTTGTCGAGCCAAAGACTTAGTTTACTTTGATTTTAGCAATTCGAGTCATCTAAGTCTTTTAGCGCTAAGAATCAAAGAGAAAATTTACCTAGATGACGATATTTGGGATTCATTGCCAACGTCTGTCGAAACATTAAGGCTATCATTCATCGCCACTGGAGATGAATGTTTTAGATCAGCCTCAAAAGCCTTGATAGAAATTGACCTTACAAAGTTAATAAGTCCAATTCAACTTGTATTGCAACTTAATTTCAGAGTTATTTATGTTAATTGTACAGATGCTGCAAAATATCAAAAAGTTATCCAAGAATCCCAATTAGATAATTTTTTTTTGTTTTATGTTACTTTGAAGGTCTTAGAAACAAAATCATTTGTTAATATATTAATGGAGAACGCTAATTGCCAATGGCTGGTGATCCCTGACGAACTGAGTCATTGCCGTACCATCACTTGTTCTGGGAAAAGAGCGTTTAAGTGGAAATCTTTAGATGGATATACTATTTTTGAATTCACAAAACTTTCGGGGTTTCTTTAGAAAATTTCATTTCATACCCAATACATTTATTATTTGTTCAGCTGTAAATCAATAATTTGTAGTTTAGAAATTTTGCCTACTAGTCTTACTACAAGATCGAAGTAATTCATCAGAGGTTTCTTTATTAATCATATAACATGTATATACGCAATACATGTATGTACATAGCCTCTCTTCTGACTTTCAACCTTCTAAGAGCAAAAAGAAATTTTTCCTTCAAGTCTTGGATGGATGTTTGCGTCTATTCTTGTTATTAAGCCAATATAAGAAAAGGAGGCCTATTTAATATTACTAAAAAACACTTTGGGCCTTAAACACTCGATAAGAGCAGCTGGTATAGAAAAGAAAATGCTGTTAGACGTGCTCAAAGTTCCATACTAGTGTAATTCTCCTTTTATAATTGAATTTGGTTGCAATTTATATATGATGCTTACTTAAAACTTCCAATCGCTTACATTATAAGAGTTATCAGAATTCTGACTTCCGAAAAACTGCGACAAGCCAAGCTATACAGAGCCATGCAAAATACTTGTAGAGAAATCTTCAATGACTTGATGTTTAGACAGCAGCATCTGCTCATATTTTTGATATCATATATAGATTTAGAATAGTTTTGAATGGATATCGTGCTGGATAAACGAACGATTCATAGTTCAATCAGAAAATTCATGTTGATATCTTGCCGGAGTTGAAACACAAGATTCTATACATAACATTTGAACAATTAGTCTCTACACCTGAAGTTGATCCATATGCATATTTAATACTTATCCCTTTTCTATATCCACATTACCGACTTAACCTTGTTCTAAATTCAGCCGGGCTGACATTACAAGTCCACCTTTCGACAAGAGAATATTCCATGCCTTTCAAATCAAAAAGATTCGATTTATTCGATAAGTACCACTCCCTTGTTGATATAGAGAGATTTATAATAACTAAAGATTTCTCGCTAGAGACGGAGCTCAGAAGCTTGCTAAATAGTGTTTTCAGCTATGATTTGAAAGACATTGTATTCAGTGGATGACGAGGCATCCCGGAAAGATATGATTGGTTTGATAAAATTACGATTATTAAAGTTCCCAAGTATGATATCTTGCTGGAGCGCCTTTCTTGGTTTCCTAATTTAAGAAGTGCTTTTGTTTACATAAGAATAACTAATCCACTAACAGAAGGTGCACCGGAATTATCGAAGTTAGAGAAACTGGTCCATGAAGTTCCAGAATTGGTAGTATGCATGACATTGGAAAGTTTGGTTGTATTTAATGGTTCATTGATTAACTTTTTTGTAGAAAATTATGCAAGAGTAAAATTTACTAGCTGGAACTATCATTGTAGGATTGATTGAGCATTTATGGAAATTTATGATCAATGTTTATCAACCAATTTTCGTTTCACTGGAAGACCCGATGACTTTGATTTTAATATATTACTCCTTATGAAAAGTACTTCCAATCTTGCCTTGAACTTTAAATCAATGTTAAAAGACATTGAATTTAAAAGTAGCTCCATCACACGCTTAAATATTGTGTCACGTGAATGGCCTGTTGTCCGTTGTGATTTTTCAAAAATGACTAACTTAAAGTTGTTGATAATACGGGCTCCGGAAATTGATAATGTTACAATGAGTTCTGTTTCCAAGTGTGTCAAACTAATTACAAGAGGACAGGTATCTTTACTGAATTGAGTTTCTCTATACGGCATCTCATAATTGAGGCTCAAATAATATACATTCTCCGATCTTTGTTGTGCTATTTCTAAAAGTTATGAGAGTCAGAAACCAGGTCCAGATTTACCTTTTTTATCGATTTCCATCCAGCTACTACAATTCTTTCCTTTACTCTTACCTGTAGTACTCTAGTTGGTCTGTGCATTCATAATATCTCTGGTCGTTGAAACTCTTCTTCTGTGTACAATGTCTAAATCCAAGGTGATCTTCTCATGCATTAAAAACCGTTGAAATGTCTTGTATATTTATTACAAATCCTTATCATATGTATGGCTGATGTTCTATAGCAGACGCAAGGAATGTTTTACAAAGCTTGAAGTATGCAAGTATTTAATTCAAATGCCTCTGATTTTCAATTCTGCTAATAGATTATGAAATGACTTCCAATCGATCTATTTATGTATTTGATTGTGATGAGTAAGGTCGACGCGCTGGAAAGCCCGCAAGATTTAGCGATCGACGTTCGTTGTTGTGGTGGTGGCGTCGATGATAATCAAAAATCAAAACTGTGTATCTTCATTACAATTTACAGGTAGCCGAGCGCTGGTTGTACATTCAATCAATTTACGGGGCTAGTACAAGAAATCCAATTAACTGAATTTAGGTTAACTCCATCTCTCGATTTCAATAATATTTATCCACCGTAAAATTTTGAGTGTAGTGCCCATGGTCATTCATACGGCGGCCATTTGGATTGGTTGATGATCAGATAGAACGACACCACAACGGAGTGAACTAAGGCATTGGACATAACTGCCACCACACATGTTTAATGATCACCACATTTTTTCGAACACGATCGGGTTTTCATTTTTTGCTTGAACCCTTGTTCTAAATGAAATCATATAAATAGACCCAAAGACCCTGATCTTCCATTCAATGAGAGCCAGAGATCAAGTGTTTGATTATCAAAAATACCAAGCTTTTTCATTTTACCTAAGATGTCATCAATTCTCAAAGGGACAAAAAATATTTTCTTGCTTATTGTTCTTGGAATAGATAATTCTCAAACAAAGGTTACTGATGAAGATATCGATTCCTTCACAGATGAGCAAGGCTCAAACGGGGCACCAGTTGAAAAAAAGTCTCCTTTAGGTTATGAAGTGACATACTTAGGTGCTTTTTATTTAGTTTTACAAGGTGTTATTGGAACTGGTATCTTTGCTACTCCAGGTACGGTTGTCAAGTCAATGGGTTCCATTGGATCTAGCTATATTCTTTGGGTTGTTGGCTTTATAGTTACATTGTTTCAAGTTTTCATGTATGTTGAATACGTTACCTACTTTAGAAGACGTTCTGGTGGGGATGTCGTGTATCTAGAACAAGCCTATCCAAAACCACAATTTATGATTCCAGTTATGTATGCTGCGGTGACTGTTATCCTTTCATTTTCCACTTCCTCTGCTTCTGCTTTTGCAACTTACGTTTTCAAGGCTGCCGATTATGAAGCTTCTGACTGGGAAAAAAGAGGATTAAGTGTCGCTCCCTTAGTGATTGCTGCTATCATAACAATTGCCGATACCAAACTAGCGATGAGAATCAATTCTTTATTAGGTTTTGCTAAAATTGTGTTTGTTTTATTTATTGCTTTTTCTGGGTTTGCTGCGTTGGCTGGATCAACAAAGGCACCAAAAGATCATAGCATCTTCAAAAATACTTGGGAAGGAACCACAACTGATGGTAATGCAATCAGTAACTCTATTATGAAAGTTGTTTTCTCATATGGTGGTACAGGTTATGCTTTTGGTGTTGTCGCTGAGACGAATCCAAAGAGTACTATTAAAACATTCAAATACTTTGTTCCTTTAACTTTGTTTGCTATTTTCATCATTTACATTTTAGTCATTACCGCTTATTATGCTGGTATCCAGGATTTAACTACTATTAAAAGCAGTAGTAATTTATTGGCTGCTGAATACTTTGAGAAAATATTTGAAACAAAAGCTTCAGTCAGGGCCATGTGTGCTTTTGTTGCGTTATCAGCTTTTGGTCACTTATTAACAGTTTACATTTCCCATTCTAGAGCTTTGAGAGAATGTGGTAGACAAGGTGTTTTACCATATCCTAGATTATGGACAAGTGTTAAACCTTGGGGTACTCCTATTTTCCCAATTATTGTTACTTTAGTTGTCAATTTGGTTGTTTTGCTAGCTCCTCCTCCAGGAGATGCTTATAACTTCATTGTTGATATGGGTTCATATTCTACTTATGTTTTCAATTTGTTATTAGTTATCGGTTTATTTAAATTACGTAGGGATAGAAAAGGTAAAGGCTTAGGTTACAGAGAATTTCATTGTCCAACACCTCTTCTAGTAATTGTCTTCTTATGGGCTTTGTTTGTTTTGGTCATGGCTTTTGTCCCACCAAAGGGCACTTTGATTGGTAGTGATGTTTCCTTTTTCTATGCTACTTATCCAATTACTACATTTGGGTTGTTTGGTTTATGTGTTGTTTACTATATGATCTGGTCACGTGTTTTGCCAAAGATTGGTAAGTATGAATATAGAGTTGCTGAGTATGTTTTGGACAGTAATGCTGAAAAGGGTTTGAAGGTTATTCAAGTCAAACTTGAAGATTTGGAAGAATGGGATAGAGAGCATGGTCATGCTACTGGTGGCTTAATAGCTACTGGTTATGATGATGAACATGAGAATGAAGTTCACATTTTTACTGATGATTCTAATTTGACCGATGATTTGTCTTTGAAGAAAAGAGCATCTGTCAATATAAACTCTAAGCTCATTTAGCTTCTATCTTAATTCTCGTTTTATTTTTAATTATCCGTTGCTCTTTAAGTCACTAATAGAATACATATTTAGTTTGGAATTGTTATAACCCCAACTGCGATAAATTGACTCATTGTAACTCAAAGCTGGTGATTTTTGGCTTGACTAAAAACTGTAGCTGTTATTTCTTTTCATTTCAGTAAGTTTATGTATCAATGGCCTTACTTCTCAAATGAAATCGGAAACGTGCCTGATTAAGATTCTTTGAATTGTGCTAGACATTTAATTGGGTGGGCCTGGCACATTTTCTAAATACGTCCATATGGGCAGGTTCTACTACGTCAGGTTGGCCTTATTCTTATAGCTTGGTTACGGATTATTCCTGTACTTTACCCTGTGGTCCATGCTCTCACTCTACCATCAGTTGCTATGATACTGTCTGTACCTTAGATGATGGTTATACATACACTTACGCTGGTCGCATTATTTCTGATGATTTTACCTTGAGCACTCCGATTGCCTGTCCTTACGTTACAACAACTGAATCTAGTCAAACAAGTTTAGGATATAGTCCTTTGGCATCATTAAGGGCATCTAGCTCTAGTTTATTTTCATCCTCTCCATCGAGTTCGTTGTCTTCTTCCGTTGTTAGTAAATCAGGTGGATCACCTCAGTCATCATCAACCTCCCCTTCATCTTCTCAATCATCTTTACATGGTTCACTTCTTACTTCAAAATTATCATCAGTTACTCCAACTTCACCCTGCACTAATTGGACAACTACCACTGTGATTAGCACAGATACGTTGACTTTAACTTGCTCGGATGTTGTTTGCTCATGTTCAGAGACTAGCATTACTGTTTCAGCCACCACCCTACCTTACAATTCAGCTAAAACCACCAAATGGGATACTTATACTATTATTGGTACAGAAACTGTTTTTTTATCCTGTGATAATACTAAGTGTGCTAGTTCTGAAGTTGTTACTATCACTGTTCCAGAATCTGAAATTCCAGCTAAAACTATCTGGACCATGATTACAGTTATTGAAGTTGAAACTCTTACAATTGGATGCTCCAAGACTATTTGTGAATGTCAACCATTTACTATTGCTGTTTCGGCGACCGCAATTCCGACTCCAGATACCACAGAAACTAAAGTTGCTACTCCGGAAGTCGTTACTGTGACTAAACCTGAAACTATCACTTTATCTGCTTGCAATAAACTTTCTTGTGCTTCATATACTACTACTATCAGCTCTGGAACTATACCTAACACTTTCACCTTCTGTGATGAGACCTCTTGTAAAGAAATTACCACCACCTTGACTACCACAGAACATCCATCATCACTCAGTATAGTTACTACTAAAGGCAGAATCATCACAGTAACATGATGCCTGTTCTGGTTGAGATTTCACTACCACGACAACAAAAACGCCAAAAAATTCATTTAACCAATATTCTTACTTTTCCAAAATTATTATCAAATACTCTTCTGTGGTGCTAACCTCTCCAACAATGTTCTTATCCACTGCTGGATCTAACGGTGTTTTACTGGGTGTTGGATCGGCTATAGCCTTTGTATTTGCTTTCTTTCTATCTTGCTGGCTTGACTTTTTCCAGAATTCTTTATGTTTTCATCCTGTTATTGGTTTTAATTATGTTGGATTCATATTTTATTTTATGGACCAATCAAGGCCTTTTAACCAAACAGTTATTTTTACTGTATAGTTAGCTTGTTTACCTATGTATCTCGATTTCGTTTTAGAAACATTTTACTACTTTTAATTTATGGCTATATCTTTACTTTCAAATGAAAATTCAATTAAATAAATGGATAAGATCATTTCTATACAGTGTACATTATTAGTACATTCATTAATTTTAAACTTAGATCAGTACTTATCCATAAATCTAGTACCTACCAGGTATTTAACATACAACCATTAGCCAGCTAGTAGTCGTGGAAATTTTGACAATAAACAAATCCTTCAATATCATTATGGTTCTTCAACTTAAGAGGGGCCGTGCTTTCTGAAAAGTAATAGTCGGGAGAATGAACGTCATCTTTGTTTGTTTGATAAACTGAAACGGGGTTGGATGGAAATCTAGGAACAAAGGCGGTACATCGTCCAGGATTTAAAAGTATTAACCGTAGTCTATCAATATTATCTGATTCTATGTGAAAAACTTTTGAAATATAATTAATTACATCCATACCCTTGATAGAATCATCCCAGGCAGAATCAGTAATATTAAGAGTAACGTAAGTTGGAAAGCCCTCTGCAAAATCAAAAAATATATCCAATGATTCTCTACAGATACCAGTTAGATCAATAAGTGTTTGAGATATACCCCACTCTTCAAAGCTTCCATAATAGATTACTAATATTTCAAAAGTTTGAGGTAAGTTTAACCAACACAAATCCATATCACTAACTTCAGTCATATTAAGTTTTAAAAACTTTAAATCTTTCAAGTTAGAAAAATCGTAAAAATTGAGCATTCTTGAGTCAAGGAACAAAAACTTTATTTGGTGAGGAACAATAAATTGTTTATAATCAGTTGTGGAAATAAAACTTAGAGAGCCCATATACAGACGTGTAACTGTTTCTGGTATTGTGGAAAGCATTTCAAAATCATCAGTAATGCCTGTTAAACATAGCTCTTTTAGTTTTGGCATATGTGAAAAATCACAGTTAAAAATTGTCTGACTCGGAGTATTGCTAACAATTGGACCAGCTTCCAATGTTAAGACAGTTATCGAATCATTTGAAGGTTTAATATTCTCAACGACACCTATACCAGAAAATTTCAAGCTTTGGATTCCTATTAAGTGATTCAAACTCTTTGGATTAAAATTCTCTGTACATTGCCGAATATTTAGGAAAGTCCCAACAAGCTGACCATAACTTTCAAAAAACTGGTCACCCAAATCAGTCTCAAATTCAAACTCTTTTCTGTATTCAAATGCAACATTTGACTTATGTGATTCAAAGAAAGAACTTAGTTTTCTAAATTCGGGCTGTCTGTCTGAACATCGGATTAAAGCTATTACTAACTTGAAGTTGAAACTGTTATTTGCTAATATTTCTAAGTATTCGATAGAAGGCAGAATATCATCTTGGGTGATGGAAATGTGTGCTGTCTTTAGTTTAGGTAGTAAGGAGTAGCGCAGTTTTAAGTCAGATAGTTCGGACGTATAAACATCGGTAACTTGGAAGAGAAAATCGGATGGAAATGCTGCAATGCGATCATCGTTATAACGTAAGGTTACTTGTTCCGGATTAAATTTCAGCAATGTGGCTATCATATCAGACATTCCCATGTTTAATCCACGATAGAAAGCAATCCCCGTTAAGTTGGAAATTTTCAAGCTTTTCAATATTTTAGTTAGATCGGGATGTTCAAGAA
This sequence comes from Ambrosiozyma platypodis, assembly GCA_030557395.1. Classification (NCBI taxonomy): domain Eukaryota; kingdom Fungi; phylum Ascomycota; class Pichiomycetes; order Pichiales; family Pichiaceae; genus Ambrosiozyma; species Ambrosiozyma platypodis. The sequence continues at coordinate 673,961 of JAKTPC010000002.1, forward strand.
AGATAATTGAATAGTGTTCTCCAAATACCACAAATTCAGCAGTACAGGGCACTTCTATAACATCGTTCCTAAACAGACTCGATACCACAGACAATTTGTAGTTGGAGCATAAAAATGGAAGAAATTCTAGAAAGGACATGAATTCCTGATTACCCATCCATCTCGATAGATCAAAGAAATTCAACCTCAGAATCTTCTGTGTTATTTCAACAGGTACGTTGGAGACAATGTGGACATAAGATGAAAGTTTAGTTGGATCACCTTCTTGAAGCTCATCTTGGAAACTCCGCTTGAAGAAACTTAGCATTGAATTTTGACATCAATAACTGCTGAACATTAAAAAAAAACGGCCATTCTTCTGAATTGGAAGTTGAAGAGCAATAATACAGTCATGCGCCACTTACGCCTCCCGTGCCATATTATGGCTGATGCGGCGCAGAACCTTCCAGAAGCGTCTTCAACTTTCTCCGTATTGGAGGATTTCGCAGGTGGTGCTCCGTTTGCTGTAGCTCTGTAGAATTTATAAAATCACGATTTCCAGTTTCCACTTCCAATTGGCAGGACTCGCTTCCTCTGCTGCTTTCTGGTTGTTCGTTCAAAGTATTTAACTCATTTCTTGTGTTTCAATTACTGCTCCTATTCATTCACTATTTCTGTTTAGACTCACAGGATAAAAATCCAAATATCCAGAAAAACAACTAATATACTAATTAACGCAATCAAATAATGGTTAAAGAATCCAAGTTATACGACCTTTTGGGAGTGTCAACGAGTGCTTCTGATGCTGAACTAAAGAAAGCATACAGAAAGATGGCATTGAAATATCATCCTGACAAACCAACAGGTGACGAAGATAAATTCAAACAAGTTTCAGAAGCTTTTGAAATTTTATCAGATGCTGATAAAAGAGAAGTTTATGACCAGTATGGTCTAGAAGCTGCTAGAGGTAATGCCCCAGCCGGTGGTAATCCATTTGCTGGTGCCGGAGGCGCTGGTGGTCCACAATTCAATTTCAGTAGCAGTGGTGGTGGTACACCATTCTCGTCTGCCGATGCTTTCAATATGTTCAATCAATTTGGTGGATTTGAAGGTTTGTTTGGTGGAGGAGGAGGAGGAGGAGGAGGATCCAGAGGTGCCTCTCCATTTGGTATGGGAGGGGGTTCTTCCTTCGGTGGCATGGGTGGTATGCCTGGTGGATTTGGTGGTATGGGTGGTGGAGGAGGTATGCCTGGAGGGTTTCAATCAGCTTCCCCAAGGGAACCAGAAATTGTTGATTTAAATATTCCATGTTCATTAGAAGAATTATATAAAGGTGGCACTAAGAAAATGAAAATTAATAGAAAAGGTTTTGGCGGTAAATTAGAACAGAATATAATTACAATTAATTTAAAGCCTGGTTGGAAAGCCGGTACTAAGATTACGTATCCTAATGAAGGTGATTTAAAAGATGGCAGAAGACAAACACTGAGGTTCACATTAGTTGAAAAGCCACACCCAACCTTCAAAAGAGATGGAGATGATTTAAAGGCACAGATTAAATTGTCTTTCAAAGAATCGTTATTAGGTTTCTCAAAAGAAGTGACTACTTTGGATGGTAGAAGAATTCCATTAAGTAAATCTTCACCAACGCAGCCTAGCTCCACTTCTGTCTATCCAGGATTGGGTATGCCAATTTCTAAGAAGCCTGGTTCCCGTGGTAATTTGATTGTTGAATTTAAGGTTGACTATCCAATTAGTTTGAATGCCCATCAAAAGCAAGCCATTAGTTTGTCATTCTAAACACAGCTCAATAGTATACACCTAATTAATTAACACTATATCACAACTACTTACTTTATCCTGTATAATATTTAATATATCACTTTTTTCTCTCTTACTTGTATACCTCTTTATTTTTTTATTTTTTTTGTTATTTTCTGATTTGTTGTCCATGTGTCCCTGTTTGCTTTTACTTATCCCTTTTTGCATCTAACCTGTCTGTTTGTTATATAATGATTTTTGTTATTTTGTCTTGTTGTCTATATTTTTTTGATAGCGGTATGAACTAATATAATATGATCTTTTTGCTTACCTTCCCTGTAATATTTATAATGAAATGGCCCGGAAATTGTTTCTGTGTAGTGAAACTAGTACATTTATATAATTTCTTCCCCCGTCTTAGATAGATAATTGTCAGATATAGACGTGAATTAATTAAAACGTAAATAAAAAAATCATTAAACTCGTAAAATTCATAAGTTAAAAAAAATTGAAGGTATTAAAAACCGAAAATGAAACCCAAACCCTATTCACAAGAAAAAATAAACTCAAGAGCAAAAGAGAGCAAAAAAAGAACAAAAAAGAGTATAAAAATCTAGTAGTCGCACACCCAAAATTAATACTCTAGCAAAAATAGAGGATCAGATGCCATAAAACTTATTGCTTCCATAAACCTAAATCACTTTCATCAGTAGGATTAACAATTCCCAACTCAGTAGGATCTTCCTGATTCAAGCCAGCCATTAATCTAACTTCAGCATTTCCATCATTATCAACATCAACAACACTTTCATCATTAACTTTACCATCTTGATCAACACCACAAGAATCGATAAACCTTGTCTTGTATTCATCTAACAATCTCTTTGAATTCAAAACACCCATTTCAACTCTATTGAAATCATAGAAATAAACATGAGATCCATCATAACACATGTTTCTTAATGCCAAGTCGCCATGTTCTATTCCTAATTCAGCCATCAGTTGTATATCCTTCAATCCTGTAGTAAATTCGGATTTTGTTTGAGGTTTACATTCATGGAACTCTAGTTTTTCGATTGCTAAAAAGTATCCATCAATGTGTAACTCTTGCGAATTTAAACAACACCAACCATGACCTAAGTATCTTGGTGAATGGATAACCATGTCTTCAACTATACTAGAGGAAGAATCATTTTCTTTACAAACGTTGCTAGACTGGCCATCTGGGTTTGGTAATGTAACTGTTTTAATTGCAGAAGCAGGAGATACAGTTTCAGTTGGTGGATCAGTAAATTGTAACATACGTTTGTTGTATTCAGTTATGATTCTATAAGCTTTAATTTCATATTCATGGCATTTCAAAGAATAATCGTAAAATTGATCAAATGTGCATTTTTGTGGATCTATATTTTCTTCATAGTAATCACCTAACTCTTTAAAATTCAATAATTTGATGATGACATTTTTGATACCAGTTAAATCCATTTTCGTAGAATCAATTTCAAATAAATCAATGTACTCACCAACAGGCATGGATATTGTAGTTGTCAATCTACCTGCACCTTTCTGCATCATTTCATAGTGAAAGTCAGAAACATCCTTATGAATGACTTTATCAGGAACAACTTTCCATTGTTTGGATATTTCTTCTTCCTCTATAATCAGTGCTTCTTTTGTCTGCTTATCTTCTTTCATATCATCAAACATCATTACTGGCTCGGGCTTTGTGATTTTAGAAATCAACTTCTCGATTTGATTCTTTCTTCTTAGTTTAATTCTATCAATTAATGAAATCTTATACTCATCGTAGATTAGGCTTGCTAACACAGATTTCGGGGTTAAACCTGAGTCATTTTTATGGAAAGTCTTATATTGATAATTAATACAGTACGCTTCACCATATCTACCATCACCAATCGGGAAGACCATAGTTTTCAATTTATCAGAATCAGTAATGTTGAATTTATAGACAGTCAAATCAAAGCCATCGGTTAATATGACTGTATCCTTAGCATAAGCTAAACAACAACTAAATAATTTTCTCAATATCATTTGAGATCTAGCTGAATTACCGTCACTGTTTTCAGTTAAGCTTGCTATTGAATAAGGTTCAACTACAATGGGTGTTAGCATTTCTTTATTATGTTTCAAGACAAAACTAACACTTGGATCAACGGACCAATTATTGGATTTGTATAAATCAGGAACAATGGCACCTGCTCTTGAATCAATAGTTGTAATATAATGATCTAATTGTTCTAACACTAATCTAACATCTTTGACTAAATAATCTTCTGCAGCTTTGAAAAAATCAGATTCATTTGAATTGAGATCTATAATTTTATATTCCGGGTTTAAGGTAGAAGCGGATAAATATAAAGCGTCTTCATAAGAGATCTTTCCATAAGTCTGACTCATACGTTCTAACAAGGCATTAGTACGAATTTCAAAGAACTCATCGTCAATTTCTTCATTTCCAATAACTTTTTCAAACATTAATGGTCTCAAAGATTGTAATAGTTTTGAAGTACAAATAGAATCACTTGAGGAAACAGCAGTATCTGAAGATAATGGAGGCAACGAAGGTTTCATGTTATTAACTAAGTGCAATGAAGGTAGTGACAAGACAGCCTTGTACCAATTTTGATACAATGGTTTATTATTCTCATTAATTAACTTGATTGATTCACCTAAGAATAACGAATACTGCTTATAATTCATATTTTGCAATCCATCAATATCCTTCCAGTCGATATTAGAAGTATCTGAATTTGAAATCATACTAGCTAGTGTCTTTTGAGCGCTTCCTATAGACACATTGGTGGAGTAAGGGTTGATCGAATAAGTAACTGAGTTTAAGGTAGTGGCTAAAGTTCTAAACAAAGGTGGTTTACCTTGACCAGAGAGCATCGGGACCGAGAATAGGTCTGTGCCAACCGCAGTTAAACCAACTCTAGTTTTGGTTCTGGTTCTGTAAGAATGGAAACGACTAACAGCAGTGCTAATAAAACTGGAATTGAAAACAGAAGGAGGTGGTTGAACCAAAGTAGATAGATGAGTTTGTAGTTTGGAGATGCAATTTCTGGAGTGGAAAGTGGCGATGAATCTAACTTGGGGGATATGCTTCTGAACACCAAACACGAATCCCTTCTGGGCCATGGCTATTGTGCTGGTGGTAGCTGAGCTGGCAATACACTTAGGTAGGGTGTTTGAGGCTAGGTTGCAGAACATGATTGTTGCGATTAATTATGAGATGGGTCTCACCAGAGCAAAGTAAATACACACCCAGAGAAGAACAAGAATCATGGCGGTATATAAATGCTCCAAATTTTCACTGATATGGAAATAGCCAGAAACAGAAGGGATGGTGGGCTGTTTAGTGGGATTCAAGAAGGATCTTAAAATGAAAAGCTTCGCATCGGAACGGACTCACTCGAATTTTATCGTCCACTTTGAATTTTAGCATTATGTTTAACACCTTAGAGGATTTAACAAACACTTTTCAAGAACTACACAACATCCTATGTCCGTTATACTAGCTTCAGGTGGATATGACCACACCATCCGTTTTTGGGAGGCCCTTACAGGGGTCTGCTCTAGGACTATTAAACACGACGACGGCCAGGTCAACAAACTAGAGATCACTGCAGATAAGAAATACCTAGCTTCAGCAGGAAACACCTCAGTCAGGCTGTACGACATCAAAACAGCAAACCCTAACCCAGTGAACAAGTTTGAGGGACATGATTCCAATGTCACGTCGATGGCGTTCCAGGCGGACAACAAGTGGGTGTGCACGTCTTCTGAGGACTGCACTGTTAAAGTCTTTGACGTTAGATCGCCTGATGTCCAAAGAACCTATAAACATAAACATCCGGTCCAACAGGTTGTGATTCATCCAAATCAAGGAGAATTAATAAGTTGTGATCATGGGGGCAATGTGACTATATGGGATTTGAGTCAAAATAAATGTACCCATCAGCTAGTTCCCCATAACGATGTTCCAATTCAATCAATATCTTGTGCTTCAGATGGATCGGTACTAGTGGCTGGTAATAACATTGGACACGTTTACGTTTGGGAAATGAAAAATGGTAAAGATCAAACAATGTTAAAACCATTGACGACATTCAAAGGACATTCAAAATACATTACCAAAGTTTTATTATCTTCTGACTGCAGACACTTAGCTACTTGTTCAGCTGATTACACTGCTAAAATATGGTCAACTCAAGAAAGTTTCAGACAAGAAGTAGTTCTAGATGGACATCATAGATGGGTTTGGGATTGTGCATTCAGTGCTGATAGTGCTTACTTAGTTACTGCTTGTTCAGATCATTATGTTAGACTATGGGACTTAAGTACAAAAGAAGCTATTAGACAATACAGTGGCCATTCAAAGGGTGTTTTATCTTGTGCTTTGAATGATGTTTGATTTAATGGTTGTTGGTATATTATTCTTCTTTTCTTTAACTTTTTAAGCTGTATCTTTATTTTATTTTATTTTATTTTATTTTATTTTATTTTATTTTACTACCTTTATCTTACTCTAACGAATTGTTTCTCCGCTATTCAACCTAAGCCATCTTCTCGTCACAACAATACTCTGTTCTTATCACTACGGGTCCTATCCGACAATGTAAACATCCCACTCTTTGGAATCAATGTAATGTGATTGCATTAATGAAACTGAACTCAGTGAAGATTCCCAAAGATACGACTACAAAACACACTTCTCAGTCCGGATATCCGCACCCCATGGGCAAGCCCACGCGCACCCCACGAACCAGTTGCGACAGTGCTTTTGTTGTAAGTCTCAAATATCTCAAGTTAAGTTGTACCGAGACCCACCGAGGAAACTCTTACGCGTTTTCAGCAAGGCCTCTGTTTATAGCAGAAACTCAGGAAGAAACTCTTTTACTTTATGTTTTTTTCTTACACAAATCAGCAATCGGCACACCCATAATGACAGATGTAGAACTCTATCAGCCAGTCAAAAGATCACGAAAAATGGATTCATTGAACAGTGTTTATATTAATCATTTATCCTCTTCTCAAAAAGCGTTAATTATATTACGAAATTTACCATTAGAATTGTCATTGCCAATATATCAACATTCTTTATTGAATTCAGCAAATCATGATATTTTAAAAATGATAGATCTAGTGTTAAAAGATGATGTTACGGATTATGTCATTGGAAACTGGATTACTGGGAATTGTTTGTTTAATCTATTGTCTTTTGAGTTGGAAGTTATTCATTGTACTAGCAAGAGTGACAAAACTGAAATTGAAGGATTATTTAATTTTGCTCAGTGCGATATCCCAAGTATTTATAAAGCAAAGGGGAGAACTTTAAACTATGATTCAAGCTATTATATCAAATTATTCAACTTTATACAGTCTCGTCAATTACCGATCAATATTAACTCCATAATACGAACTTTGCCATTGCTGGCAGATATACAGAGTCTTATTCCCGCTTTAACAACAACTATATCGTTTGACATGGTTCCTGTAAGCTCCATTAATCCCCTCATGTTTCCTAGTGAAGGCTGCAAATTGACTAAGATCATGTGTCCAAATACTGATGTTGCTTTGGTTATTAGTTCTTGTTCGGCCACCAACAACAGTAATAGTGTCCTCAAGATGGTTGATTGCTTTATATTGCCTTCCCAGGGCAATTCTACAGTCACTTTACAATTTGGCTTAGTTGACCTACAATTCAAATTCACAAACTTTTCCGATTTCACAAATATTTGGAAAAATAGTAAAGTTGAATTCACAAACATAGGCAATCACACTATACTTTTGGACTTGAAGAATTTTGATTTCAGCAATCTAGAGAAGATTGGTGTGCTTTGGAGACAGTCTCATGGGTTACATGTTTCTGATACTATTGGCCATGTTAGTTTGAACGATGTGCCTTGTTGGATTAAGGAATTCAGTGTTAAGACTGATTGTGGCTACTATTCTAGCCATAAAGTTGTGGTTCCCAAGATTACTAAGCATATGAAGGTGTGTAGGTTGATTGAAGATGATACTCTTGTTATGTTAAAAGGTATGGGGAGCTGATGGCCATGATTTGGAAATGTACCATTATCATAAAAAATCGTTTGTTTTGTTTATGTCCTTTGCTTATTGGTTTAATGTTTCTGCGTTTCTCTTTGCTTTGATTCAATAAGGATGTCTCTTGTTGTATTGTCTAATTTATGCCTTTAGTTTTCTATCTGTCTTTACTTAATTATATTATTGCTACACGTTAACGAATTATTGACAAAAAGTGCTTTTGCTTTAGATGGTTAGGGGAGTTACAACTCCCAACATTTAAATTAAGATATATTTTTATATATCTAGCTTCCAAACACCAGCTTTTTCAAGATAGTGATACTGATTTACAGGAACTTCTACAACATGATAGTTACCATGAATGTGATGATATGTCAAAAAATGGTTCAAGCTAAAAGGTTGGGAGTTTCTACATTTATATTGGAAAAGGTGTCAGGTGCTTGCATTATGCTGTAGTGTGTTTCTACTAAAGCAGTGTTTGAAGTTCGAAAGGTAAAAATTCAGTAATGACATCACTACCGTAACGGTATAAGGTGGACTATATTGACACGGACTAACATACTAGTATTATGTAGCTCTAGAGCCACAATTTACAAGAAAAGAAATGGCGGCTTGGAAAGCAAATCCAAATTTCAATTGAAATCTCAACTAAAGTTAAATTTAATAACGTACGTAAGTGCTTAAATAAGCAATGTTGTGTCCATGTAGACAGTAACAACTTTAACAAGTTCAACTTTCAGGTTTCACTTTTCACTTTTCACTTTTCAGTTTAAACAGAATTATCAAATTCAGATACAGTATCCAAACGGCTAACAAGATAACGGTTTAACGGTGCCATATAGTAATAATTCATAGCTGTGCACCTCATCTGCAAGTTAGAGTTCAAAATGGCTTGAGTGATATCTTGAAGTGTAAGATTGTATGGATTATTAGTTTAATTTGCTGGAAAACGGCCAAAGCGGGTGTCTTCATAATAGATATGGTAGATCCGGGGACCGTCGACAGCGTTAATCAGCAAGTCTTTACGTATAAATGTTTGTCCACAAATAACCTGTGCACGGAGTTTGAATGCACCGCCCTTTGCTATTGTGCTGCGCATTGTTATAAATAAAAATAGCATGTCGGCTCAACAAATACGCGGAAAAAGAAACGACACCCCTAAAAAATTCACGAAACAAATCCGAATCTAGTTAGCCTCAGATCCCGAGATCATGCACCTGCACTCTTCGTTTATCATAAACCTAGTTTCATCGCTTTATATTAAATTTAGATTTAGATATGATTTGTGATTGCCGAATCAAAGATAAAATAATTTTCACCGTCAATGAGTCTTATATAAACCCTCCTGTTCCCACTTTGTTTTTGAATAGTCTTCCTATTTCGACTGTTCGTTCTCTATCTTTACTTTAACTCTTCTTCACCTCACATCTAAGTCATGCTACAATTAAACTCAAACGACGTCTTAACTAGAAACTCTAGAGATATTCTTGCTACTTCAAAAACCTCCATTGAGCCATCCCTCAACGATCTTGCTAAACTATCACAATATCACAAAGCTCTAAGTATAGTGTGTGATTTGCCATTAGAGTTAGTGATGATAGTCTATTCAAAGGCCTTCACGTTACACCCTGAAATGGAAATGCATAAAATGATCTCAATGACTGGTTTAGATTCATTTACCGACTATATGATTGGATGGTGGTTCCAACACGGCTATTCAATTTCTTTAGATCAACATAATGTTCATTTATTTATGCTAGATCATAGACATTATGATTTAAGCTATGATTCAAATTACATTAGAGATTTATTCAATTTCCTACAAATAAAGCATATTCAATTGAAAAGATTGCAGTTACATCGTGTTTTGCCTAAACATCATTCAACTTATTTGTTTGATCTCGTTGATTCAAACTGTTTTGATTCTTGGTTGTTCAAAAGCAATTATAGTGATACTTTCACCAATAATGCTCATCCTTTGAACGAAAAGGTGTTTGTGCTGAAATCAAAGCATGGTGAAATGTTAGATTGCTTTATGATTCCTGATAAATTAAGTACTTTGACTTTAAGAGAGAAATCTTACCTCTTTAACATTTCCTTCGAATTTTATGATTTATCCTCGCTTAAAAATTGGAAGAATAACCAAGTGAAAGTTGAAATGAACACTTATAGATCAAGATTTGGTAACTTTACTTCATCAATTAGATTTAATTTCACTCGTTTTGATTTCAGTAATTTAAAATCAATTTCTGTTCAAGCCCATGCTTCCACCACTATCAAATTAATTGACGTTCCTTCAACTTTAGCTAAATTTAACGTTCCTTCAAATACCAAGATTCAAGTTCCTAAAATAACTGAAAACATGGAAGATTGTGGTTTGCTAGAAAGTGGTCATTCAATCACCACTTTCTAAAAACACTATTATTAGAATCAATTGTCATCATTAATTGTCAACACCTCATCAATCCCTCCTCCTTTTCTTATCACATGTGCCATCTATTACTCATCCTTTAAGAACAAATAAAAAGTCTTTAAAGAACATCGGATCAACAGTCGCTTTCGTGATTGGTACAGCCTAGATTCGCCAGGTCATCGGGTCGTTTACAGATTGACCTGCGGGCGACGGCTTAGTTTTAATTCCTTCTTTCAACACAGCCTATATATTACAGTCATTTTTTGATGTGGCTATGTTTTTTCATGTTTCGGCTTGATTTTGGTTGACCCTATGTTTGATTACAGGACATGTCATCATTATAGAGAAGTTAATTATAGAACAAATGCTTGCATCACTCATCCTCATCATTCAGTCTACAAAAGATCACTCCAGAGCACTTTTCCGAAAAGGGTACATATTAACTTGCGCTCTTTTTCAACCAGCGTTTGTTCCTCTTTTGGATTTCTCGATTTCCTTATTTATTTACGTTTACACCTCAACATCAAATTTGGCATTGATTTATTCGGTTCTTCTATTTGGTTTGAGGTTGTGTTCATACTTCCTGCATGTTGTCCTAACTCATTCATTCAATTTCCTTTAACTGGCATTATAGCTTATGAAGTTATCTATCTGGAAATCCCCTCTTTTCATTTCCGTAGCTTGATTAATATTTCTACTTATTTCATTTCTCATGCATCAATTAAATTCGCCTTTAGATATTATTTCAAAGGGGTAGCTTAGCTACTTGTCATTGGTTTTGTCCCCACTCCTTCGGACTTACGTTTAGCTATACTGGCCTGAAATCCTTTCGCTCAATATTTTATAAGTTTTTCTTCTTAATGTTATATAGATCGGTGATTAATTGTCGACTACACATGGTTTAATTAGACAGTTTTTTGCATAATTTCTTTTTATTTGCATTAGTTTGTAGTTCTAATGAATTAATATACTTACTTACTTCTTTCTTAAGATCTTTTGGTATATTCTCTTTGTGATTTTTATTATAGATTATTTATACCCTTCAAATACAAAGCGTCATATCTATTGAATCATAGTCGATTTGAATGGCAAAGCATACATGCACATGGTGTTTGAAAGCGGTTACCAAATTGAAACTATTATGACTCTTTTCATGCATTTGCATAACTCTATTTGACAGGGGGGTTTGATTAATCGTTCGATCGATTACGTAATGCCGTGCTTGCCCCCTTTTTTAGCTTCGGATATTTTCACGGCCCTATTTTTGAAAATGGGCGGACATATTGACGCTTAAGGAAGGATTGAGTGGCGAACGACTCAAAACTTGGATTTGATGTTTCAGCATGATGCTACCCTTTGCTATAACAAAAAAATTAATAAATCTATTTAAAATTACATTGTAGTTGATTCAGTGTCAGGATTTTAATGGATATCGCGTAAATTAATTCTGGTCCTGGCACTAACATGATCCTAAGCTTATTATGATACACTCCTTGACATGAAACGTTTGTCGATATGAAACACTTATTTATATGAAACGTTCAAAATATGAGACACTTTGTTGAAGTGATAGACCAAGAATTGCATTATCCCATTGACATATCTAGACCTGTTCTTAATTGGAATATACAGTAAATAAATTAAAGGCAGTGTAAATTTTTAAATTTTGTAAAATATGGCAAGTTAAGATTCACAATGAAAAACACAAATACTAGTTTGAGATAACTAGAAATTCAGGAAACCAAGACAACGAGTCATAATCAACAGGAACTTTTTTCAGGCTTCAAAGATTAGTTCCTAAACAAAATAAAAGTTAAGATTAAAAAGAAAGACTTAAGCTAAACCAAGCAATAGGCACACTTTTAGTGGTTCAATGAATTTACCGTCAACCTTTAGATCCTTTTCATCGATACTAAATCGAGCCTTGCTTCCATCACAGTATACGGTTGGTTCAACTATATGGAGAATCAACTTTTGATTAGCTCCAAATATAAAAAGTTTTAAATAAGCATTAGGATTTTTGTTTTTTTCAGCAGTAGCATTGTTAGCCAATGACTGTTCTGGACCAGCCATCTTAAACTTATTATTAGGCATTGATTTGTAAACAATCTTTGAATTTTCATCTGAGTCATTGGCACGATAATAAGATTTAGGAGTTGTTGTATAATTGACATTTTTTTCATAAATGAAAGGAATCTCTTTGGTGTCACTGAAAATCTTGAATGAAGCTCTACTATAAAGACGAAAGACCATTTTTCCGGCAACAAAATGATCAAGGGAAAACCTCCAGGTTATTCCACCATAATTAAAATCTTTAGCCTTAATGCTTTGAGGCGAAGATGCTAAGTCTTCAAGATTAGGAAAGGCAAAAGACATTCTAACAGGGCAAATCTTAGAAGTTGCTAGATTTGAAAAGGTGTTACGTTTAGTTTCCAAGAATTCATTAAAATAACTTAATGATGGTAATGATTCGGATAGCGAATGATCCACGTATGCATATGTTGGGTCTTCATCAAAATTGTAATATTCAAGTCTGCCTGAGTCTTGATTAATCATATCGATTGAATGTGCTAATGCCATTTTATTCCAAAGCCCTTGGAGTGCAACCTTTTCAATCACATACGACTCTTGATTTTTATCTTGATAGTGTCTCAGCTCCCAGATGGATTTTGTATCCATAGAAGGAAATAGAATGTCATTATTTAGTATTTCTTTTAAAGTATTAGCATCGTCTGTTAAGCTTTGTTCCATTTTTCTTTCAATTAGTAACATTATAAAAATTGACCTATCATATTCAGTAGGAACAAAAAATAAGTCACTTTTTAAAACCTCTGTAACTATTGAAAAGGTAACACTATCCCATTTCTCAACACCAATTTCCCAACCATCTTTTAATAACCAAAATTTGGAAATGTCATGCAAGGTATATAATGATTTGCAGCCTATAATTCTAGAATCAAGAAACTTTAAGCATTCTAATGCTTTATATATATTGGAAACCTTGGTGGATTGGCCAACTAGCTGTTCAACCATACTATCTAGTCCGAGGTAGTTTGCAGTTGCTAAACAATTGTAAATATGTTTCCGTTCTTCTTTTTCATTTTCAATATGATATAATCTTCTAAGCACCAATTCAAAGCTTAAAGCTGTGATGTATGGATCATCAAATTGCAATGAGAATTCGTTTTTGATGATGATAGGTTTGAAGTCGTCGTCGTCCGTGCCTACACTAACAGCAGTAGTATCATCTTCATCATCTTCATCATCAACACTTCCTTCCTTAGCTATATCAGCCTCCTTTCCAGTCTTTTGTTTTTCTGCTAATTTTTCCCATTGAAACAACTTTTCAAAAAATGGACTGCGAAGTAGGAAAACTTTGTGTAGTTTGTATTCCTTGTGGAACGCTTTAATAGTAAGGTCCGAGGTTTCTGATTGGTTGAAGACATGCTGATGAATGTAGTCCTTGTAGTCTTTGATATCCGCCATCTGCTTAGGCTTTAGTTATTATGAGTAATCTAGATACATGAAAAGTCAAAAAAAAACTAGAGCTGATCTCTGTTAATATTTTTCAAATATTGCATGGTGAGCTAGTCAGTTCTTATCCGCCCATCCTTTTAGTGCCATTTTAGTTCACGCCTGACATTCGTGCTTGGTGCTATATAGCCCGATCGTTGCCCCAGTTCGAGAAAGAACATAATTATAAACTCATTATTCAAATAAAAAGCTATATTAATCTGGTATACATATATCACATTGCATAAAATACAAAATAAAATACAAAAACAGTAAATCAAAAGCTAGCAGTGAACAGTAAGCACTAAACTACTCCCAGAACCAAGCAAATCTTGAGTGGATCAGGAAACTTATTGTTAAATTCACTCTCCCTGATCATAATTTTAGACTTCCATCTTTCTGAAAAAATCACTGAGCCTTTAGTATGCAGCTTCAAGTTTTGATTATCTCCATAAATAAACATCTTGTAGTACGCAACCGGTTGAGATAAACCTTGATCAAATAGAGGAAAGCCAGAACCTGGCTCACCTTCGAGCATGTTACGCTGAGACTTATGAACCATTTCTGAAGATTTTCCAGTAGCATGGAATGATTTAGGACCTTCTTCGTAATTAATGTTATTCTTATAAATAAAAGGACATGCGCTCTTTCCATAATATGACGTTTTTCTGGATTGAAGAGTGATTACAATATTTCCAGGATTGGTGGAATCCAATGTAATTGTCCAAGTAATACCAGCATATAAAAATGGATCTAATTTTAAACCCCTTGAGCCTCGTAAGCTTCCAACGCCAGGAATAGCAAATGATAATCTAATTGGACATATTTGTGTTGACTTGGTTGATGAGAGAAGCTCCTTATTGGTTAACATTTCTTTTTCCAGTTCTTTTAATGATGATGCTGAATAATAAAAATCTGTATTAACAAAATCGTATTTTGGTTCATTGATAAAATTAACATATCTGATTTTATTACCATCACGAGTAATTCTTATTGAATTATAAAATGCTTGAATATCCCAGACTGCCCCGAGTGCTGTATCATTATTAAGGTACGCTCTATGATTTTTGTCTTCATAAGATTTCAATTCCATAATTCTTCTAAAATTCATTGACGTAAATAATATATCTTTATTCAAAACGTTTCTTAACAATTGAGCAGGTTCAGTTTCACCAGCATCAACTCTTCTTTCAATCAACTTGATAATAAAAATGGCTCTGTCATATTCATCAGGAACAAAAAACATATCACTTTTCACAACTTCGACAATAATCGATAACGAAAGTCCATCCCAACTTTTAACACCAATCTCCCAACCTTCTTTTAAAAGCCAATATTTTGCCATATCATGCAACATTTCTGAAGTCTTGCCTATATCTCTAGAATCTAATAACTTCAAATATTCTAAGGCACCTTCTATATTCGAAATTTCAGTCAACTTTTCAGCTATCTCTTCAGTGACGTCATCCAAACCCAGATAATTAGAAGTAATGATACAATTATAAATGGTTGCTTTTTCCTCAGCTTCATCTTCAATATTATAGATTCTTTTCAAAATCAATTCGAAACTTGAAGCTGTAATATAAGGGTCATCGAACGTTAGATTGAATTCATTATCACCTATTTGTGAGACCTCATAAGAACTGTTAACTACAAGATGGTCTTCATTAGAAACAACAGAGTAGTCATCACTAGTATCTGGTCTTTTCTCGAAATGATCATCAATATTATGTTTGTTGTGGGATTCTGGATTTTCCCAGCGGATTAGCTTATCGAAAAATGGACTTCGAAGTAAAAAAACTTTGTGTAATTTATATTGCTTTTTAAAAGCTGTGATGGTGACATCTGATGTCTCTGGTTGATCGAAAACACGCTGTAAGATGTACTGCTTGTACTTTGTCTTGTCTTTCATGTGGTGGATGGGTAGATGTCGGTGAAATGATTGTCATTTTTCAGTCAATTTGGAAGAGAACCAAGCTATATATAGCTTGTTCTTTTCTTCTTAAGGCGTTCCTGAACTACGCGTCCCTGCATGGCTGGTTCACGAAACACGTCACGAGCTGCAACTCACGTGCAGCTGTTTTGAAATAATTATAAATTATCAAATGTTTGATTATATATCGATAGGAGGTAAACATTGAATTTTATTCCACAGTAGCTAGCTATTTATAAGAATTTTACAAAACGTCAGTGAATACAATCTAAGGATGTAACAAGTAGATACAAGACACTACAGACATGAAAAGCAATAACTGTCTACACAATACCCAAAACAACACAAACCTCAACTGTATCTGCCATGAGTCATCTTCTTCTTCAAATTTATAATCTAGATGAGCACTTAACATTACTAAAACTCCAGTAGCTTTATAATCAATATTATGGCGGGTTTGAATGATAATCTTTTCTATACCGAGCACATATAGATTGATGGTTATATAGGATACACTAGACATAAGAAGTCTTCCAACAGCTAGTGGCAGCCCCTTGCTCTTCCTTGATCTTAGTTATAAATAAATGGGAAATAAAAAACAGCGCAATAACAAAGGACTTGCAATTACTACAAAATTCAATTTTGTTCCTGATGTTGTAGCACAACAAAGAGCAGAGATCATCAGATAAGAAATAGTGATTGACTTCATAAACAGAAATGGCTTAACTCTTAGTTTATCAATTTCACTGAAAGTAAATGAAGATCTAATTAGATTAATGGAAATGCTTTTGGTTGTTTTGAGAGTCAGGTAATCTTCGAACTTTATTTGAAAAGTTCTGCAATTTATATAATCAGGTTCAAAATCCTCTGTTTTTTTTGCTTTGCTTTTCTGAATATTGACTTGCCTGTCCTGTTCTAATTCCGAAGTAATCCCTTTTTGTTCAAAGTCTTTACCGCTTTCTTGACTCCTCAATCACCAATTACAAAGGATTCTGAGTCACAATCAGACCCAATCTTTCAGGTAACATATATTCATGGGCCTCCATAGAATCACCTAATCAGAGCCGGGACTTCTACGTAAAAACCTTTTGTGCAAGTAGAACTTTCTATCGAAAGTCTTAATTGCAAAGTCCAAGATTTTTTGTTCTAGTTATTTAGAACACTGTTTGGAAATACATCAAAGCCGATCAACCATGATAAATTGGTAATCGAATTAGAAAAGTATTGATTGCTAGTGGTAATCGATAGTTTGAATTAGTTTTAGTCGATAGACGCGCGTTGGATGAGTGGACAATTATTTGTCTACAGACTTTGTCTACAAACTATAGTTACCACACACCAGGCCAAACTCTAAGAAATAGCTTCAAGAAAGCCCTGAAGATTGAATTGAATATTATGAAACAAATCTTGAACAAACAAACACTATAATTATCCAAAACCCAGCCATTTTAAGTTCATCTCCGACTCACTGAGGGAAGGTTAAGTAGTCTTCTCTCTCCCTCAATTGTCCTATCAAATTCAACCAACCAACGGCTAACCCAATAACAACCCCCTTCCAGCCCTGAATCTCTCCAGATTTATAATCTCCCACTACCAGCTCTGGTACATTTTACAAACCAACCACCGGCCAGTCTGCCACTCCTATTCCGTGCCCTCACCCACCAAACCTCCGAGCGCACTTCAACTTTTTACCCTTAACCGCCTTCATTATCAAACGAGCCTTTAGAAGCTACAGAGAAGCTCCAGAAAACCATTAATTCAAGATTCACGCAAGCCATCTCCTACGAGGTCCCAACAAATATTTCCAGCTATGTCTCTCTCCGAGAATGATCAATTGATAAGGTTTATTCATGACATCACTTCCTTGCCGTTTTTTGCGGATTCAGAAGGCTCGCAACTTCTTCGTTAAATTCACTCCTGAGAATTTCGAAAAAACATAACCCTGACTCGAACTCCTTTTTTTTTATCTGTGACACTACCACATTATAGCCCAGATATAGCTTTTATATAGTCCCAACCGGGTATTCTGAAAATTTCTTCTCTGGCCGAGCTAGTTGTGGGTCTCTAGCTGGATCACACTGTCCCTGTCAGATGGCTGGTTCAATCTGCGCGATGTTTACAGTTAGCTCAGTTAGTCAACTTTTCACACAATTCTCCACAGAATAACAGTTGAGATACAATGTATATAGGGAAGGGGTTAATCAGCTACAGGAGTGACAGTTTTGTCCATGGTTACAGATCTCTCTAAAAGAGAAGAGCATTTAAACTGACTGATTCCCATACTTTTCTGATTTTCGGTTTGCATATTTCAACGTCCTTTATCATTCACACACACACACACATCCTACATCACCTTACATTTCCCTAATAACATCAATTAACTCATGATGGTTAGTGTTAACACATTATTATTACTTACTGCATTATTAAGTACATCTGCTTTAGCTGCTCCATACAGTATTAACTACAAGAACAGACCAAAGAAGACCTACCTTCGTAGAAATAGAAATGCAAGAACTGTTAGAAAGAACAGATTGAACAGAGTCAGATTTGCCAACGACTTTGACTATTCCACTAGACCAGAGTATGCTAGACCAGACCCAACTAAGAACTACAGACTATTCCCATTAGGTTGGAACGCAGTTGATGATTTCTATCCACCGTATGGGCCACCTGCATCATATGGTCCACCATATGGTCCACCATATGGTCCACCATACGTTTCTGAAGTTGAATATGATGCTTGGGGTCCTGCTCCAGCTGTTGCTGCTCCACCACCACCACCACCACCTTACAGAGCTTATGCTGCTGCTGCTGTTGGTCCAGCCGGTCCTCCACCTCCACCTGCTCCTCCATCTCCTCCAGCTCCATATGTCCCAGCTCCATATGCTTCTGGTTCATCCAATTGGGCTATTTCTGGTGATAGCTATTACTATGATGACTTTGTCGGTATTGGCATTGCTCCATCCATTGATGCTGCTCCAGCTTTCATTGACACTACCCCAGCTTTCCGTCCTTACGCCGCATTCGACCCATATGATCCATCTATTAATGTTGCTATTGATGATAGCTTCAGAAAGGTTTACAATTACGAGTCTAAGACTGTTGAAAAATGGTTCACCAATGATGGTGGTAAATTAATCAAAGAAAGAAGTTCTTATAGAGATGGTACTAAAGTTGAAAAATGGTTATTGGATTACGGTTGGTTCACTACCACTTGGTTAACAGATTCCTCGATTATCCAAGAAGAATGGAACCGTGTTACTGATTTGAAGAAGAAGTTCGAATACTTGAGCAATGGATTAAAGACTGAAACTGTTATTTTTGAAGATGGTTCTAAGAGAAAGTTCAAGTTCACTGATGATGATATGCTAATTTCCCAAATCTTTGTTGATTCTTATGGTAATGTTATTGAAGAATTAAGCTTGGAATGATATACTTCAAATGATTTATTTTGTTTCCAATTTTCTAAACTAGTCTTCTCTTTTTCTTCTTAGTTCCTCTGCATTACACAAAATTCTTCCCTTCTCCTACATTACATACCTTTTTGTCTTACTTTTTTATTTGCTCAAAAGTGTTATTGATTCCCATGTTTTTATTTTTATTTTTCGTTCTGTTTTCCTGTT
Organism: Ambrosiozyma platypodis; assembly: GCA_030557395.1. Taxonomy (NCBI): domain Eukaryota; kingdom Fungi; phylum Ascomycota; class Pichiomycetes; order Pichiales; family Pichiaceae; genus Ambrosiozyma; species Ambrosiozyma platypodis. The sequence continues at coordinate 693,255 of JAKTPC010000002.1, forward strand.
CCTGTTCATATTCATGTTCATGTTTTTTCTTAAAAATAATCTAAATTGACTTCCTTTTTAGTGTTGTTTTTTCTTCCCTTTGACCTACTCATTCTTTTTATTTATTTCTTGTTTGTTTCTAGTTTTGTTATTTCTTCCCACCTTTTTGAGTTTTTGAGACTTCTTTTCCTACTCCTTTTAAACTTTTTCAACTTCTTATTTTTCATGATTTAATCAGCATTTTTTTTCATTATACTTTTACTATTGTTTTTCTCAATGACACTTGCATCTTTTGTTTTTTTAGTATTTTATATCTAAAACAACTCCTTCCACAGTAAATCGTTTTGCGAATGAACAAAGTATATTCAGTAAAAGACAACCACTATTATGCATGACTATGTCGAGTAATGTTCCCTAGTCTCAGTTGGCATGCCAATCAGACTGATAGCATTCATCAAGGTGGATTACATATTAGCTTGGGAAAAAGAACAAAGAAAAAATCGTAGTAAATTAGATTGAAACTTCAAAGAAAAAGAACAATTGGTAACACAGTATAATGAATGGCTCAAGCTACAAGAACCCCATTACTTCAATCTAGTTACTCAAGTTTCATATAGTGATACATATTTCGACCAAAAAAAAAGACCATTAAATAAAGCATTACTTAGTAGCAGGAGATCCTTATCTAAGATTCCAGAGACACTCAGGCTCTCTTGCTCAAGCTTCCCGATTGGGATGCATCCTACCCTTATCTGGATTCGCTGAGCTTAAATAAAAGCCATTACATAAAGCTTTATAAAAATCAACTACTTAAAAACTTTAATCCATAAACTCTATAAATTTTAAAAACCCTAATATCCCAAAGACACCTTAAGAGTGTAAGAAGTAGTAAAAGGTAAACAGAATGCTAAGAATATATAATGGCAAATGTACACTAAAGCTAGACAATCCATTTGTAAAGAAGTCTCTAAATCGACAGGAGTATACATAGCTGTTATGTAAAGAATCGAAGTTGCTGGAGGCAAGCACATACTGACGTTTGAAACAAAATAAAGGATGTCTTCTCCATAAAACAGGCCATCCTTGAAAATCTTAGAATTAAGAGCACAACCAATCACAGGAAACACAAATAACCTAACAATTGTAACTGAAACTGGAGTTCGCCACAATCCATCAGGCAATTTCTTGACTTGAAGTCTACCAATTGTTCCACCTAGAAGTATTAGCCCGAATGGGACCTGAGCAGCACCAATATATGAAGCGAAATCCATTACAAATGATAATGGTGGTAATCCATCTGGAGCTGCACTCAGATATGCTTGATCAGTTGTAACAAATAATGCTTTCACCCAAGGTATCATAGAAACTGTAATACTGACTACAAGTGATATCGAAACTGGATGAAGTGAACTACTTAATAGAGTTTTTCCAAACGAGCGCATCCAATTACCCAGTTTCTTGGCTCTGATTGATTTAAAGAATGCTGTTAAAGTTGTAGGTGTACCTAATGTTTGTGATTTACCCTTGGATATTATGTCTGAAAGTTGAGCTTGCTGTTCTTCTTTTGAGAATTCTTCATATCTAGAATACGTTTTAATTATGTCAGTCATATTCTCAGCCGGTTTCGATCGTAGCTGGTTATCATATACCGATCTTGAAATGGAATTAGATTTGGAAATAATTGATGCAATTCTTGTAATTGGGGTCTGTATAACTTGTGATGATCTTGTTAAAATCCTATTTAAAGTATGAGCTTGATTGATTGGGTTGATGTGGCTGTCTATACTACTTGATATGCTTTCTATTTCGTCTTCATCTTCGTTACCACTTCCTAAATTTGGTGTTTCAACTTCCGTATGACTTTCATCATGTTCTGATGACTTCTCTGTTTCTTTATTTGTGTCATCATTGTTTGTCTTGCCTGCTTCTAAGTCTGCTTTACTTTTGCTGTTTTTCAGATCATTTTTGAAATCCATCTCAACCAATTTAAACCCTCCAAAATTGAACTGAAAAAGCATTTGAAAAGTAACGTAAATGAAAACATATGAAACACCTTTATCAACGTCAGAAAAAATATTAGCAGACTCTAAAGTTTGTAAATATGCAACAGGTAGATCTCCAATGTTTGGCAAAAGGCCACAAATTAACAGCCCACCATACCAAGATTTAGGACAACCAACAAGAACGCCAGTTAAAAAAACTAACAACCCCTCGCCAATCATCATGAAATGACCAATAATAACAATTGTAGCTATTTGTTTGATATCTCCATTATCTATATTGGTCACAATCTTAGCAAACACTAGGCATGGAACAAGCACATACATGGCTATAGTACTAACATTTCTTGAGGTGTCAACAGTTAGAATATTCTTCTTAGCTAGAAGAAAACCAACTCCAATAATTAAATAGATTTTGAATATCGGCTTCACTGCTATATAAATCGCCTGACCCAACGTGACAGAAGTATCGAGGCCGGACATGACGTTATCGAACCTTTGTTGTTTCTTAATGGCTATTGAAGCAACCCAGAAGATTTGTTTTGCTAAATTGCCTGACTTTCCAACTTCTACCAATAGTTCTACTTATTCTAACTAGGTGTTTACATATATGAACTGATAAGTCTCTTCCCGCTCGATCGGCAAAAAAAAAAAATACATTCTTCCGATTAGGAAACTCCGATTGCCGAATTTCGAAATTGAATACTTGTCAGATATATAACAGAAAAGTTAATACCATAAGACAAGTTACACATGTATACTGTGGGTGCAATACTTAACAGATAGTTTCCAATGGATGGTTTAGAATATCAACACATGAGTTGACATGGGGAATGGGTAGACCCTAGGAACTTCCTGATCATGCCTTAAAGGTAGTCTTACTCTTGTGACCCACAACCCTCCAAATTTGGCCAATTACAATCCCCGAATCAATTAGTTGAATCTGAACTGTGTAATTAAGATCAACTATAGCTAATATCCAGGGACGCCATTAGTTAAGTTTTGTGTACGTTCGTGGGTTAGCAGGATCTCCATTTTGAGCTCCATTTAAATCCCATTTCCGGATTTGAGAAGTGGTGGAGGTGGTTTTAGAGCTTAATGCTGAGTTATTGGTATTATTCTCAGAATCCCTATTTATGTAATAAACAAACACTTCAGAACTTAGGTTTTGGAACAAACAAGCAACATTTAGGCGTATTCTACCTGAATCACAAAGGGTCTTTGTTTGAGATTTATGCTTGCTCCAAAGCATATCAAACTAACTTTGTTTCAGCGTTGATTATATATATATACATATTTACAGTCCAGTTGTGGGGAACTCCTCTTCGTATGAGAAGAAAATTGAATTATTTTTTTTTTATTCCTTTTTTTTGAAAAATCGAAATATATTTACAAAAGAACAAAATACACAGAAGATTCCAAAGAGAAACTAGATAACTAGAACACTCCTTGACGTATAAATGGAGAAATAAAAATAAATTGAGAAATTAATAAAAACTGTTAGGGATGAACGTCCCAATAACCATATTATTATAAGAGGTTAGCCTTCTGATGACTTTTTTATGTGTCGTGTTAGTCTAATTAAAACCTGGTATGTGAACTTCCAAACTGATTTCGTGGAAATATATGTGTATGAAGTGGAATCAATTAAGTTTATACGCACATATTTTCAAGACATTAGCTTAAACACCTCTATTGATTCGTTGCAACCAATGATGATACTGTTAACTGGATATCAATTCCTATCTTATATTGGAATGATATCCACACCCCAATATCAAGTTTTTTGACACACATTTTTCAGAACATTAGCTTGGACGTTTAGATACCAGGTTTTTAACTAGAACAACACAACGACATAAGAAGGTTACCATAAGGCTAACTTCTTACGTCATGTAATAGAATAGGTTGATGAGGCAAGAGTCTAATAAATTTTATTGGATGAATTCTTTCTTTTTAAATGACTAAGTTAGGTTGCAGATGAAACAGTGGAATTTTTAGCAGGGTATTATAGGAAATTTGTGAAGGATTATTCAAAGATTGTTTTACCTCTTTTGAAATTTAATGAAGGTGGTACTGCTTGGGGTAAGGAACAAGATGAAGCTTTTGAGTTGGTTAAGAAGAAATTGATTGAAGTCCCAGTATTTACGACGCTTAAGTATTCTGATGGTTATAAGTTGAGAGTTACATGTGATGCTTCGAAGTTCGCTTCAGGTCATGTGTTAGAACAAATGAAACCAGACGGGAAACTGGATGGTGTTCTTGCTTATGGTGGAAGGAAATTTCAAGGTGCAGAACTAAATTATCCAACAAGGGAGAAAGAGTTCTTATCCGTTATTCAAGCATTAAAGGCATGGCGACACTATTTAAAAGGTAGGAAGTTTTGTGCTAGGTCCGATCATCACTCGCTCACTTATTGGAAACAACAAACTTCGGTTAACAATGATAGAATTGCAAGATGGTTGGATACCTTGTCAGAGTATGGTTTTGACATTGCTCATATTCCTGGTGATAAGAATACTGTTGCTTATGCTTTGTCTAGAAGACCTCAAGATGTGCTATTACTACAACTTTTAATTGCTGATGCATTGGACGAAGAAGATGGAGATCGCGACGCTAATTTACCGAACAATTTGGAGGTACACGAACCTGCTCTGTTTATAAGTTTGCAAGAATCGATTAAGACTTAGATTATTACTGGATATGCTAAGTATTTAACGTTTGCTGAAATTTATAAGGTGCTAAAAGAGAAATTAAATGTTCCAAAGGAGATTAACAATCACATTAGCCATTTTGAATTAGGGAAAGATAATCTGCTGTATTTCAGGACCAATGGACATGAAGATTGGAGAGTGTGTATTCCAAAGATTGATGATTTAAGAACAAAGTTTTTATTGCAATGTCATGATTTTCCTACTGCTGGTCATTTTGGTGTTAAAAAGACTTACGAGCTACTATCACGGACGGTTTACTGGCCCAAGTTAATGAAATCAGTTAAGAAATATGTGCAAACTTGTGATACTTGTCAAAGAATGAAGACTAGCAATCAACATATGAACGGGTTATTCAATCCTTTGGAAATTCCTGTTGGGCGTTGGACGCATATTACTATGGATTTTGTTACTGGTATTCCGAAAACTGATCAAGGTTTTGATGCTATTCTGATTTTGGTTGATAGACTTTCCAAACGGGCTCACTTTTTACCATGTACCAAGGATTTCTCAGCTCAAGACACGGCTCGGTTATATTTAGACCAAATGTTCCGTCACCATGGTGTCCCACAACATATTACTTCGGATAAGGATATTAAGTTCATGGCTCATTTTTGGCAAACGCTACACAAAGGGTTACGTACAGAGTTGTTATATACTACTACTAATCATCCTGCTGCTGATGGTCAATCTGAAAGGACGGTTCGTATTGTTAACCAACTGCTAAGATCTTACTGTCAAGAATTCTATGCCAATTGGGATAACTTTCTCAGTATGTTTGAATTTGCGTACAACTCCACGAAACAAAAGTCCATCGATGATGTACCATTCAGGATTGATATCGGCTACATCCCAAAAGGACCATCTTACCAATCTACCTGGTCCATGGCTAGGTATTCTCCCTCTGCTGATGAATTGTTAAAGCTGCTACAAGGATTACAAAGACAGGTGTCTGATAGTTTGGTTGAAGCCCAAAAGTCTCAGGAGAAGTATCATAATCGTCATCGGTCTACTGAACAGTTTAAAGTTGGTGATTGGATTTTACTTCATAAAGATGCTCTATTAAGATCTCAAACCTATTACAAGATGGCCCCAGTGTATTTTGGTCCTTATAGGTTAGTTAAACAGCTTGGTAACAATGCATTCGAAGTGGATTTACCTGTCATGGAAAAGAAGAATAGGACAATCAATGTGAAATTTTTCAGACGGTATCATGATAGAGGTGTTAACTTTGCTAAGACTCCCCCCAAGAACTATTTTGTAAATTAAGGCTCGAATTAAAGAAATTGTGAGTTTTGTTGGTTTTGACATTTAAACTCAGGAAGCGGTGGCTACATGGCAAAGTTGTGATCCTAAACATTGTTCAAAGGTTTCTTATGAGTTGCTGAAGTTGTTACCTGAAGAGAGACTACAAGAATTACTTAAACAAGCTGCTCATTTACCGTTACCAACTGATAGTACGAATGTTTCAAGCGGTTAAATTTGAGGTCAAATTTCTGAAGAAGGAGGAGAGTGTAAGAGAATAGGTTGATGAGTCAAGAGTCTAATAAATTTTATTGGATGAATTCTTTTTGTCAGGATCCTGATAGTTATATCCATGTTACGTAAACTGATTTCGAATATAATATCGGATCGTATTTATGATTCCAATGTTATTACAATATAAGGATTGTTATTACGTAAGCTAGTTCTGGATATTATGATGCTATTGTTAATATTAACTTCATTGTTGAGAATAATAAGACAAGAATACCAATTAGATTTCTATCATTTCAATATATATAGGCCTCTTCCCACTGGGAATTCTATGTATTTTGTATAGAGTATCGAGGGAATATTAATAGAGAATTAATCAATTTTTATTGAAAAAGTTATACCTACAAAAGTCTAATACTTAAGTTAACTGGAAAAGTAAGTTATCATCTTCTACCATATCTTGGTAAACTTACAACACCCTTAAACGGGATGGTATCAAGACTGAATCATTGTATGGATCCAATTAAACCCCTCTTACTCATGAGTTTATTGATTCATT